>ML677493.1:1485090-1500403 GCA_007922305.1 Dermatemys mawii | reverse complement strand
GACAATTATGGACAAGGAAGAACAATGCTCAAAAACAATCCTCGTCCCATTTCAAAGGACACAAATAGCTGAGCATTGGGTAGAGAGCCCTTCGAGAGAATAACGTTATATGAGAAACACTTTTCACTTCACTGCTAGCTAGAGATTGCTTTGGCAATTCTCCTCCAAATGCTCTTCACAGGCACCGCTGATCATATGGTAGAGATCCGTTCATGACAGTTACTGACAAGGAGAAACAAAGTTGAGAGCATGGCAAGCTAGCAATTGCTTGTTGAATCCTCTTCCCATTGCCACCGCCATGAAGTCCTGACAATTGGGTAGAGAGCCGTTCGTGACAGTTCCTGACAAGGAGAAAAGCTTCTCGGAGCAAGGCTAGCTATGAATCGCTTTTTGAATCCTACTCGAATAGCGATTCCCAGGCACTGCTGAGCAATAAGTAGACAGTCGCTCGTTACAGTTACTGACAAGGCGAAACAAAGGTGAGAGCATGGCAAGCTGAAAATCGCTTGTTGAATCTATGGCCCTTTGCCACATACATGAACAGCTGAGCATTTTGTATAGATCCCTTGGAGAGAATACCTTAACATGAGCAACTCTTTACACAACACTGCTAGCTATAGATTGCTTTGGCAATTCTCCTCCAAATGCTGAGCATTTGGTAGAGGTCCGTTGTGGAAATGACTGAACATGAGATACACTTCTCGGAACACTGTCAGATAAGACTGGCTTGTTGCAGTCGCCTGAAGAATGCATTCCCAGGAACTGCTATGCCTTTGTTAGAGCGTGAAAGAAAGGAAAAAAGAGAAGCGGTTGCAATGTACTGCGAATCATGAACTACTTGATTGGATCCTCGTTCAAATGCCGTGGAGATGAAGTGCTGAGCATTTGGTAGAGATCCGTTTGTAATGATTACTGACAAGGAGAAACTCTTCTCGGAGCACTGCTAGCTCTCAATCGCTTGTTGAATCCTCGCCGCATTGCCACGGACAGGAACAGGTGAGCATTTGGTAGAGATCAGAACGTGAAAATGACTGACCATGAGACACACTTCTCTGAGCACAGCGAAAATTGCTTTTTTTAATCCGCCTCAAAATCCCATTCACAGGCACTGCTGAGCACTTAGTAGACACCCGCTCGTGACAATTACTCACAATGAGAACCACTTCTCAGTTCAGTGCTTGTTGAATCCTCGTCCCATTACCTCGGACATGAACTGGTGAGCATTTGGTAGCGATCCCTACGAGAGAATAACTTAACATGAGAAACACTTTTCACTTCACTGCTAGCTTTTAGATGGCTTGGGCAAGTCGCCTCCAAATGCTGTTCGCAGGCCCTGCGGAGCATTTGGTAGAGGTCCGTTCCTGACGGTTACTGACAAGGAGAAAGACTTCTCGGAGCAAAGCTAGCTCTGAACTGCTTCTTGAATCCTACTCGAAATGCCATTCACAGGCACTGCTGAGCATTTAGTAGACAGTCGCTCTTTACAGTTACTGACAAGGAGAAACAAGTTGACAGCATGGCAAGCTATCAATCGCTTGATCAGCTGTTCATGTCCGTGGTAATGGGAGGAGGATTCAGCACTGCACTGAATAGCTATAGATTCCTTGTGCAAACTTACAATCGAGCAAGGGCGAACTCCTGCGAATCATATCCGCTGTGATTCAATCATTAAGCACATAAAACAGGAATTGGGCTTTGCCACTAGACAGCTGGCAGCTATCAGAGCAGGTGAACGGGAGAAGGCCGTATGTACAACACCCCCAACTTTAAGAGGGAAATCCAGTGGCATAATTATATATATAAAAAATAATAATAATAAAAAAGGAACCAGGACGGGTAGGGCTGTTAAATTGGTAGTAGAGCGAAGCCTGTGTCCATGAAAAGGGACAGTTTATCAAGGAAAGCAGGATCAGACCCAGGCACACAGTCAAGCAACAAATAGAGAAACTGGAAACTCTGAAGGCATAGTGGAAGGGGAAAAAGTAGGTAAGTATAAGCATGGGGATTTCAAATCCTCAGGACAATACTTAAATTGGTAATTTGAGCTAATAAAAAGTGTAGTTTAAAAGACGAGCAAGTAATTAAAAAAAGTAAAAAGTTAACTCTGTAGTTGTTGGAGGAAATAAAGCAGTTAAACTTTCAAAATGGTAAAAAGGAAAATACTCAGTGGTTTTTAAATGTCTGTAAATAAATCCTTATAATCAATAATATCGGCAAAAACTATTTAATTAAAGTCATGTAACTATAAGCAATTTAGTCAAATTTGCTTAAAAATGGCATAACCATGTTTCACAAAATTCAAAATGTTTTTAGATAAACAGCAGTCAAAAATCAGAAAATGAAAACAATTCTGAATTTTTTGTTTAATTGGTTTTTTTGGTAGTAAAATAGCAAATAAAAGAAACAAGACAGTGCCCTTTTAAAGCAACAACAGGGGTAAGGTGCACACACAAAAAAGCAATGTTAAAAACACTGAGACTTAAAATGGCTCTGTGGAATCAAACTGTCATTTTAATAAGGAGTCATAAAAACTCTTTAAGCACATTAAAAAACCCCAGTTACTCCTTATGTAAAAATTAATATAATGTTGTAAAAGTTCAACTATAAAAAAAGGTGCATTTTCCCCCATAACATGTGCAGTGTATATTGTAAAATGGGCAAAAAAAATGTAAAAGCTTTCTGTAGTGGGGCGGTTGCCCCATTCCAGGGACAAAGGGGTTAAAACAGCCCTGCAAAGGGCTGTAGCTAGAGAAAAGCAGCCCAGCAGAGGGCTGCAACAGAAGGCAGCTGAAGGCAGAGCAGCCACAGCTGTGGCTGGGTCAATCAGGGCCCACCTGGCCCTGATAAAAAGGCCCAGAGTTTGGGGCCTGAGAGAGAAGGTTTTCTCTGTCTACAGAGGTAGATAGGTCTGGCTGCTGGGAGCTTGAGCAGGGTACCTACAGTGGTGCAGGGCTAGGGCAAGGCAAGAGGAGCTGGGGGAAGCTCTGGCCTGGAAACCCCCAGGCTGCAGGGCCTAGGAGACAGCTGAACAAAGGGTACTGATTTTGCAGGGGGCAGCCCATGGCTCTAGAGGCAGAAGCAGTAGGCCAAACCGTCCTTGCTAATGATGAATGGCAATGATACTGCAGTCTGCTCCAGTTAATGGGGGCAAGCAGTGGCTGGCAGTTGCCTAGACTGAGGCAAGGTGAGGGTTCCCTGGGGAGGGGAGACCCTGAGACTGTGTGGGTAGTGCAGGGGTGCAGCACCCTAGGTAAGAGGGCAACTGGGTCCAGGGAGGGACATGGGGCCAGTGCAAGCAGGACTACAGGCCTGCAGAGGGCACTCTGGATGTTGGAGTGAGCAAATTCCCTGGATGACCAGCAGGAGGTGCTGCAGAGTGAGTTGCCGCACTGCTATGCCCACCATGCTTTTTAATTAAAATCCATTTAAACTCTAAGGGGTTGCAATAGTAGTGTTTTAATCAATCACTGTGTATTTTTGTAAGCAAAAGTTAAAAGTAATCCAAACTCTGGTAAAGGTCAGTTGTGTCCCTCTTAAAACAAAGTCTCTAAGTTAATAATGGCTTTAAAACCAAAAGCAAGTCAAAAAGCATATGTGTTAATGCAGTCATAGCACTGGAGACTTTACCATACATATTTGCATTTATTTTCTTTGAATGCAGTTCTGCCAAAATCGTTTCCTCTCCCCAACATGCAATGAGATCCAGTACCTTCTGGTTGGTCCATGCTGGAGCTCGTTTGCGAGTCTGGGACTGCATGGTCTCTTGTGATGCTGGACTCTGCATGGTCACCTGTGTAGATGAGCTCGCCACGGTGGACAAACAGGAAATGAAATTCAGAAGTTCCTGGGGCTTTTCCTGACTACCTGGCTAGTGCATTGGAGTTGAGACTGTTGTCCAGAGCGGTCACAGTGAAGCATTGTGGGACAACTCCTGGGTGCTAATAACATCGAGTAGTGTCCACAGTACCTCTAATCCGGACCTTCGATCTCAAGTTTAGCGCTACTCCCCTTGCCAAGGTGGAGTACAGAAACTGGATTAAAGAGCCTGTCATAAGTGTGAAGTAGCCTAGAATTAGTGTTTACCTGTAAGGGGTTAAGCTAAAGGTAACCTGAGAGGTGGACAACTGACCAATGAGAAATTCCTCAGGAGACAAAGGATTTTAAGTTTCAGTTCTCTCTGGGTCTCTCTCTGTTCACCTCGGCTATGGGGGGAACACAGCTGTGTCTTTCACTATAACTATAAGATTCTATCAAGTACTGCAGTTAGTAAGTTTACCTTTTTTTTTTTTTTATCACTTGGAGAGTTCTCAGTGGTGAGTGTTGCCTGGGTGCTTCTTGATATTGTAAACTTCAGCAGAGATATCAACTGTGGGAGAAAATTGCCTTGGGGGAGAGGTGGTTTCTGAATCCTTTTGTTGATTATGGTAGATGCTGTTCTATTGATGGTTATAAGGGATTTATTCCTTTCTCTTTTTCTTTTATTAAAATCTTTCTTTTAAGAAGCTGACTGCTTGTTTTTCATTGTGTAAGATCCTGGTTTTGGATCGGGCACGTCTCGCAGGATCAGGCGAGGTTTGGTTTTTTTTTCCTCTCAAACTTCCCAGGGAAGGAAGAAGTTTGGGGGGTTAGTGGAAAGGGAAAGAAGGGTCCCCAAACTACCCTAGACCTAGTTTGGGTGGTGGCAGCGTACCAGGTCCAGATACAAAAGAATTTGTGTTCTGGGGAAAAACATTTTAACCCAAGCTGGTAAAATAAGCTTGTGGGGGTTATTTCTTTTTTCATGCGGGTCCCACATCTGTACCCTAGAGTTCAGAGTGGGGAGGCAATCCTGACAGAGCCCTTTAAATTGAAAAAAACCATTTGGGAGTGTGGACATAACCAGTTTTATTTTGAATTAATTTAGCTAATTCTGAAGTTACCGCGTAGTGTAGACCAGGCCTTTGACCCCATCATTTTGTAGGTATAATTGGGATTCTTTTGTCCAATATGCATTACTTTACATTTATCGACATTGAATTTTGTCTGCCATTTTGTTGCCTTCACTCAGTTTTGTGAAATACCTTTGTATTGCAATTAGACACCTGTGGCTAGCCTGAGGTTTAGGCTTAGTGGCTGTTTAATTGTGGTGTATACATTTGGGGTTAAGGCTGCAGCCTGAGGTCTGGGACCCTCCCACCTCTCAGGGTTTTAAAGCCCAGCCTTTGACTTGTAATTGCTAGGATTGCTTCTGGAGCCTTTTATTAAAAATCAGTGTTACATTAGTAATCTGGTACTGAGGCTAATTTAAGTGTTAAGGGTTAAAAATATTCAGCTAGGCAAAAGCTTTTTTTTTGCTTCTGTAGGGTTATTGTATTTTGCTAGTATCTCTTTCTTTGACCTTGCTTTTAGACTCTGTGTTCTATTCTCACACGGATTGCTGATTTTTGGCCTGTCTTTATTTTAAGATTATGCATTTGTTACTTCTGTATTTGCTTAAAGAATGTGCTGTATTCACACTCTGTTAGAATATTGTAGCTGTTAAGAATTGCTATCCATTGAATGAATTGTCTTGAGACAGATGCTGACCCAGAGGTCATGGACCCTTGGTTTATGTAACTGCTTGCCATTACGCATGCCCCTGGCACATACTTTGCTCAAACCCCTCCTCTGTACCCTATAAATCTCTCATGCTGCCTTAAACTGAATATCACATCACCCCTGCTAGCCAAAGGGAGGGGTTGTTAATGTTCCGCTTTGATCAGAGCTGCGTGGTTTAACTCTTCATCAGTCTCTGACTGTTATGAGCTTTACCTTCAACTCTGCTCTTTCTCGGGGTTTCAGGTAAGGGTGAGACGCACCTTTAGATTTTCCCCTAATATAAGCAATAGGTTATGTAGTTAGTACTACTACTTTGAATGCTGCTGTGCATTCCACAATGTCTTGTGATCTAATAATTTTGTTTTCAAAAAATAGAAAACTGAGATTCAAAACCACTGCAGAAAAACAATGTGCAAAAACCAAATAATGCAATACAAATTTTGAACATAAATTTACAGAACAAAACTTTAAAATTGGAAAGTCAGCAAACAACTGTTTCAATGCACAAATGTAGTCTCTTGTGGCTACAAATACACTGACCTGCGAGAACCACAGCTGAGGTATGTGAAGTTGTGGTTTTCCTTGCTGTCCTACAGTGGGAGTGGTAGGGGGAAGGATGTGACCAATGATGCCACATAGTACGTTGGGGGTGTGTGTAAGGAGTTGCAGCAATGGAGTTCTCTAAGACTGCAAAGGGTGGTGAGTCTGAGATTTTTTGGATCTTTAGCATTTGGGTTTGCTGCCGAAAAACCACCATTATGTCCTGGCATTTCCTGATCCTTTCCCTGCTGGGGTTCCTGGGATTTTTTTTCCTGTCTCTTCTTTGCAGCGCTGCCATGTTTGCTCTCCAGGTTCTTTGTTCACATTTTGATGCAGCACTGACTTGCAGGATCTCACTGAACAGCTCCTCTCTAGCTCTCTTTTTTTTTTCTCCTGATCAGGGTCAGGCATTCTGCAGGAATGGAGGGGGCACCTCTCCCCCCCCCGCCCCCCGCCCACCAAGGCTGTGATGACAAAACAGACAAAGCTGTGTCACTGCATTTACTGTCACACCACACAAAGGAAAAATATAAGGTTCGAAACTCTCTTCCCTTTTTCCCCTGAAAACTTTAAGCTTTAATCCTTTGACACTTTAGTTTTGGAGCACCTCTGCACAGCACTGCTTTCCAGCATCAGCTATGGTGAGTATGGCCTGCTGGGGGTGAGAGGGAGGGAGGGAAAGAGATTTTGGTTGCATGAAACAATGACATTTTGGTCCCTATTCCATGGATATGCATATAGGACCCTGACATGGTGGCACGTGCCTATAATCCCAGCTGTGGTTGATGGATTGGTGGCGGATTGCTGGGGAGTTCCAGGCTGCTGTGTGCTATGCCAGTCAGGTGGATGGTGCTACTGACAGCCTGGCTAGCAGGTAACTGGGGGACTGGGTAGAACAAAATGTCTGATGTGTTGTGATTGGTTCTCTCTCTGTGAGGGCTGATGGACTGGTTGATCAAGGCTGTGTAGGGCAACTGGACTGACTATTAACACTATTTTCCACAGGGGGTGGGGGTTTTAGCTTATATCTTGCTCCTGAGAATAACAAAGGCATGAGTACAACTGCTGCTGGGAAAAGTATCTGGATCTGTATGCTACTAGCCTGTTTACTGCAATGGTGCCAGCTGAATTCATCATGAACTGGTGTGGAAAAGTGTCCCACCATGGAGGAAGAAATAAGGCAGTCATCTTCAGAAACCTTTGAAAGAGGGTTGCAGAGCACCTCGCTGGAAGTTTCATAGAGATCCCTTGGGAGGATACAAGGGACATGTCTATGTACAGAGACAAACTGTTCCACGTGCCTCCTCCCCCTGCCTCATCCTACGAAGCATGAAAAGCAGATAACTCTACCACTACCTCTTCTAGTAAGAGTAACATAGTGAAAAGGCTGGGCCAAGTGCCATTTTCAAATGCGCATACACTTAATGGAGGACCCTTCCCCTTCTTCAGGCTTGTCAATGGTGGGCTGGCAGGACCGGCTAGACAGAGTCTTGAATAGGCTCGTGATGTGGCTGAAACACCCCTCCCCAACTGCTGTTCATGGCAGAGGCCTCTGATGTGGGATCCTCTGTGGTATCCAGAGTGGTGTGCAGGCTCATGGTGAGGTCTCTGCCAAGCATAGCAGCAACTCATCATAAAAGCAGCAGGTCTGAAACTCAGCACCAGATTAATTGTTGGCCTCCCTGGCTTTGTGGTATCCCTGGCACAGTCCCCTTGCATTCATACAGCACTGCTGCCGATCTCTGTCGTACCCCTTTGCCTGCATCCCCCATGCCATCTGTTTGTAGAGCTTCATGTTGCTATAGCTGGTCTGCAGCTGAGCTTGCACAGCCTCTTCTCCCACCGGCCCGGGCAATCCAATATCTCCTGTTTGCTCCAGGCAGGAGCACAGTTAGGTGTGCTTGCCAGGACCAGGCATTTCAAAAATACACAGGAGTTGGCTTCCAGTCTCCGTGACTGCTAAGCAGAGGATGGGGAAGTCATAATTGTGACCAGAGCAGTCACAGGGCATTTTGGGACAGTGGCTGGAGGACAGTTAGGGTCGACACAGCTCATGAACTGCACGGACCTCTCAGTAGGTCAACCATAGATGTGTGCTGTTCAGGGAGTTGGTTTTAGTGCATCACTGCAGCAGGACACTTACATCAGATAGTGACTAATCTGAGTAGAGACCTAATCCAAGCAGAGAGTAGGTTGGGGCAAGGCAATTTACATTAATCTCATTTTGTAGCATAGCCAAGGCCAAAGAAACCATAGAGGCCCCAAGCTGAGATCTAACAATTATATTTAGGGGCATAACTTGAAATATGAAGTTAGCAATTTATTTTGGATTGATACTGAAGAGCATTGGCCTGGAAGTTACCAGAGAAGTTGTTCTGCTAGCTGTGCTTCCAAGAAAGTTCAGTACTAGTTATCCATTCCTCCCAGCTCAGTCCAGCTCAGCTGCTCCAGCTGGTGAACTGTCAGTTGTTCACTGGCTGAGTGTCCAAGGGTAGTTTGTTGGACCAGGAGTGAAGCTGGGTTCAAGTCTAAAGAAGGTGAAAGATGCAGGAATGTCTTTTACTCTCTCTTCTGTTCTGTAACATTGTTGAAAGGAAGCTCAGAGCAGAGTCTAAGGACTGATATAAACTGAGTTTGAATTAAATGCAGGATTAATTAAGGGGGTTTTCATATCTCCTAATATGGATGCAGAATTAACACTTAACTGTTTAGCAACACATCCAAATGCTGTTAAAATGAGGTGGCTGTACATGGAACTCTGAATATTTGACTTATTTGACAGAAACAATGTCCAACCCTTTTTGATATTACTTAATGGAGCACATTTCACAAACTCTGGGATGTGAGATTTAAGATTTCTGCCATCTCCATGACCTGTGTCCCATTTCATCCCCATTCTAGTCTCTCCCCTCTGTCCTTTTTGGCTTCTTCTTGATTCTAACTGAACGAGCATTGACATTAACTGTTACCATGCATCTCACAGTCTGTATTTTCCTTAAGCCCATTGCTCCTGGAGCCACCTGACTGTGGGAGAAGCTCAGCTTTCATTAAAAAAGAAGTCACTAGCCCTCCTAGTGGTGGAGAAAAGCCTGAACATCAGACCAGAATGTCCACCAAAGGCTCAGAGAACAGCAGGCAAAGAAAAATAACTCATGGTGCATTTTTTTAATCTCAGGATTTTGGGGGCCTGGTTTTTGAAGGCTAGGAGTTGATAATACTGTAAACTGGATGATACCATCACCATAACTAGTCTGACAGGCTAAGACTGCATAAAAAGCTTTGCCCCAGCATGAAGGAAGACAGTCAGAGGTTGCCAGGGCATGACAGCAGACAAGGGAAGTGAACAGGGGCCCTGTAACTGAACCATACCTGTTCATGCCTGAGCTGTCCATCCTGCCTACAGCATATTAGTGGAAGTTGGCATCAGTGAGAGAAGCATTTCCCTTTCTTTTCTTTCTCTCCTTTATTTGCGTAGGTCACATTTGTCTAAAGAAAAGGAATAGCCTTAACAACTGTTGAGCCAGAATCCAAACACTAGCTTGACTTTTCCCAAAGCAACGAATCTGATAGCAACAAGCCACTTATGTCTCGTCTTACAGTTAGATTGTAAGCACTTTGGGGCAGGGACTGTCTTTCTGTCCTGTGTTTGTACAACACCCAACACACTGGAGTTCTGCTCCATAATTGGGGCTCCTAGTTACTAGAACAAATAATTAATTATAACCAGGATCTCCCATCTGCCGGCCTTTGCTGAGCATAAATATACAAATGGGCAGCTCTCCCTACATGAATGACCACTGCATTTTGGAATTCCATAAAGGCTCCTGTTTTAGCTGAGGGCATGCAGAATAAATGTTTGAAATGGTTCCAGTGGGATGGTTGCTAAGGTGAGAGCAGACTGCAGTCAGTACACACAACAGCCCAGACCACAATGAACTCATTAATGCCATGACAATGAAATGGAGGTTCTAGTATTAGCTTAACACTTTGCCACCCAATGCCTGGTCATCACAACAGATGTACTGGTGAACTAGAACTGGAGGAGGAAAGGGATCCAACAGGTACAATAAGAGAATGATAAAGTGGGCTGCAACTCAAACCCAGTGTGCATATCCTCACACTGAACAGAAGCAAATGTAAGACCAATTTCAGAAAACATTTGCTCATATCAAAAAAGGTCTAGTGCAGGGGTAGGCAACCTGACACTTGTGCCGAAGGCAGCACGCGAGCTGATTTTCAGCGGCACTTACACTGCCTGGGTCCTGGCAACCTATCCAAGGGGTTCTGCATTTTAATGTAATTTTAAATGAAGTTTCTTAAACATTTAAAAAACCTTATTTACTTTATATACAACAATGGTTTAGTTCTATATTACAGACTTATAGAAAGAGAATTTAAAAAAACTTTAAAATGTATCACTGGTACGCAAAACCTTAAATTAAAGTGTATAAATGAAGACTCAGAACCCCACTTCTGAAAGGTTCTGGTCTAGCGGCTTCTGGCGGCTTCTCTCACTGGAGCCCCAACCCTGGGCACATTTAAAAGAAGGCTGTATGGAACAATCCATTCCTTGCCCAGAGCAGGTGGACAAGAGAGAGAATCTTAAGAGTTCTCCGCCTTCACTCACTGACTGTGCTGATCAGCCCGAAACAGGGCCTGCTGTCACCAATCTCAGTGCAACCCTGGGATAGGGTTAGGAGTGTCCCCTCAGGTCTAATCACCAGCTGGAAAACTTCTCATTCCCAACCACTTTTCATTCTTAGCAATTCTGCCTGAGCCCTAGCACTGATAGTACAAACAGGTCCCCAACCTCAGTTTGCAAAGAGGGAAAGGGAAATCCCAGGACTACTTCAGTGCACAGCAGGTGCTTGTGGAAGCTTCTGCTTCACATCTCACAGTATTGCAATCAGAAAATATATTCAGTGTCTTGTAATGCTCACACAGTACTGTTAGGCCACCATGCTGACCTGAAAGTATCAGCAGAGCTATGTGGGGAGCCCAACACTGGAATAACCGGAGTCTGCAGGGCAGGACTGAAGGGCACTGAAGAGCTATGTGGGGAGCTGGGGAATATTTGCATATTCAAACTTGGACACTAAAGAATCTAGCCCCATTTGGCCTCAGCTACAAGTGCCAATAAAAATTCATTGTTAGGAATTCAGCTCAACGACAGTTTTGCTGCCATAAGAAGCAGAATGAAATCCCTCTGGCTGGAACTAGAGCCCTGAGTGTCACACTAAAGGATGCAGCTATGACTCAAAGACAAGCTGGCCAGGCTCCTGGGCTCTTGAACTTTGACAAGCAAGAAAACATGGAGGAGTTAAAGGGTACACACTCTGAATTCACCACTAGGTGTCACTGCAGCTGAAGAAAAGTAGCACTGAGGTTGGAAAGCTCCAAAGACAGGCAGGTAGTTTACACCTACCTATCCCTCCTTCTGAAGGCTAGGAGAGATGTGAGTGTTCAGCCCCTAAGTGTCTCACACTGGTGGACACCCAAGAGCAGTGGATGCTTCTGAATATTTAGGCCTTAGAGCTGAGCCATGGTCTTTCACAGGGAGAAGTTACACAGGCAATCCTTCAGCGCAGCAGGGCAAGGAGGCTCGAGCCTGGTGCCAAAAGGGCTGGGGAAGTCCACAGGCCAGTCCTACTCCCAGCACAGAATGCCAGCTGTGTGAGGGGCCATGCTGTGCTGGATGAACACTTGCTGCCCCCAGACCCATATGTTACCTGGCGAGCCTAGAACGGCTATAGCTCAGTGCACCTGACATTTTAAAGAGATTAATCCCTTCCTTCGGATGAGCTGATCTGGGATGCAGGGAGACCCTTGTGGTAGAAGCAGCGGTCAGAATTCTTAGAAAATGAAGTGTGCCCTCCCTTGTTCCTGTTCAGAGGAACACTAGAGCAAAGCGCCCTTGTAGGGGCAAGGGGCTGTATCCTATGCAGGGTCGTAGCATATTTAAGATTTTCCCCATTACACCCCTCTTTTCCTCCCATAACAGCAAGAGCATGACAACGTGGCAGCGAGAAGCAGGGGGAGGGAAGAGACCTATGTGAGACAGGTCCGTTGCACATTGTTGCCCTCTTGATCCAGCTCAGATAAAGCTTCCTTATCCAATTCTTCCCCACCCCGCTACCGAAATGGGACCCAGGGCAGAAGGAGTACATTCGGTACTCCCATTTCGGTAGGGACCCAGGGCAGAAGGAGTAATTCTGGTCTCAGATAGGCTCAGATTAAGTCACAGGGATGGGTCTCTGATGTCCAGGGTCCCAACTACCACAGTTGTGACCACAGTAAAAGCTCAGCTTTCATCATTAAAAACATTTCTAGCCTTCATGGTTAGCAAAAAAAGCTGAAAAACATGGCCTGAGCATAACTGATGCAGGGACATCAATGGAGCACCCGAATCACCAGCTCTGAGTGATAGAAACTGTCCCATTCATCTGAACAGGGTTTTAAAACAAACCCCACCTCAACAGGGGCTCTGCATGTGGCAAGAGAAGAGCACAGCAGACCCTGCCAAAGAACCCACCCACTTGCCCCAAGATAAAGTACTCATGGTGGGTCCTGAGCTATCTCCTCAGACTCTCTCGGGGAGCTCAGCTGAGACCACCTTTGCCACCGACTATTGTGCAGACTGGGGGCCTTTGTCTGGCACCAGAACTCCAAGTGCTGGGGGCCTAGACAGCCCTAATGTTCCACAAAGGTCTAGGGTAGGGGGAGATCTAGATATCAGCAGCAACTCTCCACAGTTACGCTCTATGTCAACATCCTTTCTGTGGGTGTTGAACCATCTCAAAGCAGGGATAGTATCCTCTCAAATTCCACAGGAGCTTCCCCACACAAAGGCTCGTATACCCCTTCGATACACACACACATACAGCCAGACATTATAATATTTTGATGAGTTTAATTTTTTTCCCCTTCTATTATACAAAATATTTTACAATTAAAAAATTTTTTCCTCCAAAATAATATACAGATATTTATAATCCACAAGATTGAATTACAGGCTGGGGAGGACCATCTGCACAGAGAAAACTCCTAATTTATTCCACCATGACAGACAATCAAGTCAAAATTAAGACTTTACCCCCAGCCCTGCCTTTGGCCAAGGTGCTTGTATAGTTTGGCAGCTTCCCGTCAGTCCCTGGGTGACTTCATGCCCCGCCAAACTCAGCCCCAGGGACTCTTTTTCTTACTGTAGTCTCGGAGCCTTCTCCCAAATCCCAGGCGAGAGTGAGCCCAGTGAGAAATTCAGAACCAGGATACTGTTATTACCACCTGGAAGAGGGGGAAAAAACCCTACAAGCCTCACAAAGTAACCCACCCACTGCACACATATGGGGGTGGGGCTGCATGCTGAGTTGGGAAAGACCCAAGCTTAGTAGCCCCGGTACTCACAGACCCCACAAGAAGCCAGGATGGGTAGCCCCAGCACTAGAAAGCAACCCTACATCTAACCAGCACACCTAGAGCCAGTCGCTTGAGCAGGCAGTCTCAGTGGCACAGCATTGCTATGGCAGGGTCTGACAAGAGCAACTGGGGCTAATGTTGGAGGGTAACAAATGCAGGCTTGTTATTCCATCTTATAAGTGATCCTGATACATTCCTATTCCCCCTTCCCTTCCACCTCCCCACCCCCAGCCCACAGATTTGCTTCCCAGCACCAGCAGCTCACGTCCCCGTGGAGGGTCAGAGTCCCGGGGGGAGATGGTGCCATGTGACCCACTCATAGATGCTCAGGCCATATGACGCAGGTGAGTGAAGTTACCCTCTACCATGGGAAGTCCTACAGAAATGGCAGCCAATGACTTGCCCCAGCAACTGAAAGGCAGATTTGAAAAGGAGATGTGTGAACCCCAGTAAAATTTCTTTTCCCCCAGAAGGGACTTGTGGGACATAACTACTGGCCTGGGTCCACCCTGCACTCACAGGGTAGCCCATCCTTGAGTCACTGCTGGAGGCCAAAGGCCTGGAGCAGGGTGGAAAGGTCACGGGCATCGGCTGCCCCATACATATCACTCTGGCCCAGCATGGAGAGGGCCATGCGGAGGGTGCTCCAGATGTTGTCAGACATGGCACCTTGCTGGCCCCGTGGGCCCCGGCTCTTCTGCTGCATGTGCAGGGCCTCCAGGAAATGTTCCACTGCCTCACTGCCAGCATGACCAGGGAGGGAGGGAGACAGAGTTAATTGGGGAAGTTTGCATATCCTCCGGGTGAGAAGGCCACTCTGGATGGCTCAATAATCACCCTTCCACACATCCTCCATCCAGTCTTCTTACCCCTTTGACTCACACACCTCATCACTGGCCCACAGGACCAACTGAACCAATGTCTAAGCTGTAATGGACGTGGCTTGACAGCCTCACCTCCAGGGACAAGCTTGAAGGCAATCACTGCAACAGATCCTTTCCGTAGTTCTGAAATGGTCCCTTTGACACTGAGAACCAATGGTGCAGGAGACATGTTGGCTGGTATTTTGCTCCTGGGGCAGACAGACATTCTCTGCTCCCTCCTTGCCAAGGTTAAGGATCATATCCTACGCCCAGAGGGACCAAGTGGATCATCCTCACCAACAGCCCCTCACATATGGCCACTAGCTTCCCCCCTCCAAACTACCTGACTGTCCCTCACTAACACTCGGTCATAACAGACCTGGCCGCCTACAGCAGCCCCTCGTTTTCACTTACCGATGGGCCCCCAGATTGATGCAGCTAATGCCCAGGTTGTAGCGGGAGCGGATGTAGCCTGGCTGCAGCTCCAGTGCCCGACGATAGGCGGCCACAGCCTCCTCACTGCGATTCCCATTGGCCAGAGTGGCACCCAGCTTATTCCACAGGAGGTGATCCTGGAGCGGGTCGGAGGGGAGACAGAAGCAAGTGACGGGGGCATCAGACATCCCACCGAGCTGGTCCTTCACAACCCTGCCCCCTTCCTCACTCCTCCCCCATCCCCACACCCCGGCTCCCTTACGTTGGGGCGCACACTCAGCGCGGTACTGAAGCAGTCCACGGCCTTCTCGTACTCCCCGCTCAGATTGAAGAGGACACCCAGGCCGCACTGCACATCGGGGTCCACAGCTGAGGGGTCAATGCGCACGGCTGCCAGGAACAGGTCCTTCACCTCCATGAACAAGGAGCTGGGGAGGGTGAGAATGAGAGAACTCACCCATTGACGGGTGCAAGCTCCCCCC
>ML677493.1:1449164-1484690 GCA_007922305.1 Dermatemys mawii | reverse complement strand
CCCCCCAACCCTTTCTGGGGTCACCACCACCCCAATGGATCCAGCTACAAGACCACAAGCAGGATTGGGATATTTTGCACCTCTCTCAGTTTCCCCATCCTTCAGACTCACTCAGACAGTAGGGAGCCCAGTATGCGCTTGGAGGACCCCAAGCTGCTCCCTTCTGGCTCCTTTCCCACCAGGTGGGCATAGGCCGGCTTGTGGCGCAGCCAGTCACGCAGGGTTTCACATGCCTGCTTCTGCAGAGACTCATTGGTGAAGCTGACGGCTAAAGCCATGAGTGCAGTGAGGTTTCCTGGCTGCAGCTCCAGGCACCTGCAGGGCAGAGTGGGAGACAGCGCACAACATATGCATTTTTGGAGATGTGGATAGGAAGCTTCAGTGGTCTTTTAAAAACTCTTCTCCAGCCACCTAGGTGGGCTACAAACAGGCTGAACAGCAAGCGCCAGTGTCCAGGCAAATTAATGAAGGCTCCACTGGGGGCAGGAGACCTTGACTGGGTCAGAAATCCAGCTCTCTACAGCAGCCCATAGGGAACTTATCCTTCCAAGTTTGCATTTGGTGCAGGGAAAAAAAAAAAAGAAGACTGGAACTCTGTTCAGCCTTTAAGCACGGCAACCGAGATAAGGTTTGTCATTCGTCATATACTAACAAGTCAGCCCCTCTGGGAGCCATGAGCAGAACCCAGGGATCCTGCTTTACATCCCCTCTTCACCAGCTACTCACTGCCTGAGGGCACTGATTGCAGACAGCTCTTGTTCGTTCTCTGCTTGGGTGGTTCCCAGGTACTGCCAGGCCTGATGCAGAAACAGACAAGCTTATTTATACTTCTGCAGATTGCAAGTACAATTAAAGGCACCATCTTGTGCCCTGGGCACCATTTTTTGGAGATTAAAAATAGATGTACCCAAGTCAGCAGCCTCAGGCCACTCCACAGAGCTCGTGCTAACGAACCCTCATAAGCACCCTCACCTCTCCCACACTTCCCAGGAAAACAGGCGGGCTCTGGAATACCTCCTGGAAGTCCACAGGTTTGGGCTATTTGGAAAGGTGGAAGGGGAGCAAGTTCTCCCCCCACACAACATGTTGCCAGCAATCCCCTTTCTGCTGAACCCTGGGGGCTCCAGTTTTAGCACCTTCACCCATCACTGGAACTAAAGTGCAGGGTAAGGAAGAAAGAGAGGCAGGTTTCAGTCCATTGAGGGAACCCAGGCCAGCAGACAGGATATTGGAGTGGGAGTGCTAAGAGATAAGAGACTCTACACTTACATTTTATAGCACTCTAACTTGCTGGCTCAGGGGGGGTGAATGCAGCAAGTCTGAATGCTTTAAAGCGCTAGTGTGGACAGGCTCTGAGCGCTGGGAACTGCACTCCCAAGAGCTCAGAGCTAATCCTCTTGTGGAAGTGGATTACCAGGAGCACTGGGAGAGCTCTCATACGCGACCACACCCACATTTCCAAGTGCTGTCGCAGGAGCGTCCCCACGACAGCACTTTGAAGTTTCAAGGGTACCCATGACTTTAGTCACGAGCAAATCATTGCTGTAGTCCACAGGCAAATCATTATGTCATGATCGACAGTACTGAGGCAGCTGAGAGATCTAAATAGCAGCATTGACACCTGATTTGATCTTCATCCATCACCACATCATCTACCTAGACAGCCGGTACAGCATCCTTGCTGCACCCACAACTGTCCCCTGATTGATTAACGTTAAAGAGTTTTAAATCAACTAGATATTACAAGTTGTCTCACTCCTCACCCCAAGTGCATTCCATCATCTCACTCAGAAATGGAAGATTTGATCCAGGCTGTCAGTTGGCTGGACTGACAGCATGAAGTAACAAGTATAAAGCATACAAAAGTTCCCTTATGCAGGGAAGCCAGTACCCTGCTCTCTTTAACAGAAGTTTAAGATTAGCAACCGTGTTAGTCTGTATCCATAAAGGACACGAGGAATACTTGTGGCACCTTAGAGACTAACCAGTTTATTTCAGCATAAGCTTTCGTGGGCTATAGCCCACTTCATCGGATGCATAGAATGGAACACACAGAAGTAAGATGCATTTATATACACAGAAAGCACAAAAAGTTGGAAATTACCATACCAATTCTAAGGGGCTGTTTAATTTGGATGAGCCATTATCAGCAGGAGAAAAAAAACACCCTTTTGTTGTGATAATCAAGCGGATCTGTGACTGAGAGTTGACAAGAAGCTGTGAAGGAAACTTAATTAGGGAAATGGATTCAATTAGTGTAATGACTAAACCATTCACAGTCCTTGTTCAATCCTTGGTTGATAGTGTCCAATTTGTCCATTTGGCTAATGTACATGGCAGTGTGACACTGCTGGACAGTCTCTATGCAAAAGAATAAATAGACACAAATCTGACATCAGAAATCATAACATTCAGAAACCAGTAGGAGAACACTTCAGTCTCCCTGGCCATTCTATTACAGACTTGAAGGTGTCAATTTTAAAACAGAAAAATTTCCAAAACAGACTCCAATGAGAAGCTGACAAACTGGAATTAATTTACAAATTGGACACTATCAACCAACGATTAAACAAGGACTGTGAATGGCTTAGTCATTACACTAATTGAATCTATTTCCCTAGTTCCTTCACACCTTCTTGTCAACTGTCAGTCACAGATCTGCTTGATTATCACCAGAAAAGGTTGTTTTTTTCCTCCTGCTGATAATGGCTCATCCAAATTAAACAGCCTCTTAGAATTGGTATGGTAATTTCCAACTTCTTGTACTTTCTGTGTATATAAATGCATCTTACTTCTGTGTGTTCCGTTCTATGCATCTGATGAAGTGGGCTATAGCCCGCAAAAGCTTATGCTGAAATAAATTGCTTAGTCTAGTGTGCCACAAGTATTCCTCGCTTTCTTTAAGAGAAGTGTTACTCTCCACCAGTAATGGATCCAGACACTTATCAATGGCCTTCATGAGCCAATGCAGGTGATGACTAAGTGCCCCCACCTTTCCAGAGCCTCAGTGTGAAACTATCTGAGACTCAAGCAGAGCTGATTGAACACGTGTGCCCTCAGAACACTGCCTTGTTCCCAGGAAAACAAAGTTTAGTCTGAATCTCAATTTCATTCTCACAGCAAGGACTCAGATTCCTGATCAGGGCTCTGTGAATACTAGGCTGAAGGCAAAGCACCCTCTCTTTGTCTCCTGCACAGCCATAGCACACCACGCAGAATGAGCCCAAGACTTCCACCACAGCCATTCCAGCAATATTCCCTCTCAGTCTGCCACTTGGCCCTCTAGAGTTTAAACCATGGTAACTTATAAGGACAAAGCCAAGGAAGTGGGCGTCTGAGAGGCCACATGATCAATGGCAAGGATAAGAGTTCATAGTCCTATCAAACCATTTGAGGGAGATGAACATGTCACTCCATCAGTGTTTCAGTCCTATTGCTGACAGCAGATTGTCAGAACCAAATGGAGCAACATGTCCCGACCTCAAACCACAAGAGATAGTGATATGGCCAGGACACGAGTAAGCTCTCCAGTTGTCCAACCTCCAGTCCTAATCAGGACACCAAATCAGAAATGAGGCCAGCTGTCTGAGTTGAATCAGATGCCTAGGACTGACCCACCTTAGCTGTCAAGTTCTCAGCTGACTCAAATGACTCGCATCCGTGTGGCAGTTGAAGACAATGAGCATCACCAACCTTGTGACTCCAATGCCACCGTGGTAAGAACTTTAGCATCTCATGCAGGGAGTCTGGTGCTTCAGAAAGATAGATACCCTAGAACCTGAACCGTCTCAGTTATATCCTCAAGATTCTAACCAGCTTTAGACTTGAAGATATTCTGCATCATAGGTCATGTGCACACAGCTTCACCATCTTCTCAATGAGCCCCCTGGGTTCACATACAAGAACACAGCCAGAGTTATATACCCGAGAACTGGAGTCACCCACACCACTCCGTGCAGCACAGCTCCTCCAGCACTGGGCCATATTGCAACCCTAGGCTGTATCTCTGGGGACCCTTGTATTACATTCATAAAATCTCTCTCTATGATCATGTTCTACTCCATGGGGGGAGGTTACCCTAGCTTCTCCAGTACCTAAAAATAGTGTGGGTGATTACTCTGGGGAATTGTAAACATCCCCAGAGAAGTAACATATCGAAGGGAGGTTTGCATATACTAGTACAAGCTGTATCTTCCAGAGATCAAGTGAAAGTGCGAGCTTCTGGTATAAAAGACTGAGTTTCAAGATATTCAGGACCTTCCTTTTGATTCAGCAAAAGGGCAGGACCATCTTTCCAAGGGGAGGCTCAAGCCTTGTGGAAGGATTAGAAAGGCATTGGCTTACCAGACTCTGCATGTGGAAGGTGGGTGACCGCTGGTGTACTTAGCAAGTGGGTAAGAACTTTTATTGTTTTTAACATGGATCCTCTGTGATGCTTTTGCCCTAGAATAAATGTACTTTGCTTTGGAAGAGTTGTGTGATCACTGGTACAGCACTGTTGTTTGTAAAGAGAAAGCAACGCAGAGGCTCTGGACATTGGGCAGACTGGCTTGCTGGCAATAGTGTACGGCAGGAAGCTGTGCAGCTGTAAAACTCCCAGCCAGAAGGGAGCGGAACATGGGCCTCCTGCCCAGGACAGGTGAGGGCTAGAAACCTGAGACAAGGCTGAGTACCCCTGGAGTGGGCCACGAAAGTGAGGATACAAGTGCAGTGGTTTTGAAACTGTGAGAAGTGGGTGTCCCATCCCTAGACTGACCCAGCCTGACTTTGCTTAGGAAGCTGGCCAGACTCCAAATGGCGAGATACTTGGAGCAGACCTGCTCTCCTTGCTCTGCTCACCTCCATGTGGTCAGGTTTCTGCTGCACCGCAGCCTCAAAGAGCAGGACAGCACTGGGGAGGTCACCCTTCTCCAGGCACCTCAGCCCCTCTTCAAATGCCTGTGGATGATCCCTCATGGGATTGTCCTTCTCAAAGTGGTAACCCTACCAGAGACAGCAAGCAAGGAGTTAACACTATGGGCAGGAGACAGGTGGGTCAAGAGCACAGCTCAGAAACAGCTGATATATGCCCACATGCCGTATCAGCACTTCTGCAAGCCCATCATTTTTTTCCCCACCCCTTTCAGCTCCAACAGCCATGGATGATGAACAGCTGGTCCCTCAGCACATGGAGTGGCTGGTATTTCCCTCCTGAGAGCACAGAGTAGGAGTATGCCAGATCACAGCAGACTGGGGCAAAGCAGCTCCTGCCCCCTCTGCTCCCCACTCAGTCTGGGGTAAGAGATCCCATGTCCCAGCCTGAGGAGAGATGTACCAGTTGTGCAGGGCTGTGTGTGCAAGTTCACCAAATTTAGGGAGTTGCCATCAATACAGGGGACATAGGAAGAAATGGCTTGTGTTGTGGGGAGCACCAGAATTAACTGCTGGTGTGTTAGAATTGATTTGCATCTTCAGCAGTGGGCAAGGTATTGGCAAGAACCACCATGTATTTTTTCCAGTCTGACCCCTGGTCAAAGAGACTCCAGAAGCAGCAAACTTCCTCACATCAGTGCCCCACCCATGCCCAGACAAGAGACTGGCTATCAGGAACAGCGCCTGACATTTGACGCTACAAGGGGATCCCAGCAGCCTTCTCAGTACCCAGCCTGGGAGAAGGGATTTTGGGAGCTCTCAGAACTGCCCAGCACAGCTTTAGGACTGTCCCCCATTACCTTGTCATAGGAGGAGGCACTGAGGTCCTCGTAATCTGAGAGCCAAGGATGAGCCTCTGCATCTCGCTTGGCCATCTCCTCCCACTCTGCCTGAAGCTTGTCCCAGAAATCCACATCTGACTGAAGAGAGGAGGTGGTGGTTAAAGGATAGCACCCTGCTGAGCTCACACTACATGTTCCCTGGACATTCTGCTCTCTAGGGCAGTGGTCTTCAAACTGGGGTGCGTGCACCCACAGGGGTGTGCAAGCCCACCCCAGGGGGGGGCACGAGACCCTGGCAACGATGCTGAGCCCGCCCAGGAGACCACCAAACTCCCAGGCGGGCTATTTTGGTCCCGCCAAAATGCTGCCGTGGAAAGTGGATGCTTACGCTTTCTGCGGCGGCATTTCAGCGGACATACCCCCAGGGACCGCCAGACTTTTCCCTCTGCAGGAAGGTGTTCCAGGGGGACAAGTTTGAAGACCCCTGCTCTAGGGCTCTGACCCCACTCCTCATCTCTCCCCTACGTGGCAAGAAAGGGGGCTCAGCCAGTTCTGGTGCCCTAAAGCACCCTTCATTCCCCAACTTCTGTGTAATGTTCTGTACCTTGTAGGAACACCCTACACCCCCATGTTCATCCTTATAAAATGATTGTGTGGTATCCATTACAAAGTTTGTCATGTTGGGTGTCTTCAGAAGGCTCATGATACACTAAGCACTGTTGTTATAGTAATTGTTGTTTCAGTAACGTTATAATTTCATGCATATAGTTATAAGGCTGAAAATGTGTCCTCATGGCTTAAAGCAAGCCCAGGCAAAAACTCCCCAAGAGCAGAGGGGCAGTTCACACCTCATCAGGGCATGTATGAGAAACTCAGCCCAGCCTCATAGGAACAAAGGACATTGGCCTAGGCAACAACAAAGGATCTGTTGGATTCTCAAAGTGAGTCACTGCCCTGCCTCTTCTTTGCTATGAGACTGCGATGAGGTAATGCTCACCTGACTCTGAAGGGGAAGGGTGCGCAAAGCCAAGAGGGAAGAAACACGATAAAAGGGAGAGACATTTGCCATGCTCTTCCTCCTCCATCTACAGACATTACCATCTAGTGACTGAAGCACTGATCAAAAGGGTGAGCCTGGCTGAAGAGCAGCCAGCCAGCCTGTGGTGAGAAGCATCCAAGTTTGTAAGGACACTGAAAGTGTTAAGATCATCTTAAAATGTGTTTTGCTTTAATTTCATTTGACCAAATCCAACTTGCTATGCTTTGACTTATAATAATTTAAAATCTATCTAGTTAATAAATATGTTTGTTTATTCTATCCTGAAGTATGTTTGGTTTGAAGCGTGTCAGAGACTCCCCTTGGGATAACAAGCCTGGTATATATCAATTTCTTTGTCAAATTGATGAACTCATAATAGCTTGCAGCGTCCAGTGGCCATAACTGGACATTAAGAAGGAGGTATGACATTGCATACCATAATGCTTTATATAAATATGTTTGAGTGTAAATATGACATAATTGGGATGTGTTTTATGCTAGATATGCCATGCAACATATCTTTGCAATGGTTATGATCTATGGAATATATTCATCCTATTTATATGCACATACCACTTTTATATCTGAAGTCATGAGTGTTGGCTCTATGCGTGTATTTGAAGCGTTTGCTGTAGGAATCACATAAAGCAGATTTGGTCAACATAGTGTGAAGGGGTTATTCAAGTAACTGGGAGTACTTAACTAACAATGGACTCTGGGAGACACCAATCTACATCTGAGCTTTCCTGGGAATGTTCAAACTAACATGTAAACAATGGTGTTAGCCTGCAGAAAGCTGAATCCTTCATAGACATGTGACTTGCCCAGGTGGCTAGAGACCCCCCTTTTGTGGCTGTGATGTTGCACAAGAGAAAGACTATATAAGCCCCTGGAAGTCCTTCCATTTTTTTCTTCAGCTGGCTCAGAAGACAGCCTCTCCACCCCAAAGAGATGCCTGAAAGAAACTGGAACAAATGATAGTAACTACAGGGGTAAGAGTGATTGCTGAACCCAGATTAGGAGGAAGTCTAGTCTGTAAAAGAAACTTATTGGAACATCTCTGAGGGCAAGATTTAGCTGCATTTAGTTTCCTACTGTATTAGGCTTAGACTTCTGTATTTTAATTTACTTCGTTCTGTCTGTTATTACTTGGAACCACTTAAATCTTACTTTTTATATTTAATAAAATTACTTTTTCCTTATTAATTAAATCCAGAGGGAGCAATTAATTTCTGGGAGAGTAAACTGTGCATCTCTCGCTATCAGTGTTATAGAGGGAGAACAATTTATGAATTCAGCCTGTATAAGCTTTATACAGAGTAAAACGGATTTATTTGGTGTCAGGACCCCATTGGGAACTGGGTATTTGGGTGTTGGAGACAGGAGCACTTCCAGAGCTGTTTTCAGTTAAGCCTGCTGCTTTTGTGGGACATGGTTCAGGCCTGTAGTCCCAGCACTTCAGGTGGCAGTCCCAAGGGGGACTCTGTGACCCAAATCATCACAGGAAGTTCCTAGGGTTGTGTCTGGGACTGGAGATATTGGCTAGTGTCATTCGGTTGCACAATCCAAGCAGCTTACATGCCAGAGGCTGTGTGTGTGAACAGCCTAGGAATGGGGGTTTTCACAGCAGAGCAGAGTAAGGCTGGCTCCCAGAGTCAAGGACTGGAGTGCCCTAGCAGATCACCGGTCCAGATAACACCAGAGGGGAATGTCACACTCTCCCCTTCAGTTTTACCTCCACAGCAGTCTTGGCCTGCTCAAATTCTGTATCCAGAGTTGACGCATTCCCAGTTCGGGTGAACTGATCCACCCAGGCATCTGACACCCCCTAGAGGGAAGGAAATAAGAGAAAGTATCTTGAGATTGCAAGATTTTTAAAAAAGTCAGTGCAATGCATCTACTCTGCCAGCAGGGGGTGCTGTAAGAATGCCCCTCCTCCCCTCTTCCAGGTGAACACTAATTGCACAGGGATACTGCAATGGAGCAGACACATGGATTCCCCCACCTGCCAAGGCATCACTGTGAGGAAGTTCACACTGCCAGAACCCAGCCGTGCTCCTGGCTAGGCACTCCTTTGGAGAAGCTCATGCTCTGGGAGCCCCACACCATGGTTGGCTGAGTGTTAACAGGACCCTGCTGAGAGAAAGTTCACCCTGCCATTGTCCCTCCCCCCAGGCTGGGCCATGCTGCAGAGAAGTTTGCACACCTGTGAGTAGCTGCAGCTGGGATCCTACCTGCTGCTGTATAAACTCAGCTGCCCACTGCTTTGCCTGATCCTGGTCTCTGGGGGTCAGGGTCACCTGATTAGCCTCGATTGACACCCTCCCGTCTCCGATCTGGCGGACAAACTTTATGAACTGTGGCAAAGAAATGAAATGTGGGAAGAAACCTTCACCAACAACCTCTACCAAACTCCCCATATTTGCTAGGCAGATTTGGGCCCCCAGAAGGAAAAGGGGATAAAATATGCCAGTTTCACCAGAATTATATGGTGGACGCATGATCCTGGGAGCTGTAGGACTCAATGCCCAGAACTAGAAGGAGAAAGGAGGGGAGATGCAGAATGGCAGGAGGTCCCCTTCTGCCCCCCAGCCCAGGTGGGACTCCATGGCATTTCTCACCTCAGAATTGTTGAGTTTGGGGTCATCTGCTTTAGAAAGGAAATCATTGGCAGTTTTCTTAAGATCATCCTCAGGTTGATATTCCTCATACCTATACCCAGAGGGACAGACAGAGAGAGAGTCTGATCTGAAACTCAGCAGTAGGGGGCTCTATGTTTATTCACAGTCTGCCCCTCTCTCTGCATTGGGCCACACAACAGTCCCTGGGGCTGGAGAGCCCACAAGATCTGTTCTTTGCCCAACCCTATTCAGTATCTTTATCAACAATCTGGAAGTCATTGCTGGGATAACTGACCGATGACACACAGATTGGTGGAGTGAAATAATACGGATAAATCAATTATATAGAGCAATCTGGATCACTTGCTAAGATGGGTACATTCAAACAATACGTGTTTAAATATTGCCAAAACCGAGGTCAGATATCTTGGAATAAAGAAAACAGGTCACACACACCGGGTGGGGGCTGCATCCTGGAGAACAGTGACTCCTGAAAGGATGTAGGGTCAGGGTGGATAATCAACTGAACAGGTACTCCTAAAGAAAAGCTTGGCTAAAAGGGCAAATGCAATCCTTGGACATATAAACATGGGAACAGCAAACAGGTATAGGAGTGGCAGCTTTACTTCTGTACACACATTGGTGAAGCCATTCCTGGAAATATCTAGTTCTGGTGTCTACATTTTAAGGAGCATATTGCAAAATGAGAAAGGGTTCAGAAAAGAATAAGAAAGATTCGAGGTCTGGAAAATCAGCCTACCAGTGACTTAAGACTATTTAAGTTATTTAAAAAAAAGTGAAGGAGTAACTTAGTCAGTCTATAAGTAGCTATACAGGAAGAAGGCATCTGATGGGAGAGAACTCTTTAATCTAGCCAATGAGGACAAAACAAGATCCAATGACTAGAAAATGAAGCTAGATTTGATTTAAGATTCAAATTTTTAGATTCAATTTAGATTGAAGATGAAGTGCAACTTTTTTTAAACAGCAAGGATAACTAGCCATTAGAATAACTTCCTAGGAATGCGGGTGGATTCTCCATTACTTGAAATCTTTAAAGCAAGACTCAGTATCTTTCTAATAGATATGCTCTAGCTCATATAGAAGTTACCAGTCTGTGCGCTGACATCCCTGGGCTAGACTCACAAATGAATTTAGGTGATGTGATGCGGAGCACAGCAATGCTTAACTTTCGGGCACCCAGAAAAATCACAGGAACAAAACTGTGATCCACAAAGCCTGAGTTAGGGGCCCAGACTCCCTGTACAACGATTGAAGAGAGACAGGCACCTTAGAATGTGATTCTCAAAAGCCAGTAGATTAGGTGAGGAGCCACCTAAGCAGGGCAGATAAGCACCTGCATCTGCTAGTGATCCACAGCCAGGAGTCCCTCTCCTGGAGTCAGACTCTTTAGCACGTAAGGTGCTTCTTGTGAAAACAAGTTAGACAGAGTTCCAGATTTACCATGGTGTCAAAGCGCCGGGCCCAATCTCAGAACAGGCCCCATAACACACACTTCCTCCCCTCTCCTAGCGCTGCAGAAGTGGTGCCTCAGAGCAGCAGGGATCCAGCATGCGAACCAAGAACCCACAGAGCCTTGGGAGCTGTAGTTCCTTGGCCCACTCCCTACCTATAGAGCAGGGAAGTAACTACATTTCCCAGCAGTCCCATGGCAGCTATCAACAGGAAAGAGAGGGGTAAGGGACTGAAGAAGCTGAGACCCCATGCATCACAGCTTGTTGTGAATGGACAGCTGGCTGCTAGAAGGGGGTGGTACTGTGAATGGGGAACAAGCAGGGCCGGTTCAACCACTAGGCAACTAGGCGGCCACCTAGGGTGCCAAGTAGTTAGGGGCACCAACAAGTGCACTGAGGGGAGGCGGTGGAGCGGAGGTGAGCTGGGGCAGAGGGGACTGGCTCGCAGTAAGTAAGGGGTGGGGGCGCAGGGGAACTGCTCCCCACCCCAGCTCACCTCCGCTCTGCCTCCTTCCCTGAGCGCGCCATCACCTCTGATTCTCCTCCCCTCCCAGGCTTGCCAGGCCAAACAGCTGATTGGCTCCACAAGCCTGGGAGGCGGGACAAGTGGAGAGGCACCAGTGTGCTCAGGGGAGGAGGCAGAGGTGAGGTGAGGTGAACTGGAGGGGAGCTGCCACAGGGCTCCCCAGGTGGAGGAGGGGCACAGGGAGCAGCTGCAGGACTCCCAAGGAGGGAGCCACAAGGTGGAAGTTTCACCTAGAGCACAAAATATCCTTGAACCGGCCCTGGGAACAAGTATGCCCAAGGAGTAGAAGGCTTTGGCCCAGATACCGTCCTCAGAAGACTTCCCCAGACTGGATTAGGGATACTGGTGTGACCTTGCCTGGCAGCCCCAAAAGAAGGAATTGGGTGGACTAAATGGATCATACATCTCTCTATCTGAAGCCTAGCAAAGGAGGGAAGGCTCTACTGGAGCCCACCAGAAGTTAAAATGAAAAGTAAGGGAGGGAAGGCTCTACTAGAGGACCTGGGCAGCTTTAGATACAGTACCAGGCACGTAGGAGGATTTCCACTTCTGAGACATGGAAGTGGAAACTGACTTTTTCTTTCCAGATTTATCTAATATTCAGAAAGGGAATCTAGCACCTGCCTTCCAGATTTGAACACACTCAAAATTCAAGAGCGCTCAAGGTCAATTTGGGCAGCTGTTACTTCATTTCTCCCAAATCAAACACGCTGATCCACTGTAATTTGCTGTAGAAAAAGTAAGATAAAATTGAGCAACAAATGGTGGCATCTTCCCAGTGCTAATTAGGACTGGAATTGCAACAGCCATTAGCATTTTTTTAGAAAGTTTTGTTTGTTTAAAAGAAAGACATAATATTGCATTGGCAAATTCCCCATGGAAATGAAGAGTGGAACAAAAGAATAATAAAGGCACCTCAACTTTTTTTCATTTATGTAGGACAGTCTTATAATATAGATCCAGATATCCTCCAGTCCCACAAGCTGAAAACTGTTCCACTTTACTGCAGTTTTGTAACCATGCAGGAACCAGTCCTGTTTATGTTCTTTGCACATCCAAAATTTTTACTCAGTTCAGAATTGCCTTGCTTTTGTGACCATACTACCTCATATTTTCAGCCCTTGTAAGCTAAGGAGGTTTACATTTAGTAATTGGGTGGGAAGCCTCTCAGAAAGTTAGAGGAGTTAGAAAGTGCTGTAGGAGGTGTTGCTGCTTCACCAGGTAATGCAAAACCTTCCTGTTGTAAACCAGTACAGCACACCAGAATGCACTTTGCTCCTAAAGTCTAGAATGGGGTCCCTTGCTTCGATACACAGACCATTAAAAATAATGAAAAGACTCCCACTCACTTCAACAGGCTTTGGACATAACTGGTTATACACAGGGTAACTCCACTATCTTCACAGGGTCCTGGTCCCATAGTGGAGATAGGCCATGTGAGCTTATTGCAGAGCTGCTGCTCAGGGATGGGAACCTGCTGGCACCCCAGCCTCCAAAATCAATCAGACTGCACTTTCTGCATGACTATGTGCTAGCTGAGGAGTGCATGGGAATTGGTAGCCTCCACTGCAGGTGATGGGCATCTCAGGTACTTAAAGCCACAGCCTAGAGGAGGGAAGCACTTAACTGCAGAGTCTTCAGCTGTCTAGGGCCAGCACTGAGGATTTAGAGTCCCTAGTGCCGCTGTTCCAAGGTTCAGGCATGCTCAGCCTTGGAATTGCCACCCCTCCCTTGACTAGTAGCTGCAGCTACCTAAGACTGGCCTCTGGCAATAGGCCCCATGGCTATAGCCAGAGAAGCAGGTGGCTCCATGACTGCTGGGGGCCATTAAGCTAGAGCAGATAAAGAAACTGGAATTAACCTCTCAGACCTGAGGCCACCAGTAGAAAAGGAATATCAAGGGAAGAAGGAAAAGAGGATGCAGGTTAGGCTTGCAGCAGGAGAGTAGTCCCAGCTGGTTGGAGAGCATGTCCAAAGTAGAAAGGAAACCAAGCATGTGGAGTGGTGGTGGTGATCAGGTAGCTGACTAGCATGTAGATGGGAGCAAAGGGAGAAAGGCTGGTGTGTTCAGATTCCCAAGGACTACATCCTCACTTTGGGGAAATGGTGTTTGCAAGTGGCTTGCTCAAATGGCAGGTGCGTGATGAGGGAGGAATTTGTCACAAATGAATCAGGTATCTGCTGGCTTTAGAACTATGAGCTAAGACTAGGACGACATATAGTGACTGGTGAAATACGTTGGTACTGGAGACATGGCTATAGAAGGTCTTAATGAGGAAGGAGATAAATCTGTGGGGAGTTTCCCTGATTATGAAAGTTCTTACTGTGAACACCGGTAAACCCACATGGGCATACAGCTCAATGACAAAAACTGGGGGCTGGGAGAGCTGTGTATGGCAATGTATAGAGTCATGTAGATGTATGTGATCAAAATGAAAAATGTCTCAGAGATTCAGTATTGGGTAAACTATGGCATCAATGGCACTGCCACGCCCAAGCCCACACTAAGAGCACACAATGACTAGATGGGACCCACAAATATTTTTGGTGCTGGGGCCCATGAAAGGTTAATTTAGCCCTGTTTAGGCAGGTGTCTAACTCCACATAAAATGGCCAGAGGAGAAGGACGACGAGATGTGGTAGCCCAGTGGTTAGAGCACTCACCTGGGATGTGGAAGACCAGATTCAATTCCCCCTCTCTGCCTGAGTGGGAGAAAGGTGGGAGATTTGACCCCTGTTCAAATCTTTTCAGGGATATTTTGATTGTGGGCTTCCCGCAGCCCATCTTGTTGAAGCTGTTCCACTGTGGCTAAATACTTAAAGAAGTGTCATTGGCCAGAGGGGGAGAGAATGACTCTGTAGCCTGATGGTTAGAGCACTCAGCTGGGAGGTGGGTGGCCTTGAGTCCTGGCTCCCATGACTTTTTAAAGTTATTTATCCACAACAGAACAGCTTCAGCAGGAGATACTCAAGGAGCCCCACGCCAGAATATCTCATAGCCCAGTGGTTAGAACACACACCTGGGAGGTGGGAGAACCCTGGGCAAATCCATTCTCCTCCTATGGCAGAGAAGGGAATTAAATTTGCCTCTTCCACATCCCAGACAAGTGCTCTAACCACTAGGCTAAAAGTTATAAGGTGGCTGCTGCCACCACTGTCTCCAGATGGATTCTAAATGGGTCTTAATGCAGTAGGCAGCCTCTGAGCACATCTACTGGATTGAGCTCCCACAGGATTTAGACAGGTGAACATCTATCTTCCCTGAGTTTGTGAATCGTTCTGGGGCTTAGGTGCCCAGATACCTACTGTGAGGCAACTACGCACATGCCCAGAAACTTAGGAACCTGGGGAACTTTTACTCTGCAAACATAGACACTGAGTAAGTTTAGGCACCCACAGAGTTTGGCAGGAGTATGAATTGCAGTGGAGCCTAAAGCTGGAATTTAGGCACCTAAATCTGGTGTTTAGGCACTTAAGTACCTTTGTGAATCTAGCCTTCTGTTCTCATGTTATGCAGAAGGTCTGACTAAATGATCAGAATTTCCCTTCTGGCCTTAAACTCTATGACCCTGTCTACACTAAACGGAGGAGTCAATCTAAGCTACGCAGTTTGGAATACGTGAATAGTGTAACTGCAGGGTCCACACTTCATGTCGATGGGAGATTCTCTCCTGTCAATTTCCTTAATCTTCTCCATCAGGTGGAGTACAGGAGTCCACAAGAGAGCAATCGGCTGTCGATTTAGTGAGTATTCACTAGATCTGCTAAATCGACCACCAATACATCTATCTCCACAGTGTAGACAAGCCCTATGAAACTAGGATCCCTGTGTTTAGTTATGTAGTAGCTGAAACTGCCAGTCTTGGGTGGCTGAGGCTCTGCCTCTTCTGCTTACTTCAACCAAGGATCTGAGAACTTAGTTGAGACCCAAAGCTCTGAGATCAGAGTGGATTTCTGTCATCTCCCACATCTCACCCACCCTGGACATTAGTGGGTGCAGAACAGAGAAACTCACCACTTATCTGCCAGTGACTGGTCTTCTGTTTCCCCCAGCCACAGCTTCTCCTCTGATTGCTCCAGATATTCTTCTGCCCACTTGGCAGGAGATATAGACAGAGGGTCTGTACAGGTGATTGTGTGGTGGGAGAAGGGTGAGGACCAAGAAGATAAAACAGAACACTGCTCAGACAAAACTTCAAATTTGGATCTCTCCAATTTAGTTAGATTTGTATTCCAGATTGGCAAGAAATCTCTGTAACATTCATTTTCTTAGTTTGTTTACTTGAAAATAAAACAAACTTCAGATTCAACTAGTCTATGCAGGCACATATAATTTTAGGCAAAGTGCCAATTTTCTTACTTTTTTATATTAAAAAAACCAAACTTCTTTTTGCATTTGCATCCCACATGGACAGCAATAAAGTGGGCTGATGTATGCATCAGGAAAATGAATAACGCATTTCAAATTTTTAGCTCCTTTCATTGGAGCCTCTCAATCAACATTTATGATGATCTTTATGATGCCTGTCTCCAACATGCATATGAAAGAATAAATATGGATAGTTTCACTGATCAATGAAAAGAAGCCACCTCTGGGGTGGGTCACAGCAGCTGTTTACCTTTAACTGTGGGCAACAGTTAGAGATTCTGTTGGTTAGAGCGGAGAAGACTAGAGTCCATCCCATATCTTCTACATGCTGTGTGACCTTGTCAAACAGAGTATTTCCCTCCCAGTAGGAAACATTAATTGCATTTGTTTTCAGGCACAGAAAGGACCCCACAACATTTATTTTGAAGTGGGAAATGCAGATTCCCCCCCCAGATGGCAGAAACTGATTAACAGATATGGCTGAAACATTCAACAAAATATTCCCCTCTGGGCCAGGACCCAAGTTTCACCCCAACAGGGAGCATCAGAGAGCTACACGTAGCTGGTGAGAGACCAGCCATTTAGCCTTGTCTATGTGGAAAAGCTGCACTAGTTGAATGTAACTTTTTTTCAACTAAATTAGTTAAACAGGTGCAAACCTCTGTCTGGACACTCTTACTTCAGTGCAAGAGCATTTTACTTCAGCTTAAACCTGTGCCCAAAAAGATTTTAGCTAAACTAAAATAAGACATTCCTGCACCACAATAGGAAGGCCCCCCCCCCCCCCCGGGGGCGGGGAGAGTTTAGAGAATACACACAATACTCTAGTCTCTTGGGGGCTGTAATACTTTAAACCCAACAATTGAAATGAGACCAGAGTGCGGGTGATGGTGGCCTGTGATATACAGGAGGTAAGATTAGATCGGGGTGGGCCAACTTTTTGGCCTGAGGGCCACATCGGGATTCTGAAACTGTATGGAGGGCTGGGTAGGGAAGACTGTGCCTCCCCATACAGCCTGGCCCCCTCCCACTTCCAACCTCTGACTGCCCTCCTCAAAACCTGCGACCCATCCAACCCACCCTGCTCCTTGTCCTCTGACCACTCCCTCCTGGGACACCCCCCGTCCCGTGCCCCTAACTGCCCCAACCCCTGTCCACATCCCCTAACAGGCCCCCGGGACTCTCACGCCTATGCAACTGTCCCCTGCTCCCTGTCCCCTGCCCCTTATCCAATCCCACTGCTTGCCATCCCCATGCCATTACCACGCTGCTTAGAGCACAAGCACTGGAAGCCATGCTGCCTGGCCGGCGCCAGCCACGCTGCCCAACAGGAGCTTACAACCCCACCACCCAGAACATTGGTGGCACAGTGAGTTGAGGCTGCAGAGGAGGAAGGATAGCAGGGGAGGCTAGCCTCCCCTGCCAGGAGCTCAAGGGCTAGGCAGGACAGTCCGGCAGGCCGAAAGCGTCCTGCAGTTTGCTCACCTCTGGACTAGATGATCTGATGGTACCTTCTAGCCCTAAACTCTATGACTCTAAATCAAGTTAATTTCATCCCTCAAATTGTACCAGTGTCATTCCCACCGATTCAAGCTGCTAGGACGAAGTGCTCTATTCTGAATATTGTCTGTTGCATCTACCAGATGCACTCTAATCTCAAGCACAACAGACAACCCCTGAAAGGGAGAATGGAGGGGGGCATGCTACCAGGCAACACCTCACCCAGACTTCACAAGGGAGTCTTCACCTGTCACCTCCGCAATGAACTCCTGCGACCAGTCAGCCTCATTGTAATCTGGGGAGACGTCAGTTGTAGTATACACGGCCCCCAGAAATTCTTGGGCCCAGTTCTCAGATAGAGCCAGGGCTGCAACACCTGGAGCTGGGAGACAGCAAGAGATGGGGATGGTTCAGTGACAAGCTCCAAGTGCCCCACACCCATGAGGATTAGGGAAAGTCTAGCCTCTTAATCTTCAGACACCCACTGCCATAACTAAGCAGGCCTTCTCTCTCAGCTCCCCTCAAGACATACCACCTTGGGGTGGCAGAAGCCCCAGTACCCCTAGCCCTGTCTCCTCCCACTTTACCTCGCTGTGGAGCTTGGCGGAAGCTTGATTGCTCAATCTCCTGCATCTCAGCCAGCAGATCATCCATTTTAAAGGTCTGTGGTGCACGGGAGAGCAGGGGGGCATTCTGCTCTTGTAGGAATTCTGCAGCCAGCTGCCAGGGAGAGAAAAAGAAAGTTTGTGATGAGAAATACCCAGCAGGAGCTCTGGAACTGAAAACAGGAGAGAAAAAGGGAGGGCAAAAAATAAATGAGAGACAGGAAGAGTGAAGAGGGATCAGAGAGAAAAAGTGAGAAAGCAGTGAGAAAGACGGTAAGGGGAGAGATACAATTGTCCTTACCTCATCTTCAGAGGCCACTCCCAAAGGTTTGGACACCTGTGTGAAAAGATGCCAAACAATCACCCTACTGATGGGACCTGACCTCCAGCATCACCTCCCCACTACCACAGAACTGACTTGTACCATTCCCCCACTCTAGAGCCACATCACACACACAGCAGGAACAACATCCCATCCAGATAGATCCCCTGCAATGGGTGAGACAGCCACCACATCTCTCCTTTCTGGACAGACCCCTGCTGTGACTGGACAGACATGCCCCAACCCCCAATATAGTGATCCTACAACCAGCCCCTTACAACAGAGTAGGCACCATGATCCCTCACAGCCCTTCTTCCACTAAGATAACAGCCCCCTCACAACCTCAACACTCCCACCTACCCTGATGGTCTCCTGTGTGCTCAGACAGAACCCCACTCCCACTCCCCAAAGCCTGAGTGCATCCCTGTCCCCTCACTCACAACAGAGAAGACATACCAACATTCTTCACATCAGCAGTCAGATGAACTGCCCAACCCATCCCGCAGTACTCACTGCCTCTGCCCCAAGACTTGCAGGGGGCCAGGCTGAGGGACCCCGGAGCCCCTCCTGCTGCAGGGCCTTGTCCTGGGTGAAGTGGCCAGCCAGCTTCATAAGGGGGTTAGAGCCCCCACACTCCGGCTCCACCAGCTCCCTCATGGCCATGGTGAGGGCAGGGGGCACTGCACCTCACCCCGTCTGGGTGGGGGGGAAACACAAAGCACACGTGATGGTAGGGCTCTGGGATGTAGAGCGTTGCCCAGCACTCAGCTGCTCCATAAACAAACTGGTGGAATCTCATCTGAGCTGCATGGCAGGCACATGTTACAGCCCACCCCCAGGGGACCCGAGCAAAGCCCAAAGGACTGAATGACCATTGGGGCCGAGCGCGCCTTCCCCCGCTCCCGGAGAAGAAACCGCACTACAGGCTTGGGCCTCACAGGTCGTAGCGTGGCCACCCTTAGAATAGCTTGACGGAGGGTGGGGGTTACAGGACAGCACGGCGGACGCCATGACAAAGAGTGGGTCTTAACCCAACCCCCCCCCCAATCCTCCCTGCATCTGCCCTTGGGATGGATCCACGCCTCCCCCAGCCTCGCTATCTCACTCTCAGTCACTCCACCTCATCCCCCCGCCGCCCTTTCCCACCCCTGACACACACACGCTGTCTCTCGCTGGGCCTCCTTTTCCCCGGGGACCTCAATCATCGTCCGCCCCCTTGCGCTGGGGCAGATGCAACCCATGACCCACAGCTACAAGGCCTCGGCCGCCCCAGCCAGCCAGCCAGGTACCTCCCTGTCTCACCCAGGCCCGGAGCTCACCCACCCCAGCTAGGGGCAGGGAAGGAGAACTGGAGGCTCCCTTCTGTCTAAACGCTACCTTGGCTCTGACTCTGTCGCAGCTTTTGCAACACTCACCATGGGGCGGGGCTAGTTCTTAAAGGGACAAGCGCACTGCGAGGGCAGTGGCGGGAAGGGGAAGTGTTAAAGAGTCAGCGGCAGGTACCCTCTGTGAGGGAGTGCTCTCTTATAGCGCCATTCACACAATGGGCCCGATCCCGTCTAAACTCAGGAGTTGCACTAAATTGCTCTAAATAAACAGGATTTAATTCAACTAGTGTTTTAACTGATTTGAGTTAAACCGGAGCAATTTCGGTGTGTAGACAAGTCCCAGAAAAAAAAGAGAAGTTTTAAGGACCAGGCACCAAGAAAGAACTATGGGAATTCTTAAAGGGCCACACACCCTGAGAAGCGCCCCGCTGCCCCAAGCCCTGCACCCTAACAGAGCAGTATCACCAGAATGCTCTTAAAGGATCAGGCTGCCTAAAACAGCAGTCCAGCGAGCTTTTAGAAAACCAGAGACTACGACATAGCAGCACAAGAAGCTTTGCACCATCTCCCTGAAAAAGAAACCCACCCAGGGTGCAGGCCTGCACAACATGCAGCCCGAGAGCCACATGAGGCCCGCATGGCCTCACTGTGCGGCCCCAGGGCGTGAGTAGGGGTGGGGCAAGCCAAGCGGTGGGGTGGGGGAACTGGATGGGGCGGAGTGAGGGTGGGACTTTTCTCTCCGCAGCTGGGTTTTTTGCAGTAATATGGCCCTTGCTGTCCGAGTTGTGCAGGCATGGCTTACCCGGTCAGGCAATGCAGCAGAGCAGTGCTGGAAGCTCTTAAAGGGCTAGGCACCACCACAGGGACCCTAGGAGCTCTTAAGGCGCCAAGCCCACTTACACAATATCTCCACTAGGAAGAAAGGTGTGTTTAAAGCATATGTTAGCCAAATCATGGCAATGTATGTATGCTGGCACCCTAACGTAGCCAAAGCTGTTGTAGTTCTAACACATTAGCTCAGGGGTCTCCAAACTTTATGAGGCAAGGGCCATATTAGATTTTTGAAGGGGCTTCATGGGCCAAAGGGACTGTGAAAAAATTCAGTATATACAAATATATGCAAAATCCCCCACCCCTTGCTCCTCTGGCTGCTGCTGTGACCTCTCCCCTTTTGTTCCTCCAGATGCTGCCATGCTCCCTGTTTATTCTTCCAGCCGCTGCTGTGGGGGCACTCACCCCTCCGCACATGGGGCCACCGGCAGCAGCTCATGGGGAGTGGGCAGGGGGGCCAGCAGCAGCTTCTCCATATGCCTGCTCAGCTGGAGGGCCGACAAATTGAAGCTGCGGGCTGGATCCGGCCCCCGGGCTGTAGTTTGGAGACCCCTGCATTAGCTGATCAAGGTAACTTGGAAGGAGGAGCCTTTTGTTCCTAGTGAAGACAATGCTTAAGACAGCAACACCCAAAGAGGGCCAGGACACAAATCAGAGCAGCACCAGGAAGTTAGTGAAGTGCTAGGTCTAGGAGTCCTGAGAGGCCACCCCACACTCTTAAAGGGCTAGCTACTATGTGTAATGATCAGTGTTGACAGCCCTTCCATGAGAAGGTGGTACTATATCTTTTACCTTATTGCTAAATTCTTGACTTGTTTTCATATTATGTTGTTGTATCTAATCTGCTCATGGGTCTAGGAGGAAATCAAGTCCAGCTTGTGCGTGCTGGAGTTATTACTTTCAGTGTCCTGATAAATCTGATTTCTTTGAGCCTGTATACACATGCTAAAGTAACACGAGAAGCTTTCCATTGATCAGATGACCAGAGCCGGCAGTACAGGGAGCTCTTAAAGTAGCAGGCGATTTGAGAGGGCAAGATCAGAGAATTCTTAAGACCAAAGAAGATATAGGGTGACTAGATATCCCAATTTTATAGGAACACTCCCAATATTTGGGGCTTTTTCTTAGATAGGCTCCTATTACCCCCCACCTCCTGTCCTGATTTTTCATACTTGCTATCTGGTCCCATAAGAAGGTGCCATGTGGGAACAACACCCTGAGAGAGCACTATGTGATACCCTTAATTCAGTGCTGCACAGAATGCTAGGAATGAATCAGGGTTGTAGAGTGAATGAGGCTGTTTGTAGGATCCCTGCCTCATTTTTGCAGAAGTTGGAAGACATGTAAAGATTATGAGGAAGGAAGGGCTGAAAGAAGAGAAAAGATGGTCTTGTGGCTTAGGCAAGTTAATACTGCAGAAGAGAACTCAGTCCCATCCCTGGTCCTGCCACAAGTTTCCCATGTGATGTGGGACAAGTTACTTAAATCAGAATATTAGTAGGTGGCCACTAACTGCGTTCCTTATTTTCTAAATGCCCAGCTTGAGACAGACTGGCTTGGGATCTAATTCACAGAAGTGTTGAGTGCTCACAACTGCAACAGAGGTCAACGGGAGCTGTGGGTGCTCAGCACCTCTGGCAGTAATACGCTGTGGTCTGGAAGCAGGTGCATGGACTGGGTAATTAAGAAATTTCTGAGTTCTAATTCTTGTTTTGCCATTGATTCTCTGTGTGGCCTCAGGCCAGTCTCAGTCAATTCCCCATCCATAAAATGGGAATAATAGTGCTCTTTTATTTCATAATACAGATGTGTAGAGTCTTTTATTAATATTTGGGAACCTCAGATACTATGCTGATGTGCACCAAAAAAAATCCCATGAAGAAATAAATAATAAGAAATAATGCAGGACATTATGGGGAGGAGGTGACCAGCCCTCTGTGGAGAAAGAAGTGGTTCAGGATTATTTAGAAAAGATGGATTAGCACAAGTCCATGGGGCCGGATGCGCTGCATCCAATGGTGCTAAAGGAGTTGGTGGATGTGATTGCAGAGCTATTGGCCACTATCTTTGAAAAATCATGGCGATTGGAGGAGGTCCCGGATGACTGGAAAAAGGCAAATGTAATGCCCATCTTTAAAAAAGGAAAGAAGAAGGATCTGAGGAACTACAGGCCAGTCAGGCTCACCTCACTCCCTGGAAAAATCATGGAGCAGGTCGTCAAGGAATCAATTCTGAACCACTTAGAGGAGAGGAAAGTGATCAGGAACAGTCAACATGGATTCACCAAGGGCAAGCCATTCCTGACTAACCTAATTGCCTTCTATGATGAGATAACTGGCTCTGTGGATGAGGGGAAAGCAGTGGATGTGCTATTCCTTGACTTTAGCAAAGCTTTCGATATGGTCTCCCACAGTATTCTTGCCAGCAAGTTAAAGAAGTATGGGCTGGAAGAATGGACCATAAGGTGGATAGAAAGCTGGCTGGATCATCAGGCTCAACGGGTAGTGATCAATGGCTCCATGTCTAGCTGGCAGCTGGTATCAAGCGGAGTGCCCCAAGGGTTGGTCCCGGGGCCAGTTTTGTTCAATATCTTTATCAATGATCTGGAGGATGGCATGGACTGCACCCTCAGCAAATTTGCAGATGACACTAAATGGGAGGAGTGGTAGATATGCTGGAGGGTAGGGATAGGATACAGAGGGACCTAGACAAATTAGAGGATTGGGCCAAAATAAATTTGATGAGGTTCAACAAGGACAAGCGCAGAGTCCTGCACCTAGGACGGAAGAATCCCATGCACTGCTACAGATTAGGGACTGAATGGCTAGGCAGCAGTTCTGCAGAAAAGGACCTAGGGGTTACAGTGGACGAGAAGCTGGACATGAGTCAACAGTGCGCCCTTGTTGCCAAGAAGGCTAACGGCATTTTGGGCTGTATAAGTAGGGGCATTGCCAGCAGATTGAGGGATGTGATTATTTCCCTCTGTTCAACATTGGTGAAGCCTCATCTGGAGTTCTGTGTCCAGTTTTGGGGCCCACACTTCAAGAAGGATGTGGAAAAATTGGAAAGAGTCCAGAGGAGGGCAACAAAAATGATTAGGGGCCTGGAGCACATGACTTCTGAAGAGAGGCTGAGAGAACTGGGATTGTATATTTTACAGAAGAGATGAGAGGGAATTTGACAGCTGCTTTCAACTACCTGAAAGGGGGTTCCAAAGAGGATGGATCTAGACTGTTCTCAGTGGTACCAGATGACAGAACAAGGAGTAATGGTCTCAAGTTGTAGTGGGGGAGTGTGACGGTGTACCCCATGAGGCTTTATGAGGGGGTGCCTATAAATATATGTATGACATTGCTGGAATATGTAACATATCTGCTGGATCTGTTCATCCTATTTGTCTGTATGTGTCTGTTTTGTATTCAAAGTTATGAATATTGGCTATGTGCTTGGTTAGTTGTAAATAGACTTTGTAAAGTAGCTGGGCAGCTTTCTGAGAAAAAACTATTCTCAGTTAATCCCAATCAAGAACCAATCACGCTAACAATGAACTTTGTGGACACCCGTCCACACCCGAGCTTCCCCAGGAACGTGGCCTGACTGGTAATGAATGGAGTCTGGCTCAAACATGTGACTGGACCATGTGGCTCTGAAACTCCATTTTACAACTGGACTCTGCATAGGAAGGAGGAGGGGGTCTCCACCCACAAGAGGAAGTCTATATAAACCCTGGAGAGACCTCTCCATGTTGTCTTCAGCTGGCTCAAAGAACAGCCTCTCCACTCTGCAAGGAGATCTGAAGGAAGCTGGAATAGAGAACAGTGACTGCAAGGGGTGTGTGAGTGGTACCTGGACCTAGACGAATAGAGAGATTAGTCTGAAAGAAGAAATGCATTGAAACATCTGAGGGGAGGCTTTTTACTGTATCAGTGTTAGATCTGTGTTTTCTATTTTATTTTATTTGGTAATTCACTTTGTCCTGTCTGTTACTACTTGGAACCACTTAAACCCTACTTCCTGTCTTTATTAAAATCACTTTTTACTTATTAGTTAACCTGGAGTACATGTTGGTACGGGGGGGGGGGGCAAACACCTGTGCATATCTCTCTATCATTGTTATAGAGGGCAAACAATCTATGAGTTTGCCCTGTATAAGCTTTATACACGGTAAAATGGATTTATTCAGGGCTTGACCCCACTGGGAGTTAAGCATCTGAGTGCCAAGGGCAGGAACACTTCATACCTGTTTCCAGGGAAGCCCATAGCTGTTGGGGGACGTGGCTCAGACCTGGCAGGGTACTGAGGTCCTAAGCTGTTTGGGCAGGAAAACAGAGGCAGGAGTAGCCTTGGCATATCAAGTGGCAGCTTCCCAGAGGGTTTCTGTGATCCTAACCTGTCACAGGGAGGTTTAGGTTGGATGTTAGGAAATCTTTTTCCCTAGGAGGGTGGTGAAGCACTGGAATGGGTTATCTAGGGAGGGGATGGAATCTCCTTCCTTACAGGTTTTTAAGATCAAGCTTGACATAATCCTGGCTGGGATGATTTAGCTGGGGTTGGTCCTGCTTTGAGCAGGGGGTTGGACTAGATGACCTCCTGAGGTCCCTTCCAACTCTGATATTCTATGATTCTATGACATGGATGCTGTACAGTAAATAAGGCAAAGGGCCACAGAGTAAAAGATGAGGGGAAATAAGAAATATTGAACAGGTGCCTCATTCCCATTATTGCTAACCCCAAGTGTTCAAAAATCATGAGTCAGGTCCGAAAATCATGACATTTTAAAAATAATGAATGTTGGGTTCTTTTTGTTTACTTTCTGGGTTTTGAGCCTTTTGAGGTATTGCTGTCAAGATTGTCTCCACAGCCAGGAGGGCTAGAAAAAACACCAAATATCATGCAAAATCATGAAACTTGTGATGTAATCACAGGAGTTGGCAACACTTCATTCCTTGAGCACCCTCTATCCTGTCCACTAGAAGATGCAGTGGTCCTGTTGTAAAAACATGTCTTTAAAGATGATATCATAATTCATATGCATAAGGGTGCTAGATTAAGGTTGCATCGAGAACCTTAATTCTGATATTCCTAACTTTTGAATGCTTGGTATTATGACCTAAATAATGTTTTTTTAGCATAGTTTATTTGCATCTAATCTGTGTAGATGTGTATAGGTAGATAGTTAACTTAGTGCCATTGAAGTATATAGATTCCATAAAGTTCTTGTTACCTACTGTAAATTAATTTAATCATGGCAACATGACAGACCAGCCCTTAAAAGGACAGGAACCCAGAGGAGACTCTACAAATAGCTCTAGTCTGAAGGGTAATCCCAGTTTTTAAAGACACAAGTCACCTGAGAGGATAGGACTAAAGAGCTCTTAAAGGGTCAGACACTCTGAAAGACCACCAATGGGAGTTCCTAAAGGAGTAGGTGTGATGGGTTCCCCCCGGGGTGCCACCTGGAACTGGGGTACCACTGAGCCCTTTGACCCACCAGCCTGGACTCCCTCTCACACTGTGCTACTGTGACAAGCTGCAAAGCCCTCCAAGCCTGCACTTTCACCAGCGTTCACACAGGTAGGGACACACCCAGATGCAGTTACATGCAGGCTCTCTAACCACCAGCCTCCCAGCCTAGGACGCCGGAGCAGTACCATCTTGTCCTGGTCAAATCTGACCAGTATATGGGTTTAACATCCGGTCTGCCCCTTTGTCAACGTGAAGAGGACCATGCACACTTGTGGTAACCAAGCTCAAATGCACACTGGTTTGGATTAAAACATAAAATAAGTTTATTAACTACAAAGGTTAGATTTTAAGTGATTATAAATGATAGCCACCAGATCAAAGCAGATCTACCTAGTAAATAAACAATAACACAAACTGGGCTTAACATACTAGGTAGGTACATAAGAAAGGCTGTACTGGGTCAGACCAAAGGTCCATCTAGCCCAGTATCCTGTCTACCGACAGTGGCCAATGCCAGGTGAGTGAACTTAACAGGTAATGATCAAGTGATCTCTCTTCTGCCATCCACAACCATCCTCTGACAAACAGAGGCTAGGGACACCATTCCTTACCCATCCTGGCTAATAGCCATTAATGGACTTAATCTCCATGAATTTATCCATTTCTCTTTAAAATCCTGTTATAGTCCTAGCCTTCACAGCCTCCTCAGGCAAGGAGTTCCACAGGTTGACTGTGCACTGTGTGAAGAAGAACTTCCTTTTATTTGTTTTAAACCTGCTGCCCACTAATTTCATCGAGTGGCCCCTAGTTCTTCTATTATGGGAACAAGTAAATAACTTTTCTTTATTCACTTTCTCCACACCACTCATGATTTTACATACCTCTATTATATTCCCCCTTAGTCTCTTCTTTTTCCAGGTTGAAAAGTCCTAACCTCTTTAATCTCTCCTCATATGGGACCTGTTCCAAACTCCTAATAACTTTAGTTGCTCTTTTCTAATGCCAGTTGTGATATAGCATGGCCAGAGGGCAGCAGGAGAGTGTTAGAGGGAAGCCTTATTCCCTGTAGAGGGAAGCAAGTTTACTAAAGTTGGTTGGAGCACCTGGAGCCAATTAAGGCACCTGAAGCCAATTAGAGTAACTGAAGCCAAGCACATGATAAAAAACCCCATGCTTCAGTCAGTCAGTTGAAGGGAGTAGTAAGCAGTTTGGAGGAGTTAGAGCAGAGAAGATTTGAAGAAGTGCTGTGGTGAGCTAAGAAGACTCAGCCCATAGGTAAAGGGACACCTGGCTTGTGCAGAGAGAAGGCAGGAGGCCCTACAAGCTGAAGGGTAGGAGAGGGAAGTAGCCCAGGGGAAGGAATAGCTAGTTCAAGTAGTTTACTGCTATTCTCAGGGCCCCTGGGCTGGTACCTCAAGTAGAGGGTGGGCCTGGATTCCTCCCTCTCCACTCCCCTACTCTAGGATACTAGTAGAGTAGTTAATAGCCTGTTCAGGGGCAAGAAATGGTGCCCTGAACCCCCCACAAGAAAAAGCATAGGACCCATCATAATAGTGCAGGCAAATTTGCCACACAGTATATCTTTTTGAGATGAGGAGACTACATCTGTATGCAGTATTCAAGATGTGGGCACACCATGGGTTTATATAAGGGCAATAAGATATTTTCTATCTTATTCTCTATTCCCTTTTTAATGATTCCTAACATCCTGTTTGCTTTTTTGACTGCTGCTGCACTCTGCAAGGATGTCTTCAGAGAACTATCCACAATGACTCAAATCTTTTTCCTGATTAGTTGTAGCTAAATTAGTCCCCATCATACTGTATGTATAGTTGGGGTTATTTTTTCCAATGTGCATTACTTTACATTTATCCACTTTAAATTTTGTTGCCCAATCACTTAGTTTTGTGAGATCTTTTTGAAGTTCTTCACAGTCTGCTTTGGTCTTAACTACCTTGAGTAGTATTTTAGTATTATCTGCAGACTTTGCCACCTCAAACATGCTGGTTTTCTTTGCCTCCTTATCAGAGGATGTGGTAGGGAAACAGTTACATACTGGGATTCTCTACCCCTTCAGGAACCTTTATTTCAGTTTGAAGATCCCTTGTATTCTTGGCTTATTTCAGAGGCAGGTGAGATGAGATCTCTGTATTAATAACTGCTGTGCCCTGTGTTGTAGGAGCAGCAGCAAATTTTGGGTAATATCCTGCTCCAAAGGTGGCTGAATTTCAGAGCTCACTGAAGGATTTCTACATAGACACCATGGAGAATGTGGGAGCTGCTGGTAATATTTTTATGAATATCACATGTCCGTCTGCTAGTTGGATTGTTTGCTATTTGACTACTAGAGCTAAATCCTCGGAGAACTGGCTACGCTGGGCAGAAAGCAAACTGGATTCAGACAAGTCCTGTTGAAGGTACTCAAAAACAATAAAAATTGTGAGCTCCTTTTGAAGTTCTACTTCTACCTTGCTTGGGACACTGCCTAGCTGGTGACTCAAGGGAGGGGGATCCAGGAGAGAAATCTAAACAAAGTGCCTTGGAACTATTAAGAGCATAGCATCCAATGAACAGGGAGACACTGGATCTGCATGGAAATATGTTGCATCTCAGAGTGCAGAAGTGGGGATTATCTGGAATAAGATAGGCATGCCTGAACTGTAGGTAAGGCATAAATGCATATAGACTGTTGCTGTCTTAAAAATCTGTTTCACTCAATGCCATGGGTCTAAACAAAAACTTTCTTAAGGAATCTACTTGGTCGCTGTAACAATCCAATAGTTATAGTTCCTAAAGAGAAATCTACAGCAGGGGCCAAAACCCAGTTAGACTTGGACCTGGCTAAGAAATCATGGATGGTATACAGGGGCCTACAGCATCTGTCCTGATCTGAGCGTTGGAATATTGTGGTGTTCTACCCAAATTGGAGAACATAAAAATAATGAGGCCTGCCCACAGAGCTCTAATGGGCTAGTTTTTGGTGGTCTCAGCAGAGAGACCTAGGACTGAATTACCATTTCTTCTGTGCGTATGTCTACTCTGCAATCCAAAGTGTGATTTTAACACTGATAGACAAGCATTAGCTTTACCAACACTAGCACAGCTGAAAATAGGGTAGACAGGGTGCTACAGGCTTCAGCCTAGCAATGTGAATATATACCCAGCATGCCTGAGATGCTTGCACACCCTAGGCTGCTGCCTGAACCACTGTATGACTCTGTTATTTGCTGTGCTAGGGCATGTACATATACCCAATTACCTCTCATATTGCTGTGTAGACTTATCCTTGAGGCACATTACTCAGGGATAGGGAGCTTGCCCTGCCACTGCCCAGGCTATACTTGCTGTACAGATAATTCAGTCTCCAGAGGCTGCTAAGCTAGCACCTGCACCAGTCTCTGTTAAAACACAATGAAGAGAAACATGATTGTGACAGTGTTACTAGGGGGACCAACTGAGAGTGCCAGATCAGGACAAATTTCTTCCAAAAGGGCAACTAGAGCCTAGAGCTGGGGTTTCTCCACCTCTAAGGCAAACCAAACCAGCCAAACAGAAAAGACTTTGGTTTTGCCCCCCCTCCCCCCCCCCCGGCTAGCCATAAGTCACACATACAACTCCCTTAGACACTTCAGCTTCCCCTATCACCACCAGCAGCCACCTGTCCTGGGGACAAATGGTTATGACAACCAATACCCCAATAAAAGAAAACAGTTCTCCCCAATTCCAAAGACTCAGGCCCCAGACCCAGGTCAATATACAAATCAGATCTTACCCACACATCATGCTGTTGCCAATCCTTTAGAATCTAAAGGTTTATAATATAAGGAAAAAGATATAGTGCGGGTTAGAAATGGTTAAAGGAAATCCATTACATGGAGTAACGGCAAATGTCTTGGTTCAGGCTTGCATCAGTGGTAGAATAAACTGAAGGTTCAAATCAAAGTCTCTGGAATACATCCCCTGGAGGGATGGGTCATCAATCCTTTGGCCAGGGCTTCCATTTGTAGCAAAGTCCCATCCAGAGGTAGGAGCAAGACTGAAGACAAGATGGAGGGGCTGCAGCAGGTTTATTTATAGTTTTCCCCAGATGCAAGAACCTCTTTGTTCCTGCTGTGAAAAGTACAGCCCCATAGAGTTCTAGAGTCACATGGGCAGATCATATAACCATGCATGATTGAGGATTCCTAGATGACAGCCATTGCCCACCATCTATCTTGTACATCCGCTGCTAGACTTCTCATGTGGATTGGAGCCTTCCAAGCTCCCAACGAGTCCATTGTATAGCTGATGGTCCTTAATGGGCCATCAAGCTGGGTAAGCAAAGCTAATACCAAGGGTTCTGGAATGTCCCCAACAGCATAGCACAATATTTGGAAAGACAGATAGTACAGAGCCAATATTCATAACTTTAACTACAAAAATGATACATATAGATATCATAATCAGCAAACCATAACCTGGTCGTAGACACCTTATATGACCCCCTTTACGTAAGATTTGGTGCCCCTACAGGACCTTGGTTGCACAAATGATCTATATGATCCTAGTTAATTTCAGTAATATCACAATGACATTAGAATAACTGAGTATCCCAAATCCCAGAAGTGACATGAAACCTACAGTATAAGAGGGTAGTGTTATGGTGAATATGATTTGTGTGCAGATTTTGAATCAATTCAAATCCATAAAACAAAAAGTCTGTGGAAACACACACAATTTCTTGGGCTAAAGACCTCTCATCTCCTGTTGATCAAACCGCAGTATCAGGTCTAGGCAGTCTTCTACATACAAAGCCAGGGAATTAATCCTTTCAGGAGACTCTTCTGCCTCTAGTGTGCATTAGCTAGATTTCATATAAGTAGACTCTCGATTATCCAGGATGTCAAAAAAAATATGCATAACTCGCAGGGCCAGCTCTTGCTTTGTTGCTGCCCCAAGCACAAAAGAAAAAAAACCACAACAAACAAAAAACCCACCAGGGCACAAGGCAGCCAGTGAATCAACACCCTCTCCCCACCAGGGCAGAATGGCTGGTGAACCAACCCTCCTCCCCCCCATATTTCCTATGGATGGTGATTATCTGGGATTTTATTAACCAGGATTAATTTTTTCCCTATCATCCTGGATAATCGAGAGTCTACTGTAAAATTATATAGTAGCAGAGAGAGACTGTGTCTTTGGTTGATTGAGCATGGGGAATAGAACATAGGACACTTAGGTTCTGTTCCTAGCTCTATCACTTCCCTGCTATACGATCTTGAACAAGGCACTTTGCCTCAGCGCCTGTTTCCCCATCTTGACATTAAGTATAATGAGATTATTTTGTTGGGACACTGGTTTAATTGCTTTTTGTAAAGACCTCTGAGTTCCTGGGATAGAAGGTGCTACAGAGAGAGTGAGAATTTTATCATCAGCTGCCGCCACGCTGGAAATCGTGCTCGAGCCTGCCAGGGCCGGGCTGGCCGCGGCCAGTGGGCGTGCAGTCGCAGTAGGCGAATGTTAAATCTCCGACGTCAGTCATCTGACCTGACAAAGGACAAACTGTTCCTGTTGGGGCGGCGCGCTTTACTCGACCGGCCATTGCGACACGGCGGAGCGGGAGGGGGCACTGCCGGGGACCAATGGGAGGCAGGAGCAAGGAACGTAGCGCTGCGCCTGCGGCCCGGAGTGAGGAGCAGACGCCCGCCGGTCGGAAGCAGAAGCTGTGGCGGTGATGCCTTATCGGAGCACGCTGCTGCACTTGCTCGCAGGAGGGTGAGCGAGCGACCCTGAGGCGGGCGGGGCTCGCGAGCCGCTTTCCCCCTTGTACTGCGGGGAGCCCCCGCCGTTCCTGGCCTGGATGCACCCCTGTTGCGGCGCGGCACGAGGGAGGGAACGGGAGGAAAACGGATGAGTTTTGTTTCTGCGCACGTGGCCCTGTCTCCTAGCCTGAGCAAACCAGCCCGGAGGAAGCCCAGGCGGGACTCAGAGAGGAGGGGACTTGAGAGCCCACCACCCACCCACCAACACCGCTGATAGGAAGCTCGCATGGCTCCTCTTAGGGAGGGGGATGGGGCTCAAGAGCTCTTTGCCCCGAGCCCTTTGTCACAGTTCTCTCCCCTCCCCTAATCAGAACCCACTAGAGCAGCTGCAGGCAGGGACAGACTGCAGACATCATTGTGCTTTGGGATGTGAAATCTCACATATCTGGCCCCCCCCCCCCCCGGAGTCACACTGCAGTGATTGCCTGATTCTGCACAGATTTGGGAATACCCCTTTTCTGGATGGTGCCATGGTCCCATCAACTGGAGTTTAGGGGGTACCAGTCCTTATATCTGTCTCCCTAATACCTGGATCTGCTCCTTTTCTCAGTTGGGCAGGTTCAGCTGTGTATCACTTATTGTGCCTTCTTCTAAGTGTTCCCCACATTTGCTTTCCCATCTCTAAGGCAGAAATCTTGTATCTGTGTAGTCCCTCACATGCCTGACCTCAACCCTGTTTCTGCAGGTACACACTTGTCTTACCTATTCCTCTCCCAAATGCCTTGCCCTCTGCTTCTGGGGTACATTCTTGAGTATTTCTCTGCTGTCCCTTATGAGTGCCAGATTCCTCCCACATATCTGGGCTGTAAAACCCCTGTATCTTTCCTTGTTATCCCACCAAATCCCTGACTCGCCCATTCTCAAGGCCAGATGTGGATGAGTCTCCAGTCTCCCCAACTCTCACATTACACCCTCTTCCTGTGTTCTTCCCTTTCAGTGATTGCTTCTGTATACCTCCCCTCTCTCTCTCTCCTCTCCCCTGGGGAGCACGGGTGGGGATTAGGGACACATCAGCTCCAGATTCTCTTCACGAATCTCCCTTTGTTCCTCACTCTCATGGTGTCTGGAACTTGAGAAAAGAGTTGTCCGTAAATTCTGGCTTCCAAGGGCAAGCTGGTAAAGAGTTCAGTGCAGAGAATCCTATTCTTCCCCACACCCTGGTTACTTGTCAATGCCCTTTAGTCCTGATCTACACTCTCCTATTTCAGTCTCAAGTGCAGGCTTAATCCTGTTGGACAGGCATTTGGTACCTTGTGCAAGTTGATAGGACTGTACTTATGTAGAATAGAACCCTAGAGAGTGAGGCTGCTGTTTTTCCACCTAGATCGCCCACCTGAATTCAGCAGGAAATGCGTGGGTGCAGAGGTTGAGGGGAGTTGAAGAATGAGAATTGGATCAGGACTCATCTCAGCATAGTCAGTCCAGGGATACCTTGGCTGCTCCCCAAGAACAAACCCTCTGATTAGCAAAATAAAGGACAAATTCCTGTGTATTGTCAGCTTTACATTGTGTTGCAGCTTTTGCACTTGACTAATATTCAAAGGAAATGGGATCTGGTCACTGGTGGCTAGAGGAAGCCTGGGAGTCAAGAGTCAAGGTTTTGTTCTCAGCCATGGGAATAGGTGGATTGGGGTGTGTGTGATCTAATTCCAGTTCTGTCAATGATTGGCTGTGTGATCTCAAGCAAGTCCCTTCCTACCTCTGTCTCTTTTTCCCCTTTTATGCAAGAGGAGAAAATAATAGCTACTTGTCTCATACGGTGAGGGTGAGACCTAAATTATTAATGTGTTTTAAAGTGTTTTGTAATGCTCTAGTTAATCGTACCAGCAAAGAGCAAAATATTATTAGATATTCAGATATCCCGTTTCTATTTGCCTTTATATTTCACTGAGCTCAGCAACTGTATCTCATGGGGATTGCCAGATTGAGTCCAACCAATGGTTTGTTTAGTTCAGTACCCTGCCTCTGATAGTGGCTAGTACCAGCAGTTTTAAAGGAAGGGGCAGGAAACCCTGCAGGGTTTCCTGTCTTCCCCCTCCTCTGCCTCCCAGGAAAGTTTCCTCCTGACCCCCAAAAGCTAGAGGTCAGCTTGTTTCCCTTAACTGGAGAGGTCCCTTCTAAACTTCTGGAGGTTTTAATCCTTACTAATGCAACTGAAGTTCTCATTATCCATAAAAATGTCAGCTTTTTTTTTTTTTAATCCCATTAAAAAAATGGATTCTTATCTTGTGACCGTGAATTCCTCAGGTTAATTATGCATGTATGAAGTGTTTTAACAGTTTTCAATTTGTTACCTTTCATTGTGAGAGTAAAGAATACCCCACCTACCTCTCAGTTCTCATTGTTATTTTTATACCTTTGTCATATCCCCTCTTAATCTCTCTCAACTAGTCTTTTCAGTCTTGCCTCCTAATCCTCTCCTGGTCTCTCCCCATTTTTGCTCCGCATCTTCATACCCCGTCTCTGTTCCATCTATGTCATTTTCCAGACAGGGTGACCAGAGATGAACACAGTGTTCTATGTGTGAGGCATTCCAGTACTTTTATAAAGGTGTTGAAATAGCTCAAGTATTATTCTCCATCCTATTCCTCTGCATTCCTTTTGTTGAAATTTTTGATTTCCACTGTCCATGGAACAGAGGTTTTATTGACCACGAGGACACCTAGGTTCCTGTTAATTGAGAACCCAGTAAGATATGAGAGGAATTCAGATGATTTCTTGCAGTGTGCTTTGCCTTGCATTTGTCATGCCTGAATCTAATCTACTTTCAGTTTATTTCAGCATCTCCTCTTTTGAGATGTCAGTTTCTGGCAGTGCCTCAGCTTTGTTACCACAAAAGACCAGGTTTGTGTTAGATATCACCCCAACATCCTCAGTGGTGAAGACTTATGCAAAAAAACTGCATTGCTTCTTTACAATGTCCTTAACTTCCTTACCCGATTCGTTGATTGTGAGGCCAAAAGGAACCTTGGATCATCCAACTTGACCTCCTGCAAACACAGGGCATACTATTACACATATGTGCCCCTGGATTGAGCCCAAACTGACTAAAACATATCTTCCAGAAAGTATCCAATTTTTATTTGAAGACATCAAGAGATGGGAAATCCACTACTTCCCTTGTTAGTTGTTTCCAGTGGTTAATCACCCTCACTGCTAATAGTTTGTGCTTTGGCTCTAATTTGCATTCTTGTCTGGCCTTAAATTCCAGCCCCTGGTTCTTGTTAGGCATTTTTCCACTAGATTAAACAGATCTTTAGTACCTGATATTTTTTTCTCATGAAGATACACACACTATAATCAAGTCACATCTTAATTTTCTTTTTGATTGATCTCTTGAAGTCTCTCAGTAAGGCATTGTTTTTAGCTCTTGTGTCATTTTTGTGGCTCTTCTCTACACCCTCTCCAGATTTTTCAACATCCTTTTTAAAATGCAGACACCAGAATTGGATGAACTATTCCTGTATTAGTCTCACCAAAGCCATATACCAGGGGTGGGCCAACTGTGGCCCACAGGACTGTCCTGACCAGCCCGCCTGAGCTCCTGGAGTGGGGAGGCTTCTCCTGGCTCCTCCCCAGCTCTCCCAGAGACTCAGCTTGCCTGAGCTCCCAGCGAGGGAGGCTGCTTCTGGCCCTCCCCTGCTCTCCTGGAGCCTCAGCATGCCTGAGCTCCTGTCGGGGAAGGCTGATCCTGGCCCCCCCCCCCCCCCCCGCCACCTTCCCACTCTCCTGGAGCCTCAGCCTGCTGTGCAGGTAGCACTTTGCCGGTCGGGGCTGCACCCTCCTCCAGGAGAACAGTGCAGCATGTTTGGCTCTGGCAGGGCTTCCAGCAGCGTGGTAAGGGGGCCAGGGCTGGGGGGTTGGCTAAAAGGCAGGGAGTCCTGGGAGGCAGTCACGGGAGGACAGGGGGCTGTTGGATGGGGTGGAGGTTCGGAGAGGGGGTGGTCAGG
>ML677493.1:1414397-1449154 GCA_007922305.1 Dermatemys mawii | reverse complement strand
TCAACCCCAATGTGGCCCTCGGGCCAAAATGTTTGCCCATCCCTGCCATATACAGAGGTAAAATCACTCCCTGTTCCTACTGACTACTTCCTTGTTTACACATTCTAGAATTGCACTAGACCTTTTTGCCACAACATCTCTCTGGGAGTGCATGTTAAGTTGTTGGTTCACAATGACCTCTAAATCCTTTCCATAGTTATGGCATTTCCAGGATACAGTCCCCCATTCTGTAGGTATGGCCTGTATTCTTTTTTCTAGATACAGCTTTTGGCTATATTAAAATTCAGTTTGTTTGAATTGGCCCAGTTTACCAAAAAATTCAGATAATTTTCTGTGACCAGCCTGTCCTCATTATTTATCACTGCCAGTCTTAATGTTATCTGCAAATTTTATCACGAGTGACTTTATATTTAATTCCACATTACTGATGAAAATATTGAACATCAGGCCAATAGTATTAATCCCTGCAGAACCCCACTAGACACCCCTACTCCCAATTTGATGATTTGCCCATAGATAACTTCTTTTTGAGATTTGTTGGTTAATCAGTTCTTAATCCGTTTAACGTGCTTTGGTATTATGCAGTGCTAATTTTTTGATCAAAATGTTCAGTATTAAGTCAAATGCCTTACAAAAGTCTGACTTTTCTTAACTTTATCAACCAAACTTGCAATTTCATCAAAGAATGAAATCAAGTTAGTTTGACAAATGATTTTTCATAAAACCATGTTGATTGACATTAAATTCCCATTCTTTAATTCTTTATTGATTTAATCCCATATCCTTTTTTCCCTTATTTTGCCCAGGTTTGATGTCACGCTAACTAGCCTATAGTATCCCAGGCTATCCCTTTGCCCTTCTTAAATTTTGGCACAACATTAGCACTCTTCCAGTCTTTTGGAATTTCCCTGGTGTTCAAAAATATATTAAAAGATAACCAATTCATTTAGGATGCTTGGGTGCAGGTTGAGGACATCTCTTGCTCTCAAAAGCTATCTGGGCCTGCTGATGTTAATTTTTTGTTGTCTCTAGTGGATGGTATTTAACATTCTCTTTAGTTACTAAAAGGTGACTAGAAGGTATTTGCTATCCTTGTTATAGGAGTACATAATCCTGCTTCTCTCCAAACACAGAACAGAAATATTTATTGAACACTTCTGCCTTTTCTGCATAATTATGAATTATTTTACAATCCCCATTTAGTACTGGAGTTATGCTATTGTTAGAATATCTTTTGTTCCTGATATGCTTCTAGCCCTTAGCGTTCTGAGAGAACCTCTTGAACCTTGCCATTTAGCCATACCAGTATACAGATCTGCATTTGATTTGGGGCTCCCTTATGGTTGCTTAAGCAGCTTCTATAATGCACCTAAGGATTTTAATTTCTTTGCTTTTGATCTTGTGGCCTTTTTGACTAGCTTCTTCACTTTTATTTTAAATCCTCCTTTCTAAAGTACAGCATCGCTATGCAAGTTCTTAGTACCTTTGCTCCCCTTAGGATGATATTGTGTCATTAGTATTAAGTGACTCAACTATAGTTATTACTTGAATAAATGTGTTACTCTCCTCCTGTGTACTGTAGCACAAGAAGTAATCCTTTAAAGTACCAAGAAATTGATTCTCTAAATTTGTCCCATTGTGACATTTGACCAGTTGAAATCACCCATTTAGTAGCATTTTATTGGACTTTGTTGCTCTGTGATCTCAATCACCACTGCAATCATCACTTCCTGATCTGCAGGAAGGGAGTGAAACCCAGCTTATATACTTGTATTCGTATGTCTTGGGATTTGCATCTACACAGATTAGTTTTATCATAGTGGAATCTGTTAGGTCTAGCACTGCTCCCTCTTGTCTGCCACCTATTCTGTCCTCTGCAGATAGTTCATAGCCAAGTACTATGGTTAAGGCAAAGATTTTGTCACAGTTATTTTTAGTGAAGGTCGTGGGCAGTAAACAAAAATTAATGGAAGCCCATGACCTGTCCCTGACTCTTGCTAAAAAATAACCATGGCAAAAGGAGGGAGGGAGTGGAGGGGTCCAGCTCCCACTCCTGCTGCGACTCTGGGGTCCCACCCACAGTGGCCGCCCATGGTGGGGCTGAAGAAGAAAATACACAAAGGTCTCTGAAAGTCTCAGATTCTGTGACATAATCTTAGCTTTAACTGTAGTATCTCATTGATTTGTAAGTCATCTGTTTCAGTAATGCCTCTGACAATAAGGTACTCTTCCATGGCCTGGCATTCTAGTTCTCCTAACTTTTGCCTTCAGGCCTCTCAGCTTGATATAGATGCATTGATAGGTTTTATTTGTGCCCATGTGCCTTTTGCTATTTAACTCCTTGCTCTGATGCTGTAAATGACTATCAAGATTTACTTCTGAGCCCTCGAGACTGTACAACACTCAATGAGCTGACATGGGACCCAGATGGGGCTGACCTTTTGGGTCCCATATGTTGTCAGACTATTCAGCTGAGTTCTCCACAGCACCCTGAACTGGGATCCTCAGTATTTTGAACCTGATACTGGTTCTCTAGCTAAATTGTGTCCAATCCCCAGGCTCCTGCCAGCTGTAACTGCTACTGATGACAATTGCAGATATTGACTGATGACACTGAAAGACATCAGGTGCCCAGACCCTCTGCTGGGACTTTTCTTACCAAGCCAAAAATTATATAGGAAGACAGGGCTAGAGTGCAGGTACTGAGGCAGTGGGGCACCCCTGCTCACTGCTGGAGTTGCCATCTGCATTTGATGTCATTACAGTTTAACCATTTCAACTGCAGGATTTCTAGAGCCCTTTCCTGCCCCAGTGATAACAGCAAAGTATAAGAGTCCAGAAGTGAAGGACAGAAGTGGATTTAACTACGCAGAATTGGAGACGGGGTATCTCTGAGCTGCATGACTGTGTCAGACCATTCTTTAGAACTCCAGCCATAGAGATCAGACCCTATTGCAGTCCTTGCCCCGCCACAGCTCTGTTGATGCCCATCAACCGTTCTCTGCTTCCCATTCTGAGGTTCTCCACACCAGCTCTGACTTTGCTGGGTAACTTTTTCCTCTAGAGTTATCAGTTTGAATCATCAGATCTCTTAGGCTGTTATCTCAAATACCGGTCATGCTGCCTTGCTCCCTGGGACCTCTGCTTAGAATTTTACCCTCCAGGTCCCAAAGTGGAAGGCAAAATGTTCAGATACTCGGAGAAAGAGCCTTTAAAAATCCTGATCGATCCCAAGAAAAATCTGTCAACTTCTCAACTTCCCTTGTCCCATCCACCACTATTTAAGGCAGGGGTGGGCAAACCTTTTGGCCCGAGGGCCACACTGGGGTTCAAAATTGTGTGGAGGGCCGAAGGCCCTGCCCCCTATCCGACCCCCACTCACTTCCCGCCTCCGGACTGCCCCCCTCAGAGCCCCTGACCCATCCAACGCCCCCGATCACCCCCTCTGGAGACCCCCCCCACTCTAACTGCCCCCCCCAGGACTCCATCCCCTATCTAGCCCCCTGCTCTCTGTTCCCTCACTGCTCCCTCCCGAGACCCCCCCCCGCCCCCCATCACCCTCTCACCTACCCTAACCACCCCCCCCCACCTGCTTACCTGCTGAGCTGGGTGCCGGGCCCCGCGGCTCACAGAGCTTCGCCTGGCTCCCGGGCTGGGAGTGCGGGACCCCGCAATCTGCTGTGCTCGGCCCCGGTTCGGAAGCGCGATCCCCATGGCTTGCCGCAACCGGCCCGACACGCTGGGCCGGGAGAGTGGGGTGCGGTGCTGGCCGCAGGCCCATTGTCCCGGGCTCTGGGCAGCATCAGGCTGCGGCCTGCTATCCTGGGCGGCGCGCCAGCTCTGCTCTCAGGGTGGCGTGCCCGACTGGCCGCGGGTCCGCTGTCTCGGGTGGCACGCCTGGCCAGCAGCTGGCCCTGCTCTCCAGGGCACTCTCAGAGTGCCCCGCCCAGGAGAGCGGGACCACTGGTCCTGTTCCCTCGGCAGGAGCTCGCGAGCCACAAGTGGCCCGCGGGCTGTAGTTTGCCCACCCCTGATTTAAGGGCAAGTGTCACCAGCTATAATTCATCTCTGTAAACAAATCTTTTGGGCTGCATACCAGCCAGGCTGGTTATGTTAGACCAGAGGTCTCAACCAAAGGCCTTGAATGGACAAACCATGGGCCTGGACTATGGGGCCTTCTGACTTTTCTGATTTTAGTCTGACCTTATGTTGTGGGGTCTGTCTGCCTCAAAGAGAAAGTCCCTGTATCCCATTCATCTCTAGGACACCAGATCCTGTCTGGCCCTGGGGTCAATAGTGACCATAAGTCTTCCCATTTGATGGCCATTAGTGGCTTTTATGTTATAAACGAGTTTGATGGGTGTCAGCCCAGGCCCTGGTGGGACAAGTGCAATTGTTACTGTCTCCTATAGTGGCAGCTTCAGCAATTGCCCAGGAGTTAATAGGTTCCAAATTGAAAGGGGGTTCCTCCATGGCAAGCTGAGGCATGTGAACAAAGTGAGGGTACTTGCTCTGCTGATGCAGGGACTGAATCCACTCTGGGGCCCTGCACAGCATACCCTCTTCAGAGCTGTCAAGTCAGCTGCTGACATCAGCAAAGTTCTGCTAAGAGACTGGGCAGCTGAGCTATTTGCTGTAGGCAGCCTTGGTGCAAAGGTTGTGAGTTTGAGTCCTTCCTCTGGACTTAGGATGCAGCTTGTCTCAAATGTGAATACCTGAGCAGGGCTGGCCAGGAGCTGTTGGAGCCAGCACATTAATCAGTGCTAGAGCCAGCGGCCGTATATGACAAAGGTCAGAAGGCCTGGACAACAAGGAAATAATGCAGGGGTGGTCAGCACTGCTGCCCCCAGTTCCTGAGAAGTAATCCTTGTTCACTCCAGTCTGCCCTCACTGTCTCCCCAGATGTGGTGGCACAGCTGGAGCCATCCTTACCTGTCCCCTGGAAGTGGTGAAGACACGTCTGCAGTCATCCTCGTTGGCCCTGCGTCCTCTCTGCCTCCCTGAAGTACAGCTGCAGGGGCTGAATGGGGTGTTTGTGCGTCCAGCCTTACCCTCTCCTGGCATGCTCCAGCTGATGAGGTGAGCTGGGGAAGGGGTTGTAACGGGTTTGGTCACAGAGACCCCCCTTGGGACTGTCACCTGATGTGCTGAGAGCATATCAGGTGCTCTGAGCCTGTTTTCCCTGCCATCTTGGAACTTCAGAACCCTGTTTTGTTGACCCAGATATGCTAATCTGCTGCAACACAGACCCAGGGTCTGAACCATGTGCCCCAAAGCTGCAGACTTAACTGAAAACAGCTTAAGAAGTGCTGTTGTCTCCAGCACCCGGACCCCCAACTCCCAATGGGATCCAAACCCCAAATCCATTTTACTCTGCATAAAGCTTATACAGGATAAACTCATAAATTGTCCTCCCCCTGTAACACTGATAGAGAGATATGCACAGCTGTTTGCTCCCCCAGGTATCAGTTACTTACTCTGGGTTAATTAATAAGCAAAAGTGATTTTATTAAATATAAAAAGTAAGATTTAAGTGGCTCCAAGTAATAACAGACAGAACAAAGTAAGTTACCAAGCAAAATAAAACAGAATACACAAGTCTAAACCTAATATATTAAGAAACTGATTACAGATGAAATCTCACCCCCCCAAGATGTTCCAATAAGCTTCTTTCACAGATGGGACTCCTCTCTAGTCTGGGTCCAGCAATCACTCACACCCCCACTGTTACTGTCCTTTGTTCCAGTTTCTTTCAGGCATCTCTTTGGGGTGGAGAGGCCATCCCTTGAGCCAGCTGAAGACAAAATTAAGGGGTTTCCAGGACCTTCTATATTATTTCTCTTGTAGGTGGAAACCCCTTTGTCCTCCTGTGCAAAATCACAACAACATGATGGAGTTTGTAGCCACCTGGGAAAGTCACGTGTCCATTAATTATTCAGCTTTTTGCAGGCCGACGCCACTGTTTACATGTTTGAACATTCCCAGGAAAGCTTAGATGTGGATTATCATCTCCCAAAGTCCATTGTCATTAAGTGTTTCTTGATAGGACTATTCTCAGTAAGTGCCCATTCTCAAGAAGCTGACCAAATGCTTCACTGTGGCTACTTAGAATCAAACATATTGAGATACAAGTACATAGCCAATATTCATAACTTCAAATACAAAAATGATACATGTAGACAGCATAATCATAACCAGCAAACTACAACCTTTCCATAAATAGCCCACTTGACCCCCTCCCCCCCTTTGTACAAGACCTGGTGCAACCATAGGACCCTGGTTTTAACAATGATCTATACAGTCACAGTTCATGTCAATAATGTCACAAAGGTTACTTGCATGAGCAACTTAGCAGCATGAGAGGTTCAGGCTGGGAGACACCCCTGAGCAACAGTTATACTGACTTAACCCCAGGTGTAGACAGAACTGTGACAGTAGGACAACTTCTCCTATCGACATAATTACCACCTCTCATCAAGGTGGATTAACTACACTGACTGAAGAAGCTCTTGCCATCAGCATAGTAGCATCTTCAGTGAAGCACTCCAGTGGCACGGGTGCAGTACTGACATGAAGGTGAGCCCTGAGAGGCAGCTGCTGGGGCTGGGACAAAGGTCACAGCTGGTGGTGAATAAATAGATTATGGATTGTGCAGATAAATTGGGGGAAATGAAGAAATACCGAGGAGACCGTGAAGAAGAGGATGAACAGAAAATGAGGGGAGCAAGATAAATGTGGAGGAAAGGAGTGAGAGGAAGGAGGTCAGGGAGAGATGCAGAAAGAATGAGATGTAGAGAAAGAGGAAGTGCTGGTAGGGACAAATGGAGGGGAAGGAGGACTAGGAGAGCAGACAGCCTGGTCCCACTCCTTCTCTGATTTCATTTATTCCTTTCTTCCGCAGGGCCATCCTGGAGAAGGAAGGAATCCGCTCCCTCTTCCGAGGCCTTGGTCCGAACCTTGTTGGAGTTGCCCCCTCCAGGTAAGAATCACTCAGTGAGGATATTCCCCCTTCAATAGGGTCTTGCTAGAGTACACTCTCCTTGGGTCCTTACCAGTCACTGCCCCACTTCACCACAGTGTCCAGGACCCAGATATAGTGCAATCTCTGCCATCTCCATGGGGACACTCAATGGAGGTCCCTCACCATGCCTTGTGAAGCTTGACGTGACACCTGATGTCCATGTGAGGCTGTTGTCTGAGGTATCCTCAGTGCAGGGTCTGTCTGGGGTAAGTTATGTAGAAACAAGGTCCCTTCATGCTTCTGTTACTCCTCTTGGGTGGATTGCTGCTGCACATGTATGTCTCTCCCCAACCAGGGCCATCTATTTTGCTGCCTATGCTGGGGTTAAGGAGAAGCTCAATGTTGTCTTTGCACCCGAGTCCAAGAAAGTTCACGTGCTCTCAGCAGTCTGTGCAGGTGAGCTTCTCCAGTGCCGGATTAGACCAGTGGGCCCATTCAGCCTAGGATCCTTGCAAACATGAGGATATTTTACCATCTAGAGTCACTGCTCAGGCCATTGTCATTCACATAATCACCTCATTTCTTCATTAGCCTTTCTGAAGCTCTTTCTCCCACCCGATCCTGTCGCAGCAGCTTCCCAAGTCAGTGAAATACAACAGAAACAATCTTTCTTAATTTGCCTGATGTCGTCTCTCAGTGTCAACGATCTAGGCCTTAGCCCAGTGATACTCAGAGCTCAGTGGGGTTCAGGAGCCAAATTAGTGATCGACATTACCCAACAAAGTCACTTCATCATTTCATTTACTATAGTGCTGTAGATTCATATTTAAACAGTATGGTGGGAAATATTTGGTTTTTTTAAGATATATATTCATTCTCACAGCAAAATTATTGACCCAGTATTATTATGTCAACTGCGATTGGTTAATAACCTAGTAAAAGCATCTTGATTGGTTAATAATTAAATCGGTGTTTTAATATCATGCGCTGCAAAGAGTTGCAGGAGACACTACAGAGCCACTTGCGGCTCTCAAGCCTCAGTCTGAGTATCACTAAATTCGCTCTTCGGTTGCCTTAGGAAACTGGGCTCCCTACAGTGGAGCCAGGTAACTTAACCCACACACACAACCTCAGCAGTCCCACTGCTTTTCCTGCTTCTCTTGTCTTTTTCTTTCTTTAATGAGACCCTCCATCCTCAGCAAGTCTCACTGTTTCCCGCCTATCATTCCAGGTTCGGCCTCCTTCTTTCTAGTTCCAGGCACCGGGATGGGGGAAATGAGGCTATAATGAAAGGCCTATGAGATTCATAGAGTCCAAGGCCAGAAGGGACCATTGTGATCATCTCATCTGACCCCCAGAATGTCCCCAAAATAATTCCTAGAACACATCTCATCTTGATTTAAAAATTGTCAGTGATGGAGAATTCACAAAGACCTCTGCTAAATTATTCCAGTGTTTAATTACCCTCACAGTTATTACATCTTATTTTCCATCTGAATTTGTCTTGCTTCAGCCATTGGACCTTTCTCTGCCAGACTGAGGAGCCCATTATTAAATATTTGTTCCCCATGTAGATACTTATAAATTGTGATCAAGTCACCCCGCAGCCTACTCTTTAAGATTATCAGATTGAGCTCCTTGAGTGATTCACTGTAAAACAGGTTTTCTAATCCTTTAATCGTTCTCCTGGCTCTTCTCTGAGCACACTCCAATTTATCATCCTCCTTGAATTAGGGACACCAGAGCAGGACATAGTATTCCAGACATTATTGCAGCAGTGTCAAATACAGAGGGGTGCATAGGAGGGGTGGCTCCCAGTAAGGGGAAGCAGAGCCAAACAGGCTTTACCTTAGAACTCTTCACTCCCACCAGAATATTTCTAGGGGACCCCCAAACTATACCCAAATTGGTAGCATTTGAAGGGCTAACCCACCAGTAACTCCTCACAAACTGTCATGTTGTTGCCCTACTCTGGTACCTGTCATGACCTCTGACCTTCTATTCCCTAGGGGTCACCTCTGCCACACTTACCAATCCCATCTGGCTGGTGAAAACCAGGATGCAGCTGGAAGCCAGGTAAGAAAGGTAGCGCAGGCATGTGCATGCGCACAGACTGTATGGGATTGGGGGTGACCCACTGACAGAATGTGTGCTTTAAGGACACTGGAAAAATAAGTTATTAATGAGATCCCAAACGCAGCTTTGAGGTACCCAGGCCACTAATAACAAGGGATATATGTTTTGGCAGAGGTGGGGGATGTGCTGTTGATCAGTATGAATGGGCTGTGGCAGAGTTGTGTGTGGGTGATTCTAATCCCCCCTTGGTTTCTGCAGGGCAATGGGGGAGAAGAACAGTAACGCCCTCCAGTATGCTGTACGCGTGTACCGCAAGGAGGGCCTGTGTGGATTTTACCGTGGAATCAGTGCCTCCTATGCTGGAGTTTCCGAGACTGTCATCCATTTTGTCATCTATGAGGCGCTGAAACAACAACTGAGGGAGCAGCAGCCATTCCTCCCAACAGCATTTGCACTTGCACCTAACAGCTGTGATTTCTTTGGGCTCATGGCAGCTGCTGCCATCTCCAAGACCTGTGCCTCATGTATTGCGTACCCACACGGTGAGCAGCTCCATTCTCCCCTCCACCCTCCTGCTGGGAGAGGCCTGGCCTGGAGGGTGACTCTGCTAAAGTCTCATCCCTTTGTTTTCCCAGAGGTTGTCCGGACACGGCTACGGGAAGAAGGGTCCCGTTATCACTCCTGTGTGCAGACCCTGCGGCTGGTGGTCCAAGAAGAGGGACCTCTGGCTCTGTACCGAGGGCTCCTGGTCCAGATGATGCGCCAGATTCCCAACACAGCCATCATGATGGCTACCTATGAACTGATCATCCACTTGGCCACCAAACTGTGACCCCGCACAAATGCATCAGCCCCTTCTTGAGGCTGCTGACTGTGCATTGGAGAGCCATGGTCTTGCGACTTAATATGTTTTTCCTGTTCCACAGGGTAGTGCTGCTCACTCTGTAGCAGGAGCCCTGCGTGCTGATGAACTTGTATGTAGCAGTCTAGCATTTGCTGGCAGGATGCAGTGTTCTCAAGCTAAAGTGGGTTGGGGTTCTGGATGGTGCGTGGCCTCTAGCATCAACTTTCAGAAAGTATAACTAATCTGATGCTATGAGGTGGCAGTAAACCAGCTAGAATATGTGCAGTGGGGGCTCCCACTACAAAGCATAAGGGCATGGAGTTCAATGAGGAAAGAGAAAGGAGGAGATAGATAGATATAAAAATAATAAAGGGAGGTAGGATGCCAATTAAGCAAGTGCAAAGTTCAGCCCTTCCAATGTCCCCAGCGAGCCACCCCCATCACTAGAAAGTACATGTATAGTTAACAGCCCCAAGAGTGCCACTCTTCTTGGGCCTGGCCTATGGGCATAGCTGGACATATAGTCAGTGGATAGGGAGAGTGCACAAATCTGAAAGAAATCATGCAGTAAACGTAGATCTTGTGATAAGGTCTTCAGCCACTCCCTGGGATTCTGAACATTGTCAGTGTGTCTACATAAAGTCCTAGCCCCTACATTGTTGTCTTCCAAAGGATTCTCCAAACCTGACTGATAGATATCCTAGTGTATGGTACTTAGCAAGCATCTTGCATCATCTCCTTAGGGGAGCAATCACCTGTGGAAAGAACCATACCGCTGAGCAATTAACTCTGCCTTTTTCCTCTCCTTTAAAGAGGCCAGGGCAGTGATTAGCACTCACCCCATGTATCGAGAGGCAGAATGCATCCTGGCAAGGGGAGTTCTGGCCTGGGTGGTTGGTGTTACTATAGGCCATTGGGTCTCAAAGTGGGGGTTGCAACCCCATTATGTGGGGGTCACAAGCCCCTGCTGCTGGCCCCTGCCGCGGTGGGCTGCCAGCACCCCAGCCCCAGGGTTGCACTTAGAGGCCTGGTGTCTGAAAGGGGTTACCAATACAAAAAGTATTCTTTTGGTAAAAAGTTTGAGAAACACTGCTATAGGCCCTAGCTATCCCTCTCTCAGGTCTATTCTCTGCAGGCGCAGGGAAGGAACCTGCAAGGGTCCAGTTCTGCTGCCTTCTACTGGAGGTACTGTGACATGAGGAAAAGCAGATATAAAAAACAAGCCTGATTCCTGGTGTGTGAAACATACTGTTTTGTGCCTGTAAATGTCATTTAGAGGGTGGATGTTGAAGTTGAGGGATTTGTTAATATACATAAGTGAATGGAAAAAATAAGACTATAAATTGAAAACATTTGTCTGGATCAGGGAGACTAATCCCACAATCTCCTTGAACCCACTGCAGAACCAGACCAGACTGTCTAAAACTTAAGGCCTGGTTTTCAGGTACCTTAGTGGAGGTAACAGGTTGGAAAATCATGCTGTTTTGCTAGTCAAGAGGGCCTATAGGGCTAACTGCTGCCCTTCAAGTACCCACTCTAGCCCCTGCCTCTCAGAATGAATAATCTCAGAGGCCTGAAGTCTTTGGTTTTTTAAATCCTTTTATTTTAAAATCCACCTTGTTCCCTCCTTCCTTCACTCATTTAGGGTTATTGACAATTTTACAAAGCAACACAAGCTGCAGGTTTCTTGTGATTTTTTTTTTTTTTTTTTTTTTTTGCCTCAAACAAGAATAAACCTCAAATGACAACACTGAAAAAATATACAATATATATATGTGAGGGCCTGCAACTGACCCCACTTGTCCAACCCTTGCTGGTGGGTGTTTCCTTCTTCCCTACTGCTCCTAAGCATTGCATTCCCTTCACATGGGTCCCCAGACTGTGTTCCCAGGGTGCTAAGGGGAAGAAGAGGGGTTAAGAGTAGAGTGTGGGGCCCCCCCAGGCTCTACTCCCATAGTGAAAATGGAAGAGGAAACAGGCAAGAGAAATTAGGGGGGTTGGGAAAAGTGTATACACCAGGAGAGGGGAAAATGGCAGTGACCCCCTCAGGCTTGTGGGTGGTGGGGAAATCTATCTGGTTAACATTCTCGCTTCTTTTCTCCCACAGTACAGGGCTCCTAGTAGCAGCAGGGGCCATCTCTTTTTCCCACGATGCGCTGTTCATCTCCGTCATCACTGCCTGGGGTGTCCGGTGTGTTTGTGTCGCTGCTGTCCTCATCGTCCTCCACAGCTCTGGTCTCCCCACGCTCTGCTGCCGTCTCCTGGCAGCTCTGGTATGACTGGGGAGAAGGGACATGGGGGTGAGTGGAGGGGTTAGAGCATCAATTGCCACCCAGAAACCAACCCCACCTTCTTCTCCCATCTCACCTCCATGGGGTTGACAATGATAGTGAGGGCTGAGTCATCCCAGAACATGTCACTCTCCTTGCTGTTGGCTTCTGCATGGCCTCCCCTGGTAGTCCCTGGGGCCTCGTGCACAGCCCCCCGGCGATGCAGGGAGTGGATGCGCAGGATGCCCAGGATGACCATGAGTGCCAAGAAGCCCACACACACCACAATGATGATGGTGGCTGCGCTGGGGACCACTGGAGGGGAGAGATAAGGAGGTTACAAACATGTGACCAAACAAAGGTTCCCAGACTGTCTTGCCTTTAACCCATGAGAGGCCAGAGATATTTGGGTATTGCTCTAGGGCAGTCCCAGCTGCAGGAATCTGCCTCTGCTCCTTGCCTGGCTGCAGGCCCAGCTTCATGCACGCTGCAGCCCCACATACCAGGCATGTCCCATCCTCACTCACTATCTTCCATAAACTCTCAGTACTCTCCTCCTCCCCTGCTGACTTGACTTCCTGAGTATCCCAACTCTCACTTCCCTGCCCTCCAGCCCCAGCTGCTTCCTTTGCAAAGACCCTAGCTGGACCCTCTATGGAGCAGCTCCAGTCAGTATTGCACATTTAGGGTCAGCTTCTCCAGGCTGGCTGCACTGCTATGAGTGCAGCAGAGGAAGAGAGGGGCAGAGGTGGCACTAAATGACCTCAGGTCATGCCTGTAGTGGCCTGCCTCCTGGGACAAGTTGGAGCAGCCTTGTGCTAGCCCCCCAGTCCTGCAAGCAGCAGACTTCTAGAAGCCAGGAACCACATATACACACACTCACTCTCCTCCAGGGGCCAGTTAAGCAGGCCCTATTGCTGCTTTGTGTTGGCAAAGTGGCGCAAAGCCGCAGAGCGAGCCAATGAATCTGGCCACTGCTCTGCTCCCTTCCCTGCTCTTCTCCATCACCTCTGGCAGCAAGAGCCACCACTTCCTTTGCAACAGCCCCTTCTCTGTCTGGAGCTGCTTCCCATTTTTTCTCTGCCTTGTTCATTGCTTTATAATCCCAGTTCTTCTCTTAGATCAGCTTCAGCCTGGACTCTGCTTTTTAAATTTCTTTCTTGCTGTTGAGGCATCTCTGAAATTGCATTAATCAACCCTGTGCAGAGTTTCATGAGAAATGTAAAATGAAGCAGTGCCAGCTCATGACTCCACTCTTCTTACCCTTTCTGGAGGAGGATCTCAAAGTTCTATTATGCACATCAATCAATGTCATACTGACAGAGGGAACGTTAAAATGCAGCCACCTCTGGGCTGAGATTTGGTAGTTGATGAATGACAGTATAGGACCAGAAGAATCTTCTAGGTGATTAAGATGGGGGGGATATAGAGACAGAAAGGAATCACCCAGTATTGGATTATGCCAGGAGCCCAGGGTTTATAACCTGACTCAGGGAAATAGTGGGAGGAGATCTGCAGTGCCATGAGAAGCCTTTGCTTCAGATATACATTTCATTTAAATCACACCTCTTTCCTAGCCATACCAGAGTCAGCTCCTACTCTGGGGAAGAGCACCCCCTGCTTAGTCAATCCATCACACCACTCCTTGCAGCATAGGGGACCGCTATGTTAATATACATAGTGGTCCCCTATGCTGCCTAGTACTGAAGTCAGTCCTACAGGGAGTCACTGTAGATTTCTACACAAATCTGCTTCTGGGGGTAATTTTTCATGCAGGCTGTCACCAAATCATCAGGGTTGCATACTGGAGTTCCGATGGATGTTGGCCAGGCTGTGCCCAGATAGTTCTGGTGGTAGGTGGTGACTTTGGTGCATGAATTGCTGGGAGTTGAGGATGTGGTTAGGATGAACAGCCGGGTTCATATTGTGGAGGACGTTCACCTGTGGAAGGGGAATAGGAGGAGATTCAGTCTCTGGATTTAATGAGCTCAGGCCTTCACACATAGTCACTGATGACCTTGTACCTCAACTGTAAACTCGTTGCTAGAGTAGCGACCATTCATCTCTGTGCAGGAAAGGCGGAATTTCCTCTCATAGAGGGCAGCGCCATGGCTGATGCGGTATGATACCTGGCGGAGGATCTCCTCATACACTGCAATGCTCTCCACACCTGGGGCCAGGGGGAGAGTGAGAGGGACAGATTCAGGGTGGGATAAGGAGCTTTCCACTTCCAAATGCTCAGGGTCCACTTGACATAACATTACTGAGCCTAAAGAAAAGTTGTGGGGGAAGGACAAACCAGGCTCATAGCTAAAAGGGAGTGGAGCTAAGTGCGGCTCCCTTGAGGTGTCTGCAACCTCAAAGGGCCCAGGAAATCTCTAGCGGCTGTCGTTAATGCCCAAGGAAGGGTCGAGCAGTCGTGTTGGATTCCAACCCCTCCACCCGCAGGAAATGCACCTGCACACAACCAGTGGGATCCACTGCCACCTAGAGGCAGCATAGAAAACACTTCTGGAACGGAGAAGGGCAGACCACGGGAGGGGAACAGTGCAACTGAATCAAAGGAAAGGAACTCAGATCCCATACCCCAGTAATGTGAACCTGGGATAATGCCTCCTTTCCCAGACCTAGAGCCCCATCACTCAGGACATTAAGTCCCAAGAGTCCATGGAATGGATGGACAGGACCAATCCTCCTTTGTCTCAATCAGTGTGATGAGGCACCTCCATCTCTAACATCTGGCAAGCAATTCTGGCCGTGACTAGCAGGAAGTGGAGGAGACAGGAAACAGGAAGTTCTGTCTGGGGTAGAGTCTACCTGTGATGGTGAAGTAGGCAGAGGTGTTGATGAGCTCCAGGCCCCGCTGCTGCAGGGATGCTCCATCCAGGATCAGGTATTCCCTCTCTGGGTCCAGGTCATCTCCCACCAGGGAGATTTCACAGCCATCCAGGTTGTGGACAATCTCATCTGACATTCGCGTGTCTGTCACTAACAGGTGTAGAGACGGGAGGGTCAAGAGATCAAAAAAAGCAAAACCAGTGCTCAAAACGGCCAGAGCTCATGATATCCACTTAATAAGAGACCTTGTTCACATCACATCTGTGCTGCACTATGCCATCATGCTAATGATGTCACTTTCTGTTGGCAGTTCTCACTGAATGATATCTTCCTGTCTGTCGTGCTATTTGCTGGTGGAGTTGCCACTTCCTGCTTCTAATGAGATTGCTTCTGCTTGTTAAAATCACTTCATGTTCTAACCATGAGACACTTTGGGGATTTTTAGTGACAGCACATCTTGTCTGGAATGGTTCTGTTGATATGGCAGTGTTACCAGCTCAGGCACATGAGATATTTTTTAAAAAAAGATTCCACAGAATGATTTTACAAATGCTGGCATAACTCTTTTAAATATTCCCTTATTCAAAATGGCCACCATCTCTCCTTACTATCAGTAAGGCTAAAGCCAAATCTATCCTCAGTCAAGATAGCCATAATTGCATGGGGAAGTGAGGCTGCCCTAGTAAAGTGACCACTAATCCCCATTCTTTTAAATGGAACTGAAGCCAGGGTGCCCTTGGGGAAGATGGCTGTAGCTCTAGGGAAGTTGGACAGGAAGGTAAGAGCAACGTAGGAAATGTGGGCAGCAGGAAGGAGGCTGAAGGAGTGTGGTAGGAGACCGCGGGGTGCAGGAAGGGAACCTGAAGGGGATGCAGGAAGAGGCTGAGAAGCAAGATAACATGGTGTTATGAGGGAGATGGGGGTATTCAGGAAAATGTGTGGTGTTAGAGGAGATTACAGGTAATGAACATGGGAAGCAAGAGGGAGGCTAAGGAGGAGGAGACAACTGAGGAGAGCTCAGGACAATAGGGGGTGGCAGAGTTAAAATGTAAGGTGATGGATTCTGGAAAGGGAAAGGGAGGTAAAGTGTGGGAGCAGATGGGACAGGAGACTGGAGAGTAGCACAGAGTGAGTACGTAAGCAGGAAACTGGGTTGGGTAGAGGGGAACTCAGGGAAAGAAAAAAAAGAGAGTCAGCATTCTGGGAATACAGAGTGACACCACATCCTATTTCTAAGCATATCACTTCCCATTTTAAGTCTTTCCAGTGGCACTGTTTCCTATTTCTAAGCAAAATTATTTTCTGTGTTGGTAATGACACCACTTCCTGTAACTCAGTGGCCTTCAAAGTGGGGTGCACACACCCCCGGGGGTGCACAAGACCACCCCAGGGTATGCGCGAGACCCCAGCGCCGCCGCCGCCACCAATCCTGCCGAACTCGGCAGTGATCTATTTTTGTACTGCCAAAATGCCGCTGCAGAAAGCAGAAGCTTTCTGTTTGGCGGCATTTCGGTGATATACCCTGGGGAGGGAGCCGTGAGCAGATGCTGCACCACGGAAAGGGGCTGCGGCCAAAACACTTTGAGGACTGCTGCTGTAACTAAGAGACATCATTTTCTGTTCTAGTGCCATCATTTCCAATTTTTAAGTAACAATACTTCCTATTTTGTGTTCTCATTTCCTGTTTGAGAGTAAGCCCCTTTTTTATGTGCTCCACTCACCTGTGCCATGCCAGCTCTCATCCTTCTTGGTTTTCATCTGGTGAGAGATGGAGCAGGTGACCTGAAGGTCAGGAAACAGGGGGACCCCATCAGGGTTCTCAAAGTCTGATGCAGGATGAGCAAAGTGAGCATTACCACTCAGCAGAATCTGGGGGGCATCAGGTTGCAGCACCACCACGTAGCCTTCCACCTGGGGGATGGAGACACATGATTCTTCACTGAAGCACCTGACAGAGGAAGGGGACAGAGTGTTAGTACCTACACACCAACTTCTGCCAGCCTCATCCCAGAGGGGGTAACTCGCCTTTCCAGTACTGTTGGTGAGGGGCAGATCATCTTGTGACTGCCAGTTTTTAAGTGCTTCCCCACAATCTCCAGTGCTCTGCAGAGAGATATTTTGGGAATTGCCTCGGTGTATTTAGAGATGGCACTGTAATATCATCACTACAAGCTCCAACCCATAGGTAGAGCAAAAACCAACACGAGTGAATGGGGTGTCCAACCAGATGCGAGTGCACAAGTGCCACTGGTGATGGCTTTATATTCATACTATAGTGTTCACAAAGTTTGCTCTTTCTTTTTAGGTTTATTCTTGTACATTTTGAGATTATCAACCCCAAATGAAAAGACAACAAAGGGCAGTGAATTTTAGTAATAGAGTCCTGTCTGATCGGTGAGCTTAGCATGAGGTGCTACTTGCCATGAGCTACAAAGGGATACATTGTAGGATAACACTCCAACATATTCCCTTCAGTTTGCTTGGGGGATAGGTTCCACCTGGAGTTCCTGCACTCACTTGACAGTGGTGGTGAGCTTGAGCGGCCGGACTCCTGCCGTGGCAAAGCGCAGCGAGTTCATGTAAACCACATGCTGGATTGCATGGTTGAAGGTTTCCACATCATCACCCTCCAGTGTGAGCAGGGACTGGGAGGGATTAACATGAACCTATGCGGGGGGAAAGGAAAGAATGGACTGAAGAGTCCCTGGTGGATGTTTTGATTCTGGACTAAGAGATGGAGAAAAGGAGTACAGGGAGATTCCTGGAGTATGGCAGGAGATAGGGCTGAAGGGCAGAGTGGGGGATGTTCATGCGAGTTGGGGAGGGGGGCATACCTTCATCCCTTTGCCAAGGCTGTCAAAGTCACTGTAGTCAAGCCCCTCACGGCAGGCGTAGAGGCACTCAATCACCTCCCGACTCTCCAGGCTGCCGGGGCGCACGGTGAAGCCAGCCAAGTAACCATGGAAGTAGTGGTGAATCAGCAGAGGGTCTCCTAAGGGGAACACAGGAGGAGGAGGAGGAGGATGTGAGAGAGAGAGACAGTGCGAGGGGTGTAGAGAGAGAGAGAGAGAGGCAACAGAGATGGAGAGAAGAGAAGGAAAGTGAGAGTGTGAGGGAGACAGGAATGGGAGAGGTAGAGAGAGACAAAGATGAGTATGGAATGGGGAAAGACAAAGACAACAAGGAGGAGGAGTTAAGGGAATGGGGAGAAATAAAGTCTGGGAAACCCAGATAAAGGAAAGAGACTAAGGCAGATAAGGGTGGAGAGAGTGAGAGAAGTGACTGGTTTCCTCCACCCAGTCTTGTCTTGCTCACCGTGGTTCTCATGTGGGCATAAAGAAGGTCAAATCCCCACTAGATAATTTAGGGTGAGGTAGTGTTTTCTGTGTCCTCTGCTCTTCATTTCCCCGACTGTCTTCAGTGACCAGCTTCAATGATGAGGTGTGGGGACTATTTTACCTGTCTCCCACAGGCTAAACATATTGAGACTCCCCAAAAAAGTCTCCACTAATCCCTGTACCAGTCCTCTCACACTCCAGAGAGATCAATATGCTGCCAAATAACAAGAGTTTTCCTCCCAGAAAAGATGGGGTGGGGGAGAGAGCTGTGTGGAACAAATGCCATGCAAGAAGCAAATGGAAGTCATGCATGGTGGAGAAGGGGGCAATTCTTCTCATTCCCAGTCCATACCTTGCGTAGGATCTGTGGAGTTCTCATTCCCTCTGATTTTATCTTTGGTTTTCTCCTCTGCAAGAGGAAAACATTCCTATCATTGACTAAGCATCAGCCTTTGGGACCAGCTGAGTTATAAGGTCAGGAAACGAAGGCTGTATCAGCCAGGGAAGAGACAGACACCTGGCTGGCACATTCTGCTCAGCACTAGGCCCTTCAGTCACGAAGGCCTCACATTGCAGAGCAGGGAGGGGACAGTCAGATAGCTGACAGATGCGGAGGTGAATGTATGGGCTTTTTTCTGCTTCCCAACAATATTGACTTTATGAACTTGATGTTTCTTATTGATGTGAATTGATGTTTCTTATTGATCTTAGCCAGTTCTCACAGGCCACTTAGCTTTTCCATTTGGAAGCTAGATAATTCCAGGGGGAACTCACAGGGCAGCTGAACAATTTTTGTGGCTTACATGTAGGGTACTGTGCTATAAGAGGATCTCTGATCAAGAGGAGGCATGATTGCAAGATGGGCTCAGTCCTGCCAGGAGCTTCTGCTGTGGAGAAGACAGACACAGCTACATTTAGTTGGCTGTAGTCCTGAGGGTTCTGAGCAGAGGGACTAGAACACGGGTGGGCAAACTTGTTGACCCAAGGGCCACATCTGGGTATGGAAACTGTTTGGTGGGCCATGAATGCTCATGAAATTGGGGTTGGGGTGCCCGAGTGGGTGAGGGCTCCAGCTGGGGGTGCAGGCTCTGGGGTGGGGCTGCGGATGAGAGGTCGGGGGTGCCGGAGGGTGCTCTGGGCTGGGACAGAGGGGCTCAGAGGACAGGAAGGGGATCAGGGGTACAGGCTCTGGAAAGCACTTACCTCAAGCAACTCCGGAAGCAGTGGCATGTCCTCTCGCCAGCTCCTACACATAGGAGCAGCCAGGGGGCTCTGTATGCTACCTCGTTTACAGGTGCTATCCCTACAGCTCCCATTGGCCATGGTTCCTGGTCAGTGGGAGCTATGGGGGTAGTGCTTGGGGTGTGGAGCCCCCTGACTGCCCCTACCTACAGGGGGGACATGCTATTGCTTCTGAGAGCTACAGCTTGGAACCAGGCAAGCCCTGGCCTGCACTCCGCAGCAGGAACTTGAGGGCCAGATTAAAACATCTGAAGGGCCAGATGTGGCCCCCGGGCCATAGTTTGCCCACCCCTGGACTAGAATATACCTTGCAGGAAAACAGGGAATTCGGGGAAGAAGCCTTTCATCTCCAGGGCATTGGCTCCAATCTGCCCCCAAGTCTGTAATGGCCTGAAGTCTTTTCCTATCTGACACCATTCACGGCCCTCCCAGCCTGCCTCCCATTTGGAATGAGCTGAGGGGTGTCAGTTCAATTCCTAATGATATAGGAACACTCATCAATGAAATCAGCATCGTTCTTGGCACTGAGTGGCCTCCTTGTTGGAAGTCTTAGCAGAGGCCAAGAACTGATTGACTGTAGAGACTGAACTCCCCTCTGACCCTAGAGGGAATCCATGCAGCTATCTACAGGGATGCTGCCTGTACTGCCATTGCCCACTGAGTTGCACTAAGACACTATTGGTTTTGGTGCTGAGAATGCCTCTTGAGCTGGCCATAGTGCATTGGCCACTGGTTGGCATTAGGTAGACCATCTTCTGGCCCCTTCTGCCTCCTCTCCAGTCCACCCCTTCATTGGGGCAGCATTGTGGGATGGGGGACACTCACCAGTCCAGCAGGCTCCGATCATGAGGGAAAGTTCCTGCCTCGGAGGATGGATGAGGCCATTGTCATGAATGAGTGCGGGGTCATAGGACACCCCATCCACATAGAGTGTGACGGTGGGGAACTCCAGGTTGAGGGCATAATGATGCCATTCATCATCACAGACCTGTGACAGGCAAAAGGAGAGATCAGCAAGTGAAGGAGGGGAGAAAGAGACAGAGAAAGGCAGATCCTTCCTCACCTGCTCCAGTTTCCACAGAAATTTGACAGGTCTTGCACTCTCCAGCAAAGGCCAATATAGGAAAGCAATTCGGCAGCCATGCACAGCCAGGGAATAGTGAGAGTAGCCATCCTCTGCAGAGAGGAAGAAGGGGCATAGAGGGAGATGAAAGATCAAATAAAGTTCTATAAAGCACTAGCCTGGGAGCCTTAGAGAGCTGGGTTAGCTTGAGCAACTGGGCTGAGATCCCACCCACTCATCACACAGGACATGAGCCTTGCACTCAGAGTAGTGCAGAAGAAACCATTCCACCCCTCTCTCCCTTGCAATATTGGGTCAGGGTATCTCACCTGGGGCTGACTGCTCCCAGAACTTACAATGGAGCCCAGCCTGGACAGGGAAGAGGGCAGGGAGAGAATCCCACCAGGATGGAATGGTCCATTCTAGTCAGGACCTGGGAAGAGATTCCCATCTAGAAGGAGAGTTTATTCTGATGGGTTCATGGTGGGGAGTATCGGTCTCACAAGAAGAGGGTCTGTCTCCAGGATGTCTCACCACTCTGCACTGTACTGCAGATCACTGTCTCCTCCTCCTTCTTGCCCTTGCCAGGCACCACATCATGTTTCATCCACAGCGACAGGGTGAAGTGGTCACTGAGCCCCTCGTAAGCACCCATCCCACTGCCCACAGGCACCTGGGCCACCTGGCTGCCATTGAACCAGTAGATGAGGCTGCTGTCCTGGCTGTAATGCACTGAGAGTCGTGCCGTCCAGTTGGCCAGGGGGCTGGGCACAGGCAGCAGGTCAACCTCACCTGAGGCAGCACCTGCCGAGGGACAGAATGGAGATAGAGACCGACGACAAGGCAGAGACAGACTCATGGGGATGGGGAGTAGAAGAGGCTGGGTGGAGTGTGACATAGGGAAAGGGAAGGTGCAGGGGGTCTCTGAGGATGCAGAGGGGTTCCTGGCAGCTCCCCTCAGGACAGTGGGAGATATCAGGAGAGGGACAGTGGGAGCTGCCTAGGGCTCCTTTGGTGGAAAGGATGCAGGGATTGTTCCACTGGCTCCCCTCGATGCTGAAGAACGGGTCCATGACTCCCTAGAAGGCAGGGGCTGCAGGAAGGTGTAGGGGGTCCCTGTAGTGGGGTCACTGCCCCACATCAGGAACAAGAGGTTAAAATAGCCCTGGGAGAGGGCTAGGGCAAGGGAAAATCTGGGCTGATTGGGAGGCAGCATCAGCTGGGGGCCACACCCCAAACAGATCCAGCTGGCCATATAAAGGCCAAGGAAGCCAGGAGCTGAAAGAAAGAATCTCCTCTGGCTTTAGAGGCAGACAGGCGTGGCTGCTGGGGAGATTAAGCATGGTACCTGGAGTGGAGCAGGGATGGGAGAAGGCTATAGGAGCTGGGGAGCCTGGAGATGGCCAAAAAGGGGTACTGAGGTTGCAGGGGGCAGCCCACGGGTAGACAGAGACAGCAGGCCAACCCTCCTTGCCTATGATGACTGGCTTATACAGACTGCAGTTGGCCACAGTGAAGGGGGGCTCGATAGTGACTGGCAGTAGCCCACAGGTGGAGATGGTGGGTGGGGGGTCCCTGGGCAGGGGAGACCCAGCGAGACTGGGGATACTGCAGGAAGGCAGCACCCCAGGGAAGAGGGCACCGGGGCCCAGGAGGGACACAGGGCCAGTGGCAAGCAGGATATTGACCTACAGAGGGTGCTCCAGAGGCTGGAAAGCTAATTCCCTGGATGTGCCAGCCGGAGGCACCACAGGGGTGAGTCCTCACCATATTACAGTCCCCTCCCCTTGGTGTGTGGGTAGTGTCTTATGACCCCTCTCAGTGCAGGGGTGGGCCAGGTATCCCCCAGGCTCTACTTGGTGCAGGAGTTAGAAGGGCTTCATCCCTTTGGCTCCCCTTGGTGTGGGGTGAGGGAGGGTTAGGGTGACCAGACAGCAAGAGTGAAAAATTGTGATGGGGTGGTGGGTAATAGGAGCCTATACAAGAAAAAGACCAAAAATTGGGACTGTCCCTATAAAATTGGGACATCTGATCACCCTAGGGAGGGTAAACCCCCTCTCCCCCAACCACTCCCTGGCTCCACTTGAAGGAGTAATGCACACCGCAGAGTTTGCGCAGTGACTTCTCTGAGTAGTTGTCACGATCACACCCCTTGGCCACGTGGTTCGTCTGCAGCTCCACTGTAGCTTGGATATTCCACAGGGGCTCATCGCATGTCTCCAGGTGGATGTTGGGAAACAGCGCCAGACTGCCTGCACCTGGCATGTACTCAATCCGCTTATTCCAGTCTATTGCAGGAGAGAGAAAGAGGAGACAGAGGCTTCCCAGATCAGGACAGCTGGCACAGACCCTCCACCTCTACTGATTTTCCCTGTAAATGACAGATTTTTCGGCCTTTCCACATTGAAAAATTAACCTACCCACTGGGTTTTCTAAAGTTGGGGTCAGCACGGGGAGATTTCACAGGAGATTAGAGTGGGTTTTGTGTGTTTATAGCCCTGATACTGAAGGATATCACAGAGACCCTTGGATTTTAGACATCGTTCAGCCCAATTTTCAGAGGTGCTGAATCTTCCCAGTTCCTACTGACTTCAGCTGGACCTGTGTGTGCTCAGCACTTCTGAAAGGCCCAAGCTGTCCCAAATTGAAGCATGCAAAATCAGTGGTCACTTAAATACAGTATTCATAATAAACACACATAAAAACTACATTAAGGTTGCAAAGCCAAGCACTCACAAGTTAGGATATGCCAGAAATTCTGCCTCCTTGTGCAGATGCATTATGGCACAATCTTAAGTGACATGATCACGTACTATTCCACAGGACCCATTTCATTCAGTGCACAATATGGAGAGGGCTCTTTAAATACGCAGCTATTCAGTACTTACTTTGCTCCCTGTAATTCAATATCTGGCCCCAGGCCTCATTTATTGCACACTATTCAAACCTTGCTCTGAAGGCAAAATTAATGTCCTCATGGACTCTGCTATGGCTCTCATCACTACAGTATGTGAGCACTTCACAAACATTAATGAATTTATATTCACAACACTCCTGTGAAACAAGGGGATGGTATTATCCCCATTTTACAGCTGGATGACTGAGGCACAGAGAGATTAAGGGCAAAAGTGAGCCCTAATTTTGGGTGCCCAATTTGAAACACCCAGGATCTGATTTTTCAGAGTATATATTATATATAAATGTAAATGTTCAGAGCACAGTTTCCATTAACTTCAGTTACATCTGTGAGTACTCAGCACTTCTGCAAAGCAGACACAAGGTCTCAAGTCAGATGCGATTAGAGGTGGGTTACCTCTGTTTTTAAGGCCTGGCTTGATAAAGCCCTGGCTGGAATGATTTAGTTGGGGTTGGTCCTGCTTTGAGCAGGGGTCTAGACTAGATGACTTCCTGAGGTCTCTTCCAGCCCTAATTTTTCTATGATTCTATTAAGTGATTTGCCCATTATCACATAGGAGTTCTGTGGCAGAGGCAGGGATGGAATCCAATTCTTCAGGGCAGCCATAACCATGAAACCCTTCTTTCTCTTCCTGCAACTCCCTACTTTCTTCAGTACATGCCTTCCAATTTCTGCAATGAATGAGGCAAGGGTCCTACAGACAACAGCCCCCTACCCCCTACAGCCCTGATTTGTCTCAGACCATGGTCCATTCTGTGTTCTGAATGAGGTAAGGGTTCTGCAGAAAAAAAAAAAAAAGAGTATGTGATCACACAATTAAAGACTGAATTAAAGTTGCAAAAGTTGTCAATTCCTTTTGAGTGAGACTTTGCAGACAATGTTCTTTTAACAGGTTTTTTTTTGTATATAATTTCCTAGGCTTTTAAAGAAGGAAAACTGAATAAACAGAAATTCCACCATGTGTATTCATACTGACACCCTCATGGTTCCTCAGAAGGGTTGGAAACTTTAGATCCAACACAAAGACCCCTGCCACTTGAGCTAACGGAGTAACTGAGAGCAATAGTAAGTTGTTATCCTTTGAGTGGGCCAGGACTAGAGTGGTGTAGGACATTCTGCCAGTAGTTTTCACAGATATTTGTTGACAGCTGAGGAATGGTGAGACTCTGGGGTCTTGGGTAGCATTCCAGGCTCTGGAGGAGAATGTATTCAAGTGGGCACAGACTCTTCTGTCTGTTCCCTCCCAAAACTTGACCCCTTCTGCCCCATCCCTTTCAACTTGTCCCAATTCCAATCCTCTCTCTATTGACTCCTTGGCCCAGTCCCTTTCTTCTCTCCTATCAGCCCGTCTCCAGTCCTCAGGCTTCTGATCCCAGTACCAGGCTTCTTGTCCAGTAAATTCTAGTCTCACCCTTCCAGACTCCCCATCCCAGTCCAGCCTACGTCTGCTCCCAGTCTCCTTGCCCTGCTAATCCAAGTCTTCCCCCAGCTCCTCATCCAATCTCAATTTTCTCCTCCCCACACCTCCAAATTTCCCTCCTGTGGCTCCCAGACCTAGTCTCATTGCCCAGCCAGTTCCAATCTCTGCTTACCTCTGGCTCCCAGCTCTCAATCTCTGCCCCCTGATGACATACAGTCCTAACCTCTGCCACCCCACCCAGGTATGTTGTCCCAGTCTACTCCCACAGCAACACCCAAGTCCAGCTTTTGTATCTTCTGCATTTGAATCAGATGGCTTCCTCCTCCATGCTGTCTAGTGCCAGCCCAGGGTAGGAGTGACTAAGACCACAGGTGACACAGGCTTCCTGTTATCAGTTCCAGTGTCCAGCCACACCCCACCCTGGAGTAACAGGGAAAGTCTGGTGTGCCCTTGTAGCTCTGAGCTGCATGGAGACTGCTCAGTCGCTCTGTGGGGATGGCACATGCACTCTGGTCAGCACTAAAGTGACCAGGTGTCCATTTTTCAACCAGAACACCCAGTGGGAAAAGGACCCTGGTGGCTCTGGTCAGCACTGCTGACTGGGCTGTTAAAAGTCCAGTCGGTGGTGCTGCGGAGCCCAGGCCGGCAGGCACCCTGCCTGCCTTAGCCCCACTGCGCTGCTGACTGGGAGCCACTTGAGGTAAGCCCATGCCCCAACTCCAAGCCCCTACCCCAGCCCTGAGTCCCCCCACAAACCCAGATCCCCCTCCTGCATCCTGAACCCCTCATCCTCAGCTACACCTCAGAACCTGCACTCCCATTTAGAGCCCTCACCCACACCCAACCCCTTTCCCTAGTCCAGTGAAAGTGACTGAGGGTGGGAAAGAGTGAGCCACTGAATGAGGGGGAACATAGTGAGTAGGGGCAGGGCCTTGGGGAAGGGGCGAGGCAAGGGTATTTGGGTTTGTGCCAATAAAAAGTTGGCAATCCTAGTCAGCATTTGGAGTAGAGAGAGATGCAGCATGCTCATTCACACTACAGGGGGAGCACATGCACTCCAGTCAACTCTAGGAGCTGGGAGGGGATGGAGCATGCTCAGTGCAGCTGGCATCTTTGGAGACTGTAGCTGTTAAACTCCAGTAAGTGTGCTGATCATGAGCAAACTGATTTTCAAAGCCTCATAACTTGGCCAGATCTGGTTGGGTTTTCACAGGGACAGCAAAAGGCACATCCCTGACTCAATGGCCATTTCCTGGCAAATTTCAATCCCTGCTTCAAAGCACAGGGGCTCTAGATCTGTTCAAAGTAAAGGTCACTAGAATTTTTAAAAACATATTTGGATATGGCTGAAATTAACAGCAAAAAAACAAAACAAAAAAACATTCAAGCTGAGGCAGGCAACCAAGCATGGGAAATTTCAGCCCAAACACTTAAAGTTTAGCAAAGCTATAAGAAACTGAAAACAGGGTCATATAATGGGTAGCATTGGGCAATCTTAATAATAGACAGGTCTACCACCCCTAATATGGCACCTGGCAAACACTCAAGGCTTCCCACAAATGCAAGCAGTGATCTCCCCACACTGGTGTTTGTTACCCCATAGCTTTGTAATAGGATGACAGCACATGGGTCTGATGAATTGTGCCTGTAGTTAAGCAAATGCATGAAAATTTACACACATTTGCAATCAGCTTTGCGTCTGTTTGAAGATGTTGGTAGGTAAGGTGAAAGGTCAGAGGTCAGGATCTTTACACTACCATGGCAGATTAGGGTCAGGGGAGAGTGGTTACACTGCATGGGTTTGGGGGAGACAAAGGAAGGGTGAAAGGGGAAGGTATAGAGGAAGTGTTAGGGTCTGAGAAGGAAGGGGATAGGGTGATGGGTAGAATTATGGTGGGATGGATGGGGTAGCTGAGCCATGATGGGAGGGGCTGGTGTGAGAAGGAGGTCATGGTGAGAGCTGAGTGGGAGAGGAGGCTTCATACCCTGCCAGCTGGGTTTGCAGGTGGGCTTCACTTGGATCTCCACTTCGGCATCATCAGATGCCCGCTTCTTGCCACAATCATAGGCTGTGACTGTGAACTTGTATAGGTGCTCTCCACTGTATTGCAGCTTCTCTGTGTTCTCAATGTTCCCTGGTAGAGAGAGACAGGGATTAGGGGAGCAGAGAGACTGAGACAGAGAGAGATTGAAAGAAAGACAAGAGTCAAGTGACAGGGAAAGAGAAAAAGAAGGGAGAGGAAGACAGAGTGAGAAAAAAAGAGAAATATACATTAGCAGAACATTTCTTCGTTTCCCCATTCACAATGCATAAGGAGAGTCTCATTCTAAAATAAGGTTTATTGTTGATTCATCACAGTAATAAACAAGGCAAAACCAAAAAGTTAATTCCTCATGCAATGTCAACTTGTGTTGCTCTGTAACATGCTGAAACACTTTTGAACACAAAAGGGCTGCTGTCTCTACTCCAAGGTAGATGGCTGAGAAAGGCAAGGAAAGCTAAAAGGAACACAGCACACATACATGGAGGAATGGACCAGGCAGAGATGGCAGGGGGAACATGGAGTGAACTGTGGTCTCAAAGGGATACGGAGGCAAGTTCTCACCATCATTGTCAATCAGGAAGGGGATGTTGGGGGTGAGGATCTCATAATAGCAAATCTGGCTGTACTGGGGGGAGCAGTCTCCATCAATGGCCTCCACCCGCAGGATGCGGTCATAGAGTTTCCCCTCGGTCACCGCCACACGGTATAACTTCTCCACAAAGACCGGAGCAAACTCATTCACGTCATTCACCCGCACGTGTACTGTGGCCCTGATGGAGACAGACATGAATAAGCAGCTGGTTGATGAGGCAGAGATAGAGGAAGCAAGAGACCAGGGCAGGGAATGAAACCTAGTCTTCCGCAAGACAGACCAAGGCACTGACCCCTAGGAGGTGCTAGCCTCATCCCAGCCCTCAGGAATTAAAGTCCAGGACAGTCCCCACACAGCAGCACTGACCTCTAGGGGAGTCTGGGCCAGCCTCTCTCACAAGAGAGAGACTGGGATGGAAATTGGCTGAAACTACAGTAAAGAACAGAATTGTCAGACACATAGATGACCACAATTTGTTGGGGAAGAGTCAACACAGCTTTTGTAAGGGAAATCATGCCTCACCAATCTATTAGAATTCTTTGAGGAGGTCCGCAAACATGTGGACAAGGGTGATCCAGTGGATACAATGCACTTGGACTTTCAGAAAGCTTTTAACTAGGTCTCTCACTAAAGGCTCTTAAGCAAAGTAAGTTGTCCTGGGATAAGAGGGAAGGTCCTCTCATGGACCAATAACTGGATAAAAGACAGGAAACAAAGGGTAGGAATAAAGGGTCAGTCTCACAGTGGAGAAAGGTAAGTAGCAGTATCACTCAAGGATTTGTACTGAGACCACTGCTGTTCATCATATTCATTAACGATCTGGAAAGGGGGTAAAGAGTGCAGTGGCAAAATGATGGGGTCTAAATTAACACTCAAGAAAGAGGTCTTGGACTTGTGGATAGTTCTCTGAAAACATTTGATCAATATGCAGCAGCAGTCAAAAAAGCTAACAAAACGTTAGGAACCATTAGGAGAGAGATAGATAATAAGACAGAAAATATCATAATGCCTCTATATAAATCCATGGTACGCCCACATCTTGATTAGCGTGTGCAGTTCTGGTGACCCCATCACAAAAAAAAATAAAATATTAAAATTGGAAAAAGTGCAGAGAAGGGCAACAAAAATTATTTAGGGGTATGGAACAGCTTCCATATGAGAAGAGATTAAAATAACTGGGACTATTCCTCCTGGAAAAGAGATGACTAAAGGGGGTATGATAAAGGTCTATACAATCATGAATTGTGTTGAGAGTGATTAAGGAAGTATTATTTGCTCCTTCACATTATGCAAGAATTAGGGGTCACCCAATGAAATTAATAGGCATCAGGTTTAAAACAACCATAAGGAAATGCTTTTTCATGCAATGTGCAGTCAACCTGTGGAACTCATTGCCAGGGGAGTTCAAAAAAGAATTAGATAAGTTCATAGAGGATAGGTCCATCAATGGCTATTAGCCAAGATGTCCATGGATGCAACTCCATGCTCTGGGTATTCCTAAAGCTCTGACTGCCAGAAGATGGGACTGGACAACAAGGGATGGATCACTTGATAAATTTGCCCTGTTCTGTTCATTCCCTCTGCAGCATCTAGCACTAGCCACTGTAAGAAGACAGGTCCTGGGCCTAGATGGACCATGGTCTGACTCTGTATGGACATTCTTATGTTCTTAGTAAGGTAACCTGGGGCTCCTGCCAGCAGCACAAAACACTGACCCCTTTCATCTTTCATTTGAAAGGTGTCACTCATTTTAGCCCCACAATTACTGACAGTCCACACACACACTTTTGGTGTCCCCGCACTTTTATTATTGGAAATGATTGACATAAAAAAATGCAGACTGGTGAACTGGAGGCTATAAAACAGGCTTGGGCAAACTTTTTGGCCCGAGGGCCACATCAGGGTTGCAAAATTGTATGGAGGGCCAGGTAGGGAAGGCTGTGCCTCCCCGAACAGCCTGGCCCTGCCCTCTGTCCAACCCCCACTCACTTCCCGCCCCCTGACTGTGCCCCTCAGAACCCCCAAACCATCCAACCCCCCTTCTCCTTGTCCCCTGACCACCCCCTGCAGAGACCCCTACCTCCTCTAATCACTCCCCAGGACCCCACCCCCATCTAAATCCCCTGCTCCTTGTCCCCTGACCACCCCCTCCTGAGACACCCCCCCGACTTTCCCCTCAGGACTCCACCCCCTATCCAATCCCTGTCCACTGACTGCCCCGACCCCGATCCACACCCCCGCCCCCAACAGACCCTGGGACTCTCACGTCTATCCAACAACCCATTTCCCATCCTCTGACCGCCCCTTCCCAAGGCCTCCACCCCATCCAACCACCCCCTGGTCCCTGTCCCCTGCTGACCAACCCCATCCCTTATCCAACCTCCCAGCCCTGGCTCTCTTACCACGCCACTCAGAGCAGCGTGTCTGGCAATCATGCAGCCCACCAGAGCTAGACACGCTGCCCCGCAGGAGTGTGCAGCCCTGCTGGAGCCAGACATGCCACTGCAGCGCTGCCCATGAGGAGTGGCAGGCCAGATTGCTGCCCATGCAGCACGCTGAGGCTGTGGAGGGACAGCAGGGGAGGATCTGGGGGTAGCATTCCCATCCGGGAGCTCAGTGGCCGGGCAAGACAGGCTGGATGTGGCCCATAGGCTGTAGTTTGCCCACCCCTGCTATAGAAAGTGTTACTTGCACTGGAGGAAAGAATCCCACAGCAGTTTTAGTTTTCTTCATGAATCATGTGTCCCAGCCCCCCCCCCCCCCCCGCACATTGGGTCTTTGTGACACACTGAATGCCACATTTGGGCTTTGGCAGGTTAAGCGGTAGACTCCAGCTATCACAGCCCCCCACTCCTGCCTCACTTGTGGGATTTCTTGGTGTTGGTCCCATCAGATCCCTCTCCACAGTCGTATGCCTGGATGGTGAAGGTGTGCTCCTTGTGTGCTTCACAGTCCATTGGCTCCTTGGCCCGGATCAGCCCCTCACCCGTGGCCTTGTCCAGGATCACAGCTTCAAAGGGCACCCCTGCCCCATGGATCCGGAAGCCACAGATCTCACCTGGTGCACCCCAGAGCAGGGGAAGAGACGGAGAGAGACAGAAAGGGGAAGAGGAACAGGCCAATGAGGAGAACAAGGAGTTGCCTTCCCCTTCCACCCAGTCCTCACCTATCCACACCACACCTCACCATCTCTCTGCAACTTGTCCCTCTTCCAGACTTGTCAGCTTAGAAAAGAGAGCACTAAAGAGGGATATGATAGAGGTCTATAAAATCTTGACTGGTATGGAGAAGGTAAATAAGGAAGTGTTATTTATTCCTTCTCATAACATAAGAACTAGGGGTCACCAAATGAAATTAACAGGCAGCAGGTTTAAAAACAAACAAAAGGAAGTATTTTTTCATACAACACACAGTCAGTCTGTGGAACTCTTTGATAGAGGATGTTGTGAAGGCCAAGATTATAACAGGGTTCAAAAAAGATCTAGATAAGTTCATGGAGGATAGGTCCATCAATGGCTATTAGCCAAGATGGGCTGGGATGGTGTCCCTAGCCTCTATTTGCCAGAAGCTGGGACTGGTGACAATTGATGATTACCTGTTGTTTTCATTCCCTCTGGGACAACTGTCATTGGCCATTGTCGGAAGACAGGATACTGGGTTAGATGGACTTTTGGGCTAAGTACGGCCATTCTTATGTCCTCCACCATCTTTCCCTCCCACCATTTCATCTTGAGAACACTCTTTACTTTCTCCCTCACCCATTCCCTTCTCACCCTCCTATCTTTATCTCCCTTGGTGTGGATTCATGCTTGCCTCATGGCTTCTTTATGCCATCTCTGGCACCCATTATCAGGGTAGATCACCCTCTGCAGAAGCCCCCAGTACAGGGCATTCCTAGGGGAAGCAGGAACCTTGACCAGGGTATTTCTGGCTTTAAGAAAGGCTCCCAGGACCACTGGCAACTGGTGCATGTTAGGGCAGCCCATACACTGTTCTAACCTGCACTGGGCCCCTTGCTAGAGGTGCTTTAAAGCAATCCTCCCTCTCTTTCTGGTTCTGTCTTCCCCATCTCCTCTCCCACAAGCCTGTTACCCAGGTACCTGCATAGCGCAATGGTGCATCCTTGTCCAGAGCAAATAGTGGTGGGTTGAGCAGGACTGTGTTATCATTCTCCATGACGATGCCCTGGTATTCAGCTTCAATCCAGGGTTTGTGCTTGTTTGCTGAGGGGGTTTGGGGGTACAGAAATGGGAGGACATGAACGAGTTAGCCACAATCATAGAGCTAATAGCTCCCCAGATGCAGGCAGTGGGGAGGAGCGCATCACACTCAACCCTGAAATAAAGGAGGCCCAAAGTAGACTGATAAGGGGCAGGGAGGGATAGTCCCTCTCTATGTGGCTCTGGAGAGCTTCCACTGGGAATACTGTGCTCTGTCCTGGGGCCCTCATTCCTAAGAGGGAGCTCAGACAAGAGGCACAGCAACTCTTAAGAGGCTGGAGGAGTCAAGTTCTGAGGAGAGACTTAAAGAACTAAATCTCACCCTATCCCCGGCTCAATAAAGGCTTAATAAAATCACTATTAAAGGACAGAGTTGCCATTTAAGGTCTCCATAGGGAATATTCCCGAGGAGCAACCTGACCACTTCTGCCCCACCTCTTTATGGGGCCAGGGTTTGGAGGGCTCCATAAAGAGGGCTCCAGAATAGATATTCTGTGCTACTCTCTCCATGCATATGTTCCACTCCATGAATCCCTTTCTCCTTCATTCCTTGATCCATGGCATGGCCCATATTCCCTTGGCCCCTCCTTGTTGCCCGAAGTGCTAATCTCGTTGGCTGGAGCCTGGCCAGGCTCAGCTTCAAGACAGCAGCCGGCAGGAGGCTCTGAAAAATGTCACAAGTCCAGAAATAGAAAATTAATCTTTATCACACAAGCTCCGGGGCAGGAAAAGAGAGAGAGGAGGAGGAAGGGAGTGAGAGGGAGAAGAAAAATCATTACAAATGAACACCGCCTCCCCACCCTCCAATCCCTGCCAAATGGGTCTCAGAGATTATAATGCAATGGCCTACTTTCAACTCCCATCTCCCAGCTAATCCTACCCCACCCCCCATCCAGGGAGACAAGGATACAGTTACACCCAGAAAATGCTATGACCACAGAGGGATTGGGGAAAAGGATACAGAGCCTTTTAACTCAAAGGTACCATTTCTAATATAGGGGTCCTTTCTTGCAGCAGAGCTCTGCCTTGCACCATGTTGGGGCATTGGGATCAGTTCTGATTCAGAGTGACCCCTATAAGAGTCAGCCACTCATTTGCACACATCAGAATTGAGGCGCATTGAGGAGCTGTGGGTAGGGAGTTGAGGACTCAGGCAGCAAGCATGGCTCCAGGTCAGGACTAAGGTGCATCAGAAGGGGACATCCAGCCTGCGTAGCAGGAAAGGCTGTAGGTTGGGATTTGTATCTCACCTTATTGATTAATGCTGCATTGTGCTGAAACCCAGAGAAATATCCATTGTCCCTTTATTCTCATCAGCATGCAGCTGGGACCCCTTCCTGTGTGCAATTCTACATCTCCCCATACCTTTCCACAGAAAAGCTCCAGTCCTGTTCCATACTGAACCAGGTTCTGGTTTATAAACTATGTCACAGAGGTGGGAATAGATGGCTGTAAACACCAGGTATGCCCCGTTGCTGGAGCAACAAGCTGATGGCGGAGGGATAAATCTTGACTGCATCCGACCAACAGTTAGAAGGTATCAGGATGATTTCTTGGTAGGGGAGTCTTCAGGGATCATGGGAAGGTACGGGGGCAGAGGAAGGCTCTTGCCACCTCCGAGAAGATCCCATGGGAGGTAAAGACACTTGGTGCAGTTCACAGGGGAAATGGAGGACACTTAGCCCAAGAGGGCTCTGATCCATGATTGCACCCCTAGGTGCTACTGCAGTACAAATAATAATAAGGGGGTTACCCCTTTCAAAACCAATATATGCACACAGCTCTGCACCCAGTAACCAGAACTAGCTCTGCATCTTCCAATGGGGAGCGATGGAGTCTAAAACCCCCCATTCTTAGGCATCCCTTCTGCCCCCTTGTATAGTACTCTGCCCTATTAAGTTATTCTTATTCTCTCTCTGGCCCCATCTGTGCCTACAGCCATAGATCTCATAACCTCTCTCCCTGTATGTGTTTTTTGACAACATCCATGCTCAGAATGTATGAGCTATAGGGTTGGTTTCCCCATATTTAGCACATAAAATTCTCTCGCTCTTATATGCAACTCACATAGGTTACATATTTCCATGTAAGTTAATCATATAGACAGATGCTGGAGAGACAAATCTAGGATCAAAGGATGGAGATAGAGGCATGTTGTGTGGTGCTGGATAGCTCAATTATTTTACATGTTATATTTAAACAGACAGAAACAAAAGGCAAGGTACTCTCAGCAAGAAAGCTGAAATAAAGAAAAGATATGCGGGGAGAGAAAGAACTGAAGCACCAAATTCGGAGGAAGATATAACTAGGCGACCTGAGAAGGCGAGAAAGAGCTAGAAAGAGCGAGGGAGACAGAGAAGGAAAGTAGGTAACAGAACCAGAGTGACAATATGAACAGGAACTGGAGGAATGAACAGAGAGAATCAGGGATCCTGCAGAGCGCCCAGCACCAAGCTGAGAGCTGGAGACACCGCCACGCCAGGAGTGGATCAGATGAGCTGATCGCAGCTGTGTGTCATCTCTTGACATGGCTGGAAAGCAGATGGCTCCCGAGAGCTGCGCTCCAGCCCACAATCCGGAGGGACTCCTCATCGCCAGGGTACACCTGGTCTTGGGGGGCTCCCGCTCACCTTTGTTGCAGACACTGCTGAGCAGCAAGGCACACAGGAAGAAGAGGGAGGCGAGGGGCCGCGGGCAGCCCATCCTGGAAGCCGGCTCCCACCTGCTCCGCGGTGATGTGCAGCCGCCCCTCCGCGCTCTGACGCTTCTCAGGCTTCCGTGGGGCGGAGGGCTGGGTGGCGAGCAGCAGGTGGACAGTTGAACTCGCAGCCCCTCAGAGCGGAGAAGGATGGAGAAAGCTCGCACTGCTCTGCTCCGCTCCCTGCCCCAGCCCAGCCCCTCTACTGCAGCATGATGTCAGCAGAGCCCAGC
>ML677493.1:1176960-1414387 GCA_007922305.1 Dermatemys mawii | reverse complement strand
GCGAAGTGGTGCTGAGAGGCAGCTGTAGAGCTGCAGGGAGCTGTGTGAAGGGTGCGGGGCACCTGCGCCGGGAGGGGCCGAAATAGTACGGCAGCAGCGATTGTGGGTGCCTTGCCCTCCACGCTCCTCTGGTCCCCCAGACTCAGTCAGCAGTCCTAGTCACCGCTGTCATGAACCTCAACCTGCTAGGGAGTAAGTACCCGGGAAGTTCACAGCTGCCGAGGTGTCTTCCGGGTTGGGCAGTGACAGGGCACTGTTGTGAGGAAGTTCACAGCTGCCGGAGTGTCTCCCGGGTTGGGCAGTGACTGGGCACTGCTGTAAGGAAGCTCACTTTGTTCAAATTATGGAGAGAGGACGCTGGTCAGACACTTCCTGGTTGGCATCAATGAGTTAAAAATTCCAGTGTGGAAGGCCGGAGAAGCTCAGCCTGGTGTCGAATCGATTGCTGCTCCGCCTTGTCCTTCCCAGCTGAAATGGAGGTGCCAGGAACACAGCCAGTACCAGCCCTTTCTGTACTCCCAGTAAAGAACCATGGGACTCTTACGGCAGCAAGATGCCTGTCCATGGGACTGCTGTATAACCCCCTCTCCCACCACTGAGGGACAGCAGGAGAGAGACCAAAAAGGAGGAGGGAGTTCCAGGTCCCCAGATTTGTCTCGATCTCATCCCTTCTGTTCTCCTTCCGACCATCAGTTCTGCCCATCTGCCCTGTGATGCCTCCCAATCTGACCGGCTATTACCGATTCGTCTCCCAAGACAACATGGACGGTTACCTTCGAGCTTTAGGTAAACCGCACTCTTCCCTGGTTGCTTCCCCCCTTCTATCCTTTCCACTCCTCCTTCTTCAAAGACGTTACCTCCCAGGGCGTCCCAAGGGGGATGGGATTTTTCGACACTCTCCTCGACCCCCCGTCCCTCTATCTTTGACTTTAAGCATCAGAGGAGTAAGGTTCTGGAACAGCTTCCCAGCAGGAATTAGGGGTGGGTGAAGCAAACAATTAGTTTTTAGAAAAAGATGGAGAAATTTAAGAGGGATTGTATGATGGATTGTTTGTGATGGTGGAGATAAGGTGACCAGATGTCCTGATTTTTGGGTCTTTTTCTTATACAGACTCCTCTTACCCTCCACTCCTGTCCCGATTTTTCACATTTGCTGTCTGGTCACCCTACGTGGAGAGCCCTGCATTCCCTTCTGGTTTATGTCTGATCTTCCTAAAATCTCATGCTTCTGGGTTTAGCTAGTCATCTGCAGGGTTCAGGAAGAGAACCCCCCACCCCCAACATGTATTCTAGGATTTGGGGCATTTTTTTTGTGTCCTTCCTCTGAAGCATCAGAGATAGTCCCAGCTGGAGCTGAGAGGTTGTGCAGGGGTCAGGGCTCTGAGGTGGCACTGATTATCCTCTCTTTCACATGCTTGGCTGACTGGGTCTTGCTCACGTGCTCAGGGTCCAATTGATTGTATTATGTGGGCTCAGGAATTTTCCCCCAAGTCAGGGGGCATATGGGTGTGGGTCACAAATCAAGATTATTTGGGTATTTCTCACATAATCACTTCTCTGCCATTGTGGGGCCTCAGACACAGGTGGTGCACCTCAGTCCCTCCTATTCTCTGTCTGTGGCACACAATAGTCTTGTCTCCTGACAGTTATAATACTTTGGTCTAATTTTGGTTGTCCAATTTAGGGTGCGGGTGCTGAGTGGTGTTGGTGGCTTGTGATACGTGGGAGGTTAGACTATATGATCTGGTGGGACTTTCTCGCCCTAAACTCTCTATGATCAGTCTGTAGCCTTGCACACCCACCAGTCTGTGCAGGAGGGGTGGGGAGTCTGAACAGGGGAGGTGGAGCTTGCTTGGAGAAGGGAATGAGATGTATTGATGGGGCAGTGGGGGTCATTGAGGAGAATGTAGCAAGGAAACCAAGGAGAAGCAGTGAAGGGCACTGCTATGGGAAGCTCACTGCTGCCAACACCCCATTATCTGTTCCCTTCACTTCATCCCACCTAGACATTAATGTGGCCCTGAGAAAACTGGTTTGCCTCCTGAAGCCAGACAAGGAGATAATCCATGCTGGAGATCACATGACCATCCGCACAATCACCTCACTGCGCAACTACATCATGGACTTTGACCTGGGAAAGGAGTTTGAAGAGGACCTGGGGCCAGTGGATGGACGCAAGTGCCAGGTGAGAGGGATGAGAGGACAGACTTAAAGGGCAACTTGACTGTGGCCAGTGGCCAGGGCTTTGCCTAATAATCAGAACAATCCTGTTTCTGATGCAGGAGCCAGAGTAGAATCCAGCTCAGAGCTATGCTGGGTCTGGGTATATTAGCTAATAGCTAATATATTCAGGTCTGATGATGAATATGTGTGATGAGCAGGGAATTGAGAATTAAGGTTAAATATACAATGGAGCTCAGAAATCTAAAATTTCAGTACCCAGATACCTTTAAATCTGTCCCCCTGCAGCAATGCCCTGAAAAAAATCAGAAAGTCAGATGATTTATCCACTGAAACAGATTCATTGCATGTCACAGAATGTCTGATCTTATAAGATACTGAGGTTGCTCAGCATACATGACAAACAGACCCAAGGGGTCTAAAGTTAGGAACATAACAAAAAAATCCTTCAAAACAGGAGCTGCATTTAAAAATGTCTTGGAGAGAGGGTCAGGTAGTGGATCAGTGTAGAAAAGTACAAAGAAGCAGACAAGGCCTTTTTTCATGCCTGACAGAGTTTCCTGTCTCTCCCACAACCCCTTTCAGACAGTCGTCTCCTGGGAAGGGGATCAACTGGTGTGTGAGCAGCAAGGAGAGAAGAGGAATCGGGGCTGGAGGCACTGGCTGGAAGGGGACCATCTGCATCTGGTGAGAAGGAACTTTGAGCAGGGTGTGGCACATTAACTCCCTAGAAAGGGGAGTTTCAAGAAGGGATTCAGGAGGGGAATGCAAGAGACTCAGAATGGAATGATCATTCCTCCCCCCCTTGGATCCCAAGCTAGGCCTCATAGGTTATGCATGGTTTCTCCGGGGCAACGGCCACTTCACACAAACATCCTCCTGTAGGGTTCAAAAGTTGACTAGGCTGAGCTCAGTGTGAATTGGCCAATGTCCCTGCCCTGCTCTGAAATTCAACCATAGCTCCTGGGGCTTTGAGAGAGGAAAAGGGAAGAGATGAATCAGGCACAAGGTTTCCTATGTGTGACACTAACACCTCATCAAAATCTCTTAAGGCACAAAGAGAGAAATGGAAATACAGGGAGGCTGTGGGCAAAGGCAATGGAATATTGGCAGAACTGTGTGGGGTGAAGGGCAGGAATACAATACCAGAGAGGCTGTGGGTTAGAACTATGTGGCACTGGCAGAGCTGCATGGGGGGCAGGAGTACAATATCAGGGAGGCTGTGAGTAAGGAGTATGGGGCATTGGCAGAAGTATGGGGCACTGGGAGAGCTGTGGGCAGGTGCGGCCAGCACTGGAATAGCAGGGAGGTTTGTGTGGGTTTGAGGGGCAATGGCAGTGTTGTGTGCAGTGGGAGCCAGGACTGGAAAGCATGGGAACTGTGGGTTTGAACTGAGAAGCCCTGGCAGATCTGTCCAAAGTCTTTTCTTTTATCTCCCTCCCTCCCTTTCTTCTTCCCAGCGCATGACAGCAGAAGATGAGGTTTGTGTACAAATCTTCCAGAAAGTGAAGTAACCACAACACTTTCCCAATACTGAGCACTAAACCATTTGGACAGAACTAATTTCATTGCAGAGTCAAGACCAAAGCTATCAAATCTGCTTCCCCCCCCCCCCCCCCCCCCCCCCCCCCCCGCCACTTTTTGGAATAAAAAATACAAGTGGTGAAAACCTCTGTTGCGTTGTGTTTCAATAATACCATCTACATTCATCTTGCATATAAGTGCCAAAGCATGCGATGCTCGGCTTACATTCCCGAGCCCACTCTCTCACTCCCTGGGGACTGGGAGCCCTGCAGAGTTGGTTTTGGTGCCTCTTAAAGGTTAGTGCCCTGGCCCTGTGCTGCCCTGTGGGAGACCCAGATTTAGTTCTCCATTCTGGTCCCTAATCCTTAGCCCTGGGAGAGAACCTGAGGCCAGGTACTCACCAAGGGTTAGTGCTCCACGGTGGTGTGCTGTGTGGACAAGCTAAGACCCATCCACAGGAGAATTTCACAGTGGGAGGAGCCCCAGATCTGTCTGCAAAGAGGCAAGAGGACAGTAAAAGAGGAGGAATTTCTGATGGCTGAGACAGTCTGTGGGGTGGGGTCCCAATCACTGTGAGAAGGGAAAGGAGGAAGGTCAAGGGGGTGGGGAAGTGAGGGAGTCTGTGGAGTGGGAGGGAAAATGCTTCAGGTTTCAGTGAGATCCTTTCAGAATAAGAGCTCTGGTATCCCAGCCAGAGGAGGGGGTGGAGAAAGGTGGAGTTGCTGCTTGGCTGAACTCCAGATGGAAACAGGAACCTGAGCCCAAATGAGAAGAGAATCTGTCTCAGCCCCAGGGGCAGGGTTGTGCAGCAGCTAGTACAGAGAGGGGCCTGGGGCTTGTCTCACCTGAGCAATCCCATGGCTACCTTCTGCTTGTGGAGCCCCTCTGTGTTCTCTTCAGGCTGGGTGGAGGATGGGATGGGGATGGAGAATAGGGCAGGGGTCAGACCTCTCATGGTCAGAAGGAAGCTAGGGTTCCATGGTCAACACATACCTGCCCCCTTCGCCAGAAGGAGAGTAATCCTGCCCTGCAGACATGAATCCCCAGCATTCTCAGAACACATGCTGATTCCTAATGGCCACTGCTGATATCCAGCACCTCCCTTAACCTGTGAGTCCCTCGCTGGATTGGAGCTGGTCTGGAACCAAAGACCATCTGGGAAGCAACATTACCAGCCCAAGCAGTCAAAAATCATGAGTTAGACCTCCCCAAAATCACAGGGATTCTAAGTAATTGGATTTTATACAATAATAAATGTTTTCTCTGGATTTGCTTTTTGGATTCTGTACCTGTAGGGGCAGGGCTGCCTCCAGGCACCAGCTGAGGAAGCATGTGCTTGGGGCGGCACATTTTAATGGACTGCATTCCGGCAATTCTTGGGGTCGCACATTCAGGCTGCCCTTTTTTTTTTGCTTCAGCGGCACTCCAGTCGCCTATTTTTATTTTTATTTTTGCTTGGGGCAGCAAGAAAGTTAGAGCTGGCTCTGTTTAGGGGGTTACATTTAGAAGCTTTTCTCTGCAACCAGGGCTGACTCTAGGCACCAGACAAGGAAGCGTCTGCTTGGGGTGGCTTCTGGCAGGGAGCAGCATTTTGTCCATTCTTAGGGGGGCACACGCTGCTCCGGCCGTTTTTTGTTTGTCTTTTTTTTTGCTTTGGTGGTGCTCCAGCTGCTTTTTTTTTTTTTGCTTGGGGCAGCGAAAAGGGTAGAGTCGGCCCTGTCTGCAACACTGAGGGTTAGAAATTAGAAATTCACTTATTTAAAATGAAAGGTGAAAGTCTCCATAGTCACATGACCCCAGGAGCTGGGGCTTTAAAATAAACATCACATTCCTAGGACTCATTACTATTACAACATTCCAAAAGTTGGCAACCCTGGAAGAACCCTTCTTCCCATTGAAGGAGGAAAACTGGAACTGGTCCCCATGCCCCCGGCAACGGAATCTTCTCCTTCCTCACTCCATCTGCCTCACCTTGGCTGTCCGGTCACTCCCTGCTCACAGCCGCTCCCTGCAATCCAAAGATGAGGAGTACAGGTGAGGAAGGGAAAGTTTCCTGTAGAGGAAAAGATTCATTTGATAGCAGTACCTCAGTGGGAGAGAGTCTCTGATAAACACACCTGGTGGGAGTCCAGCAAGCCTCTGGAAAATTAAGCTTCTGGAGAATTTTCAGGATTACTTGTGCCCTCCACAAAAGGTCCAAGTGACAATTTTAAGCTGGAAAGTGCATGTTCTCTCCAACAGCTGAACTCAAAAGCAACATTCCCAAGATAGCTGCTTTGCAGGGAAGACAGCCACTCCCATGGAAGTGATATGGCATGATAGCCACATGCTAACAGATTCTCACACCCATGGCATCCTGAGGCCACAAAAGAGAGGCATCTAGTCTGGTATTGTAACATTTCTGCCTTGTTTATGCACATGTTAAACCCTAGTCCTGACTTGTAGCACACACACTCCCTCCGCCCCTTTTCTAGTCTTAGGCTCCTTCCGCATACATAATTAGCAGCAGTTTCCCACGCAGTTGCATTTCACATAGTCACATTCCTTTTAAGAGTGTTGGAGACGCAGATGTTATGTTATGAGCTGATGATATGAGCCGCTTTCACACAGTGGCCTATGGGTGCCATTCCTACGGGTATTATCACTCTCCCTCCCAGTGGGAGGGAACAAGGTTCCTTGTCAGTTGTGTCTGTGGCAGCAAATTTCCCTGCAAACAGTGCCCTGTAGCTGTAAACTTTAATGCTCTTAGCTACTAGCTTCCTTGCAAATAATGCCCGAAGACCCTAAACTGCACCCTCCTACCGGTGTCCTGTTGCTGTAAGTTTCTCTCCAAGCAATGTCCTATGGCTGAAAACTTCCATACAGATTGTGCCTATTGGTTGTGAGCTTCATTCCTGATGGTATCCTGTGCCAGCGAGCTTCCCTTCAGGACCTTGAATGTGCATCATACACAGCGAAGCACTTGAAAGTCAGGAAATGCCAGACTGTAAGACAGCATTGTCATTTTAGAGACCCCAACATTAGAAATCTAGGAAAATTTAAACTGAAAGCTCATGCGCAGAGGAACAATAATATTGGGCTTGAGCCTTCTTCCCTACTCTATGAAGAAAGCCTGAAAAGTTATTTGTTTTAGCCGTTTGTTTTCACATTCATAATTCAGTTCTTGTACATCCTGATTCCCTGTGTAAGCTATTGTGGGGAACTTTCCTGACTTCTGCACTACCCTGGTGAAATGGGCTAGCGCAGTGGTTCTCAAACTGGGGGTTGCGACCCCCCGGGGGGCCACGGAGTGATTCCCAGGGGGTCACAAGCTCCCTGCGCTGCTGAAGTGCCGCGGAGTCGAACGCTTTCGGTTTCGGCGGTATTTCGGTGGACATGCCGTGCGCTTCAAAGTGTCCACTCAAAAAGCTGCTGAAGTGAAAGTTTCCGGTTTCGGCAGCCACTGTGAAGTGCTCAGCATGTCCATAAAAATGCCGCCGAAACCGGAAGCATTCCATTTGGCAGCATTTCGGCAGACACATAGGGGTCGTGGCGGCCCGCGGAGATGGGAAAAAGGGCTGCCGACCCTAGAAGTTTGAGAACCTCCGGGCTAGTGCAAGGATCTGAGTCCTTGCTCCCACTTCCTTTACCCAGAGGCCTCCCTGCCCTCGAGGACTCCCCTTGCACTCTCCTGTCTGACAGAGTCCTCATAACCTCGATAAGGCGGGGCCCAGGATTCCTGCGGGGGCTCGACCACCAACCTTGGGGTGGTCTCCTAGATCAGAGGCTAGGGTGTCCCCACTGTGGGGTACTCTCTCTGCACTGGAGGATTCCCCGACCTACTGATCATTGCATACAATTTAAAGCGAATGCAAATTATTTAATCAACAATTAATTTTAAAATGAATAAGGAAAAATGGGAAAGGTTAAAGAAAACACATCACCCTGCTCTGTGGCAGGGAACATCAAAACCAGTGTCTCCGAAATGTCAGGGCAGTTCACAGTCTGTTCCTTGTAAGTCCCAGGCTTCCTTCTCAGGCCCCGGCTGTGCTGCAGGGATGCTGTGATTTGGACGCTTGCTCTGGTCGTGGCTATACGCTCTCAGGCTCTGGACTGCTCTGTCTCAGCTCCAGCTCCCCACTGCCTCAGCACGGCTGCTGCTGCGATTCTGCCTCCAGCCCTGGGGATGCTGCCCTGGCTCCTCTGGCTCTGGCTGTTACAGCTCTGCTCCCAGCACAGGGCTGTTCTGCAGACTGCTTCTGTGTTTCTGCTCCCAACACTGACCGGCTTCATGGGCTGCTTTCCTGGTTGCTCTGGCTCTGGTTGCTGCAACTGTGCTCCCTGCACAGGGTCTGTCTCTCTCTGGGCTGTGCTCTGGCTTTGGGGCTGCAACTCTATTCCCAGCACAGGGTCTGTCTCTCTGGGCTGCTTTTCTGGCCCCCTCTGGATCTGGCACAGCTCTGATCCCCAGCTCAGCTCAGGCCCCTGCTCTCTCCTTAGCTTGGCCTCAATCTGTCTGAACCAGGCAATTCCAGCTCACACGGAAGAGGACGGGACCCACCCTGGCTTCCTGACTCCTTGATTAGCCTGCCCACCCTGTCAATCAGGCTGACCTGGAGCAGTGGCCTCTCCCCACTGTCCCTGGGGACTGTCAGTCTCAGGGTCCTGATTGCCCATCGACCCTTCCCCTTTTGGTACTGGGACCTAGCAATCAAACACACACACACCCCCCACACACACACTGAAGGGGATAACAGTCCCCTTATACCTGGAAGACTATAGGCAACTGCAGAACAATCAGAGCGGTTTGACTAATTGGGAGAGAGGAAGGTATTTATATTCATCGTGTTTTATACTCTCTGAGCCTTGTTTGTTATTATTAACACCTATTTAACACAAATGTGGAAGAAACAGCTGAAAGAAAACTTCTCTTTGTTAAAGATGTAACACTCCTGTTTCCTCATCAAAGAAGTTGCTGATTCACACCTATGAGAGGTTCTTCAGCAAAACAGTAAGGTAAAGACCTGACCATCTTGCTATATCTAAGGGCTTGGCTACACTTGCAAATGTAGAGTGCTTTGGATTAAACCAGCCTTTGGAGAGTACACTCGGGAAAGCGCTGCAGTCTGTCCAGTCTGACAGCTGTAAGTGCACTGGCGTGGCCACATTTGCAGCACTTGAAGCAGCATTGGGTGCCTTCTGGGTCCTGTCCCAACATCCCATGGTGCATCACTTCGCATCTTAGCAATCCCTGTGCTTCTGTCCACATGTGGGCCATCTTTCAAAGGTTTTTGTGCAGCGCACTCTGTCTTCCCTTTCGGTCTGCGGGAATGGAGCCCAAACTGCTGAGGAACGTACTAGCGAGTCTCTCCAGCACTTCATATTTGGCAATTGAGTTGCTCCTTAAGATCCAAACTGACACTGAGGAATCCAACGATATTGACTTGAGTAACGCATACAACACGAGATTGCTTGTGGCATTCACGGACATGCTCTCCACCATGGAAACGTCACTTTTGGGCTCAGGAGACAAGTACTGAGTGGTGGGATCACATCGTCATGCCAGTCTGGGATGACGAGCAGTGACTGCAGAACTTTTGGATGAGAAAAGTCACTTTCATGGGACTGTGTGAGGAGTTCACCGCCACCCTGCAGAGCAAGTACATGAGATCGAGAGCTGCCTTGATGGTGGAGAATCGGGTGGCTATTGCAATCTGGAAGCTGGGAACTCCAGACAGCTACCCATCAGTCGCTAACCAGTTTGAAGTGGGAAAGTCGACTGCTGGAATCATATTGATGCAGGTTTTCAGGGCCATTAATTGCATCCTACTCAGAAGACTCTGAGTAATGTGCATGACACTGTGGCTGGCTTTGCACAAATGGGTTTCTCTTACTGCGGACGGGCAATAGATGGGACACATATTTCAATTCTGGCACCAGGCCACCTAGCCTCCAAGTACATTTATCGGAAGGGGTATTTCTCTATGGTTCTCCATGTGCTTGTGGATCACTGTGGGTATTTCCACTGATATTAACACAGGCTGGCTGGGAAAGGTAAAAGACTCACACATCTTTTGGAACACTGTCCTGTTCAGGAAGCTGCAAGCCAGGACCTTTTTCCCAGACCAGAAGATCACCGTAGGGGAAGTCGAAATGCCCATTGTGATCCTTGGAGACCCCACTTACCCTTTAACGCCGTGGCTCAAGAAACCCTACACAGGGAGCCTTGACAGCAGCAAGGAATGGTTCAACAACAGGCTGAGCTGGTGCAGAATGACTGTGGAGTGTGCTTGGCCTATGACAGCATCCCCACGGTTATATCCATGTACTATACCTTTCATAATATTTGTGAAGGGAAGGGTGAAAGCTTCACTCAGACATGGAATTCGGAGGTTCAACACCTCAAGGCTGAATTTGAACAGCCAGAGATCAGAGCTCTTAGAGGGGCCCAGCACAGGGCTGCAAGGATTAAGGATGCCTTGAGGGAGCAATTTGAGGCTGAAGGCCGCCAGTAATGTCTGGTGCCCTGCACAGTAGTGAAGGGCACTGTTTCCAATGTTAGTATAAATCTGTGTTTGCTACACTGACCTGCAGTGTCTGTTGGTTTCCTGGGCTAAGATATCTTTTACTTTATACGCTAATGTTTTCAAAGCCAAAAAATCCATTTATTGAAAGGAAAATTCATTTACTGAAAAAATACACAACAGCTTGGGATACAGAAAGGGCAAGGGGGTGGGGTGGGGAATGGTACACTCAGAGACTTGCGTATGTCCTATTATACTCTGGAATCCTATCTGACGTGCTGCACTTCAGGATGGCTATAAGGCATGGTGATGGGGGGTTGAGTGCAGTGGATAAGGGTCATAGTTTTCATAGCTGGGTGGTGAAGCTACAGGTGTTGGAGGCAGCTTGGGGTGGTAAGAACCCAGATGTTGGGGAAAGTGGGTTGGAGGTGACATGGGGGCACAAAGGAAAGATTTTTGAGACAAGGGCTGCAGGTGGGGGCAAGCATGGTAGTGCTCTGCCTGCATGGCGATGAGTGCCTGGATAGAGTCCGCTTGGTGCTCCATTATGTTGATCAGCTGATCCGTGCTTTGCTGCTGGAGCACAGCATTTTGCTGCAGGCGATCCTCATTCTTCTGGCAGATTCTCCTTCCACTCTCCCTCCACTCCTGTGCCTTTAGATTCTCGTTTAGAGACTGCTGCATTACTTCATGCAGCATGTCTTCTTTGCTTTTATGTGGGCTCTTCCTGAGTTTTCACAGTCTCTCTGTGGGTGATAAGATGGATGGCTGAGATCTCAAGGTTGCATCTGTAAAGGTAAAATGCAACACTTAACAGAGGCAGCATTGTTCACACCAGACAGAGCAATGATTCCCTCGCACTTAAGGAGGGCAAGCACAGTCTACACAATAGCATAATTTGCCAGTCCCAAATCGAGTGCACATAACCCTTGGAAGCCCCAAAATGGTGAGCAAGCACAGGGTCAAGGAGGACTGGTTATTTCATGGCTATACTGTACTCTGGGTTTCTGTGCCTTGGGGAGAGCCAACAGTTGCAAGGGGCACCTACACAGAACACTGTCCCAACATTTTTTCCACAGGAGTTCGTCCTGGAAGATATCTCACTACTGAGGATGACTGGGGAAGCAGGGGAGCGTCTTCTACCACAATGCAGCTTCTGCCCTAGCCCAAATGCAGCTTGCCTGTGTGCAGCAATGGTTGCCTGAACTTTATTCTTTAAAATGTTTGGTTGAGGTTGGTTGTTACTTAAATTAAACCTGCTCATCCACCACTAGTTATTATATGATCAGTCTTGCTAGGCAGAGTTCCCCCTTCCTCCCCCTCCCCAGAGAGATGTGACCTCAAGCCCCATTTAATGTTAATGAGAATTAAGCATGCTCAGCACCTGAAGGGCCAGGTCCTGTAGATCATCTTGCTTTCTGAGAATCGTGCTGAACATTTGGAATAACACTGGTGTCAAATATTTCCTCGTGATTATGGCCACATCGAATGAATACGGCCAAATATTGCAGAAGCTGAACACTGTATATAGAAGGGCCATGTTGTCAAAGTCAAAACAAAAAGTTGCGGACTTATGCGGATATACAACTCTGCAAAATAGCTTTGAATACCTCTCTCTAGGGAAGGTAGCCCTCTACACTGGGCTAGACATATGATTGCAAGATTTACAATGATCTTCTTTTAAAAAAATGCTCAGTTGCCTGAGGTAACTAAATAATGTTACTTTAGTATTTCCTCAGGCATCCCCTTTATTAAATATAGGGAGGGTCAGGCAATATTATATATTTCAGTTTATTGCAAAGACAACATTGGAAAGATTTTATGGGCAACAGTTGTAAATGGATATTCTTTGCCTCGATTAGAGGCAAACCTGTGCATCTGTTGTAATGGAATAGCTGTGTATGTTAGTTTGCCCTTTTCTCTTACTGAAATGCCAGCCTGACAGCAAGAACAATATTGCTGTTTGATGCTTGATGGAGTCTGTATCAGTGGATACAGTTCAAGCAGAGGTCCCCAGATGTTACGAGGGCCAAATTGACAGTGTGCCAGGAGTCTACAAGCTTCACATGATATGCATTTTTTAAAAATGCCTAAGATTTAAAGTACACAGACATCCATTTAAAATATACAACTTCATAATTTTTGCTTGTGTATCCCCAGGTAGAGTAATAGAAGCTGCTAGTTTTCAGGGCATTTGATTTATATGCTAACTCATCTTAAGAGCCAGAGTTTCACAAGACCATTCTGTGTGGCAAATTTTTCCAGTTTGCACCAACTTGTTTAGGAGCAAAATACAAACCAATTTCCCTCTCTATAACCTTTAAAATTCTACCTGAAATAACTTCTCCTGGTTTACCTTTCTCGCCTACATCTCGCTTAGATTTATAAAATGCCTTTCAGATACCCAACACATCTTCTCTTGAAACTGCCCTGGTGCTGTTTTGATAGCTGCTATCTGGGTGTCAACGGCTAGTTATTCTTTCTAGAGGACTGTACCATAGCTAGTGTTTGATCTTATCGTTTTTTTGCTTTGCTGGCTCGTGTATGGTGACAGACTGGAAAGCACTGTAACTCCTTGTCTTCCCATATGCTCCATCTCTTAAATATGGTGTTGGTATTCCTAAACTTAATGATCAAATTAGTTAAATGATGCATCTCCTTATGGATACATTTAATTCTTCAGTTGTAACTATTGATATGGCTATTTATTACTATTACAACTAAACTGATTTTTAGGTAATGCTTCATTGTCTTTCAGTAATTTTTTATTTTAGAAACAAAGTGTCTGGTTTGAATTCACCAGCATTAACAACTTGTCATTGATGAGCTTTGTACTGCTGTGTCACAGGGAGAGAGTGTCTGTGCACCATATTTAGCCCTTTGACTGTATTGATGTGATTCTGTTTCAGCAGTTCCTTAAAGGTGTATAAGGACTAGGGATGGAGCTGAATAAATAGATTGGCTCCAAAACCCCCTGAACTTGTGGTGGGGGTTTGCTTCAACTCTGAATCTAGATCCAAATAGCTGCAAATGGTCCGACCCACCCATACATCATCCAAACTCTGTGGCACGGACATGTTAGTCTGACTGGGACAAGGACCACGGTGGTTCTCCCAATAAACCTGCGCAAGCGCATTGCCCAAGGTCTGGATGAGACCTCCAAAGAGATCACTCAGGCCATTTACCATGATGTGATAGAGCACAGCAACACCATATTCTGCATGTAGGCATGCATGCAGCCCTTATCCTCCTCACTCCAAGAGCCTGCACTGAAAAACTTCCTTCCAGAAAAAAAAGCTGCTTACTGGGAACCTCCTCTTGTGTTTGTCCTTCCCCAAGCACCGGCTGCCACGACTGGCTGCCTTTCTCCTGGCTTGAGAAGAGCTCCTGGCTGCATGCCTCGAGGGATTCAGGGGTCTTTCTCCACCACAGCACCCTCACTCCCGCTTTCCTCTTCCTCTTCCTCCTCCTCCCACCTTGTTGTGTAGGCCTCTGAAGTGTCCATGGTGGTCCTTGGAGTGTGAGTGGGGTCGCCCCCAAGTATCACATCCAGCTCTTTGTAGAATCAGCAGGTCGCGAGGGCAGCACTGGAGTGGCCGTTTGCCTCACGGGCTTTGTGGTAGGCATTCTGCAACTCCTTCACTGTAACCCTGCACTGCACTATCCTGGTCATGGCTCCTTTCCATCATGTCCCTTGATATCTTCCAGAATGCATCCTAATTCCTATGGCTGGAGCACAGCTGGGACTGCACAGCTTCCTCCCTGCAAACACTGATGAGGTCCAGCATCTTGCCATTGCTCCATACCGGGGATTGCCTGATGCGTGGAGGCATGGTCACCGGGAAAGATGCGCTGAGAGACTCCACGCCTTGCTGAGCAAACAGGAAGGGGATTTTCAAAACTCCCAGACAGTTGGTCACCTGAGGGCGGGGCAGTAGAGTTCAAACTGATGACCAGAGTGGCTAAAACAGGCACTGAGGGACACTTTGGGAGGCAGATCAGAGTGCATTAGGCTGCGGAGCTCCAGCAGGGTTGGATCAAACGTTATTCCTCTTGCCAGAATGGATTACCAGGAGCACTCTAGCTCTGGAGTCATAAGAACATAAGAAAGGCCATACTGGATCAGACCAAAGGTCCATCTAGCCCAGTATCCTGTCTACCGACAGTGGCCAATGCCAGGTGCCCCAGAGTGAGTGAACCTAACAGGTAAGGATCAAGTGATCTCTCTCCTGCCATCCATCACTCCCCTCTGACAAACAGAAGCTAGGGACACCATTCCTTACCCAGCCTGGCTAATAGCCATTAATGGACTTAACCTCCATGAATTTATCCAGTTCTCTTTTAAACCCTGTTATAGTCCTAGCCTTCACAGCATCCTCAGAAAAGGAGTTCCACAGGTTGACTGTGCACTGTGTGAAGAAGAACTTCCTTTTATTTGTTTTAAACCTGCTGCCCACTAATTTCATTGGGTGGCCCCTATTTCTTCTATTATCGGAACAAGTAAATAACTTTTCCTTATTCACTTCCTCCACACCACTCATAATTTTATATACCTCTATAATATCCCCCCTTAGTCTCCTCTTTTCCAAGCTAAAAAGTCCTAGCCTCTTTAATCTCTCCTCATATGGGACCCGTTCCAAACCCCTAATCATTTTAGTTGCCCTTCTCTGAACCTTTTCTAATGCCAGTATATCCTTTTTGAGATGAGGCAATTACATTTGTACACAGTATGCAAGATGTGGGCGCACCATGGATTTGTATAAAGGCAATAAGATATTCTCCATCTTATTCTCTATCCCTTTTTTAATGATTCCTAACATTCTGTTTGCTTTTTTGACTGCCGCTGCACACTGCATGGATGTCTTCAGAGAACTATCCACGATGACTCCAAGATCTTTTTCCTGATTAGTTGTAGCTAAATTAGCCCCCATCATATTGTACGTATAGTTGGGGTTATTTTTTCCGATGTGCATTACTTTACGTTTATCCACATTAAATTTCATTTGCCATTTTGTTGACCAATCATTTAGTTTCGTGAGATCTTTTTGAAGATCTTCACAGTCTGCTTGGGTCTTAACTATTTTGAGCAGTTTCATATCATCTGCAAACTTTGCCACCTCACTGTTTACCCCTTCCTCCAAATCATTGATGAATAAGTTGAATAGGATTGGTCCTAGGACTGACCCTTGGGGAACACCACTAGTTACCCCTCTCCATTCTGAAAATTTATCATTTATTCCTACCCTTTGTTCCCTGTTTTTTAACCAGTTCTCAATCTATGAAAGGATCTTCCATCTTATCCCCTGGCAACTTAGTTTACGTAAGAACCTTTGGTGAGGGACCTTGTCAAAAGCTTTCTGGAAATCTAAATACACTATGTCCACTGGATCCCCCGTGTCCATGTATTTGTTGACCCCCTTCAAAGAACTCTAATAGATTAGTAAGACATGATTTCCCTTTACAGAAACCATGTTGACTTTTGCCCAACAATTTATGTTCTTGTATGTGCCTGACAATTTTATTCTTTACTATTGTTTCAACTAATTTGCCCGGTACAGACGTTAGACTTACCGGTCTGTAATTGCTGGGATCACCTCTAGAGCACTTTTTAAATATTGGCATTACATTAGCTGTCTTCAAGTCATGGGTACAGAAGCCAATTTAAAGGACAGGTTAAACACCCTAGTTAATAGTTCCGCAATTTCATATTTGAGTTCTTTCAGAACTCTTGGGTGAATGCCATCTGGTCCCGATGACTTGTTGCAATTAAGTTTATCAGTTAGTTCCAATATCTCCTCTAGTGATACTTCAGTCTGTGACAATTCCTCAGATTTGTCACCTACAAAAGACGGCTCAGGTTTGAGACTCTCTCTAACATCCTCAGCCGCAAAGACTGAAGCAAAGAATTCATTTAGTTTCTCCGCAATGACTTTATCATCTTTAAGTGCTCCTATTGTATCTCTATCATTCAGGGGCCTCACTGGGCATCACAGAAACAGTGTTGTTTAGCAGGCTTCCTGCTTCTGACATATTTAAAAAACATTTTATTATTACCTTTTGAGTTTTTGGCTAGCTGTTCTTCAAACTCCATTTTGGCTTTTCTTATTATATTTTTACACTTAATTTGGCAGTGTTTATGTTCCTTTCTAGTTACCTCACTGGGATTTGACTTCCACTTTTTAAAAGATGCCTTTTTACCTCTCACTGCTTCTTTTACATGGTTGTTAAGCCACAGTGGCTCTTTCTTAGTTCTTTAACTTTGTTTTTTAATTTGGGGTATACATTTAAGTTAGGCCTCTATTATGGTGTCTTCGAAAAGTGTCCATGCAGCTTGCAGGGATTTCACTTTAGTTACTTTACCTATTAATTTCCGTTTAACTAACCCCCTCATTTTTGCATAGTTCCCCTTTCTGAAATTAAATGCCACAGTGTTGGGCTGCTGAGGTGTTGTTCCCACCACTGGAATGTTAAATGTTATTATATTATGATCACTATTGCCAAGCGGTCCTGTTATAGTTACCTCTTGGACCAGCTCCTGCACTCCACTCAGGACTAAATCAAGAGTTGCCTCTCCCCTTGTAGGTTCCTGTATCAGCTGCTCCAAGAAGCAGTCATCTAAATTATCAAGGAATTTTGTCTTTGCATTTCGTCCTGAGGTGACATGTGCCCAGTCAATATGGGGATAATTGAAATCCCCCACTATTATTGAGTTATTTATTTTGACAGCCTCTCTAATCTCCCTTAGCATTTCATCATCACTATCACTGTCCTGATCAGGTGGTCGATAATAGATCCCTATTGTTATATTCTTATTAGAGCATGGAATTACTATCCATAGCGATTCTATGGAACATGTGGATTCATTTAAGATTTTTACTTCATTTGATTCTACATTTTCTTTCACATATAGTGCCACTCCACCACCCTCATGACCTGTTCTGTCCTTCCAATATATTTTATACCCAGGAATGATTGTGTCCCATTGATTGTCCTCACTCCACCATGTTTCTGTGATGCCTATTATGTCAATATTCTCCTTTAACACGAGGCACTCTAGTTCACCCATCTTATTATTTAGACTTCTGTCATTTGTGTACAAGCACTTTAAAAACTGGTCACTGTTTATTTGTCTGCCCTTTTCTGATGTGTCAGATTCTTTATGTGAAAGTTTCTCATCTGATCTGGCCCCTCCTTTATCCTTTTCCATCCTCTCCTCCTGACTGAAACCTAGAGAATCTCTGTCAGTAGACCCTCCTATAAGAGAAGTCTCTATCCGATCCACGTGCTCCTCTGCAGCAATTGGCTTTCCCCCATGTCTTAGTTTAAAAACTGCTCTGCAACCTTTCTAATGTTAAGTGCCAGCAGTCTGGTTCTACTTTGGTTTAGGTGGAGCCCATCCTTCCTGTATAGGCTCCCTCCATCCCAAAAGTTTCCCCAGTTCCTAATAAATCTAAACTGCTCCTCTCTACACCATCGTCTCCTCCACGCATTGAGACTCTGAGGCTCTGCCTGCCTAGCTGGCCCTGCGTGTGGAATGGAAGTATTTCTGAGAATGCCACCATAGAGGTCCTGGATTTCAATCTCTTTCCTAGCAGCCTAAATTTGGCCTCCAGGACATCTCTGCTGCCCTTCCGTATGTCATTGGTACCTACATGTACCACAACTACTGGCTGCTCCCCAGCACTGCTCATAAGTCTATCTAGATGCCTCGAGAGACCTGCAACCTTTGCACCAGGCAGGCAAGTCACCATACAGTTCTCCCGGTCATCACAAACCCAGCTGTCTATGTTTCTAATGATCGAATCTCCCATTACTAGCACCTGCCTTTTCCTAATGTCTGGGGTTCCCTTCTCTGGAGAGGTAACCTCAGAGCGAGAGGATACCTCAAGACCACCTGGAAGGAGGGTCCCAACTATGGGAAGGTTTTCCTCTGTTCCCGTTGACTGCTCTCCTTCCCTGGGTCTTTCATCCTCCTCAGCAGTGCAGGGGCTGTCTGAATGGAGATGGCACAAGTCTACAGTGTCCCTGAAAGTCTCATCAACATACTTCTCTGCCTCTCTTAGCTCCTCCAGTTCTGCCACCCTGGCCTCCAAAGTCCATACGTGGTCTCTGAGGGCCAGGAGCTCCTTGCACTGAATGCACACATACGCCACCCGCCCACAGGGCAGGTAATCATACATGCTACATTGAGTGCAATGAACTGGATAGCCCGCATTCTGCTTTTGGGCTTCTGCCTGCATTGTCTCCTACAGCTACCTAGGTTAACAGTAAGATTTTGTTTAAATCAAGAAGTCAAAAGGCAGAGCACTCTACTTGCCTTGCCAGAGTGGACGGGAGTGCGTTAGAGCGCTCTGGGTGGTTTTATTGTGGTCTAAATTGCAAGTGTAACCAAGCCCTAAGGCAAAAAGGAGCATTTTTTTTAAAAAAAATTAAGAATATAATTTCAAGCCGCCTTCCCACATCAGAAAAATGCCCCAAAAAAGAAGGGCAGGGAGAACACAAATCCTATTTCTTTTTCCTTGTTATGACACCTCCAAAAAAACCTCTCCTCCCCAAAATTGCACTTTAATATAGGAAAATTTCCAGGTAAGTGTCTTTTGCACAATCTTATCTATATACACACACACAAATGTGTACAACTCAGTTGGATCTTGCTTTAAAAAAAAAAAGTTCATGCCCACTGTTCCAGCAAAGAGACAGCAGAGGGCAGCAGAATGTGAACTAATGCAATCCATTCACGATGCCAATCACTTTGTAACCTAACTGTCTCTCTTCCCTCCCTCTCCTCTCGGTCTTCCCCCACCTCGCTGAATTAGATCTGGCAGGGTTAAGAGTTTGCGTTTGGTTACAACGCGCAAGCCTTGGTTAGAGCTCTTGGAGGGAGAGAGAGCGACATACACACATCAGACAAGACTAAGAACATGTGAGTGCTGCCAATCTGGCCTGGGGAGGGAGGTGGTGGCATCTTTATGGGGGAGACGACTGAAAGGTCCAACTTCTGGGGGAAGGATGAGGGATGGACAGGGTTAAATCCATGTCCCACTATTATCCTGTTTGAATCCCCCTGGCTGATTTCCTTCCAGGGAAGGAGAATGAGTGTATTTTGGAGGAGTGTAATGGCCCCACTCCCCAAGTATCCCCCAGATTGGGACCAAATGGGAGGGGGCAACTAACCTGTCCAGATTTCCACACCACACCCTGTGGAGAGGGAAAGGTTAATAGCTAGAGCTTGCATAGGTCCCCCCTTCCCTCAATAGGGTGTCACAAAAGAGGGACCCAGGCATGGCTGGGGATCACTCCGCACCATGCTGAGGACCTTTGGACCCTGAACTGCTGAGCTGGGAAAGCTCCCAAGCTGACAACAAACACAAGCTGAACCAGGTGGCCTAAAGCCAGGTGGAGGGAAACCGTCAGAGCCTATAAGGCTGGATCTCTTGCTGTTCCTCTCCCTGCTTCTGAGAGACCCAGGTCCATGGCTGGTGTGTAACAAACTGCCAGTGCCCACGGGATTCGTGCCTAGTCTCCCTTGAAATTGCTTCCTGGTCTGAGGGAACTATATCCTTGGCCAGTACCTGATGCCCAGCTGATACCTGACTGGATATTGGGTCTCTTCAATGTCTCTTATGTCTCCATTGGCTCTATAACACCTGGTCGATACCCAATGTACAAAGAGATCCATTGGACTGCGCATGAGCCTTCTATGAAGTGTTCACTGGTTGCATATAGCCCAGTTCTATGGCTGGTCTGAAACTCACGCTCCATGTACATTGTGTTCACAGGCTCCCCCTGATCCTCCTGTGGGGGCCTCTCCTCTTTGGAATAGTCCATTCCAACCCAACCCCAAGGAAGCTTTTTGGGGAGATCACATCCCCCAATTACCCCAAGCCGTACCCCAACAACAACATCAGCACCTGGGAAATTACAGTCCCAAAGGGCTTTATGGTGAAGTTGAACTTCTGGCAGTTCGACATGGAGCCATCTGAGTCCTGCCTCTATGACTACGTCAAGGTGCGTGCAGCTGAGACCTGGGGTAGGGCTTGGGAGAGGAAGCTGGTGACCTGGGGGCACAATCATTTTTCAACAGCGAACAGGCTCTGCTTGCTATCCAACAGGCCCAGAGGAGAGGGAGGGAGTTGGAGATGCATAGACCTGGTATTGGTGATACCTGGAGCATGCTGAATTTCAAGAATTCTCATGATTTCCCCTCTCCCTTTCTCCTTGACAGATCACAGCAGATAAGAAAGACCTGGGCCGATATTGTGGCCAGCTAGGCTCAGCCACAGGCAACCACCCAGGAGTCAGGGAGTTTGTGTCCAAAGGGAACCGAATGAGGCTGATGTTTCACTCTGATTTCTCCAATGAAGAGAACGGCACCCTTATCCCCTACAAGGGCTTCCTGGCCTATTACCAAGCTGTGGGTGAGTATAAGAGCTCCACACCATGCAAGAGGGGTGCACAGGTCTGCTCCTCACAGTAGCCAGACCCGCAGCACCACCAGTACAGAGCTTTCATTCAGGATTAACTCTTTGTTCTCTTTGCCCGGCACCCTTTCTCCCCTCAGATCTGGATGAATGTGCCCATGGCAACACCCTTGAGGAGGATGAGGGGCCTCTGTGCCAGCACCTCTGCCACAACTATGTGGGTGGCTACATCTGCTCCTGCCGTCCCGGTTACCAACTGCAGAGCGACCACCACTCCTGCCGAGGTAAGAGAAAGGTGCAGAGATTGACACAGGGGAATATGGCCCAAGTGTGGGAAAGGGAGGGAGGAATCACCTAGAAAGCAATTGGTGGGACAAAAGGCTGCCCCCTTTGTACCCACTGTAATTACTGCTCTCTTCCCTCCCACAGTGGAGTGCAGCAGTGAGCTGTTCACAGAGACCTCTGGGTACCTGTCGAGCCCAGAATACCCCCTGCCCTATCCTGCAGAGCTACGGTGCAACTACAGCATCCGCCTGGACAGGGGGCTGGCCATCACCCTCAAGTTCCTGGAGCCCTTCGATATCGATGATCATCAGCAGGTCCATTGTCCCTACGACCAGCTCAAGGTATTGGAAACCAGTCCAGATGTGCGTCCCACCTGCCATCAGACCTTAACAAACCTGCTTCTCCCAGGGAAGCTCGCAGGAGGGAGCAGAGATTAGAAAAGGGGGAATGCCTAGGGTCCAGAGCAGAGTTGTTTTCCCCAGTCCATCCTCTGGGGTGCCTAGTCCCCAGCATCCTGAGCAATGGGGCTCTGGGCCCTTTGAAGACCCCTCAGTGCTGGGGGCGGCTCCTGGATTCTAACCAGAAAACTTCCTCCTTTGCTCTGTTTCCCTTCGTCATCCTTCTACACTCCCTAGATTCAGGATTAGATGAACCCATAGGTCTAACCCCAGGTTGGGAGAAACAGGGACTGGCCCATTAGGCTGATCTGGCAGTGGGGGCCCCAAAGTATGTGAGTCACAGGCCCATTGAGGGGCATTGTGGCAAATGGGCCCTTTAGTCTGGCCTGATGCAGGGGCGGAGGGAGTACTCCTGGTGTACTGGTGTGGAGAGGCCTGTTGGTGTGATTCTGGCTCTGGTGAATCTTCTCTTCCTCTCCAGATCCAGGCACGTGGGAGAGAGATTGGTGAGTTCTGTGGCAAGGTGTCACCTGGCAGCATCGAAACCAACAGCAATGCAGTGGATGTGTTATTCTTCACAGATGAGTCAGGGTTCAGTCATGGGTGGAAGATCCACTACAGCTCAGAGAGTAAGTGGCTCCCTTCCTAGAGCTACTCCAGGCCTGAGCAGGCTGCTCGCTAAACCCTTGCATGTTCCCCAACAGGAATCCGGTGCCCACAGCCTGTGCCAAGGGACCAGTTTACCCTCATCAAAGACCTGCAGCCCCTGTACCGATTTCGTGACTACTTCATTGTCAGCTGCCAGACTGGGTATGAACTGATAGAGGTGAGGTCCTCCTTCTCCCCACCCTTCTGCTCTCTTCTCCACCCCTCCTTTCTTGTCTTCTGCCGAAACCTCCTCCTTTCCAGTCTCTTCTCCCTCTTTTCCTCCTTTCAACCTCTTCCCCCGCCCCTCGCTCCCTGCCTTTTCAGGGAGCAAGGAGGGGAGGGGAGGGAGCAGGGGTCAGAAAATTAAGAAAGAACATTGTCTTCCCTCTCCAGAATGTTTGGGAAGCAGGACTCACTCCCTGGAGGGGATCTACAGGGCCCCAGCATTCTGCTCAGGGATCTGATGAAAGGCAGAAGGACTTCCTTGACCTTCTCTCCTGCCCCATCCCCAGGAGTGGTTGTCTCTGGGGTAGAATCAGAGCTTATCATTTTGGTGACTGCAGGTTTTTCTGGCTGGGATAAAGAAGCTGCAGCATGAGCCTGCTGAAATAGGGGTAGCCAAGGCCAGTGCATGACAGAGGGGTAGGAGGTTGGGTAAGGAGGAAAGGTTCAGGAGTTACAGAAGGACACTGAAATGTACATCTGAAGCAGAATTGGGCAGCAGTGAGAAGGCAGACATGAGGCTCCCTCCCCATGATTTGTGGTTGGGGGCAGGGACCCGAAGTTACATGTGATTCTCAGCTCTTCTCTTCTTTTTCCTGCAGGGTGACCAGAAGTTGGCATCCTTCACCGCTGTTTGCCAGGATGATGGGACTTGGCACCGACCCATGCCCCGATGTGAAAGTGAGTCAATCAATCCCACTCGCACACATGGATTATCCTCCCAAACGAATCCCCGACCCCAAGGGATGAGTGGGGAGTACATCCTCCATCACCCACGTAGCCATTGGCCTTTCTGTTGTCAGCAAGGGGACTCATAAATGCCCGTTCTGACAGTATCTTAAACATTGTGGCCTTAGGCATAGGTCCTACTGGGACCAAGATTGAGTCCACTGCTCCCCAAAATCATTGCACTCGGGGGGGTGTCAAATGGCTACCATGCTTTCCACAGGGGCTGGGCAATGTTTTTAAAATAAAAACTTGTTTAGTACAAAAATAGCCTCCATCCTCTCAAAAACTATTGCAAACCCCCCCATTGATGTTCTCTTTTTTTGTTTTTTTGCAATATTTTTATTATTTAAATCAGAATTATTATTGAAATATGTAACCTAATTAGGGCGGTGCTCCTCCCCTCCTTCACGGCATTTCAGCAGCATTTTGGCTTCACTGCGTAGGGTGGCAAAAAAGCTCACGCCTCCACTGCTGAACCTCACTGTTGCAATGAACAGTGTGCCCCCCTCTTGACTCCTTTCCTTGTTCTCTTTTGTAGTTGTGAGCTGTGGTGACCCCAAAAATCTCACCAACGGGGCCTTCAATTATATTAGTGAACACAGGAACAACTACTACCAGTCTGTGATCACCTACCGGTGCAAGGAGCCTTATTACGGCATAGTCACCAACAGAGGGAGCGGTGAGTCCTGACCCTGGAAGAACCATGGCAATCTGATCTGGGAAAGCCTCAATAAAGGGGATGGACCACCCTTGTTAAGGGCAGTAGAGAGTCTAGGCATCAGTCAACCTCTGTTCCATGGCATGGGTCTTTAAGGACCCAGGAGTTTGGGGGAATACGAGGACTTGGGAATGGCAGAGGCAGATACAAGAGAAAGGAAGCAGTCCCCAGGGAATTAGTGTTTGGGAAAACCGAGACTACTATCTCTTTAAGGGGCTGGGATCAGGAGCCTTCTAAAGTAGGGTGGAGATAAGGCTCCCTTCTCTCCCAACTGATTAGGATGAGCCTTGGGAAGGAGGGCAGCGTGTTTGCTGCCTCATTCCTCCTAATGGGGGCTGCTGAGCTTTCCTCATGTAGGGCTGGAAGAAGTGAATTGAAAAAGGGCCAGCTGGGAGAAGATGGATTAAGGCTGCAGCTGGCCTTAATTAGCACAGTCCCGGAAGGAAGACAGGCGTTGGAACTCTTGAATGCAAGGAGAGTAAGCCTGTCTGAATTATTGCACAGGCCCGGGAGGGGATTGTGGGACTCCTGACCTTTTAAGAGAGGGGGCCTGTCTCTGAATTAGCAGAGACTCCCAGGAGAGGGATAGGTGTGAGGAACTAAAGAGTTTTGTGCTTTGTTCAAAAGTTAATAAATAAACCACTAAAGAGGTAATAAATAAACCACTAAAGAGGTCAAAGTACTGTGATCTGGGAGTTAACCTTGCAAGACCCAAGTGGGCAGGCAGTGGAACTGCAGGGCCATGCTGTGCCATGTGCGGGTAGGCTTGGGCTTGGACACTGTGCCTGCTACACTCCCTCAGATCCCATCTATCCATGCAGCCCCTTGAACCTAGGTTAGACGCATCCCTCTATCCATTTCCCATGGCTCCTAGTTCCCTGTGCTCTGGCCCTCCTTTGGGAGATGACTCCCCAGGCTCACAGTGCAAGGGGGGAAGATTCTTCAGCTACTTTGTCTTGATTCAGTCTCAACCTAGTCTTACCTCCCCCCCCCGGGGCCCGGCCGAAAAAAACCCAAAATAAAAAAAAAAACCTTCTTCAGAGGCTTGAACCCTTTGGACATTTGCAAAAATCCTCACATTTCCCCCACCCCCTCTCTAGTCATAACTGTTCTATGCCAGATGGGTTTAGCTCTTTGGATCTCTCCCAGAACTCAGTGTGATGATATGTGGAGTCCAGGAATCCCAGTCCTTCTTACACAGGAGGGATGTGTTAGATCAGGGGTCTCCAAACTTTATGAGACGAGGGCCCTATTAGATTTTTGAAGGCGCTTCATTGGCTGAACGACTGTGAAAAAAATTAAATATATGCAAAATATATGCAAATTGTAAAAGAAACAACACTACTGTGTCAGTGTTGCATTAAATTCTAAATCAGATATAAAAGTAGCTGTACAATCAATGCAGGTACTGTGAAATCACACAAAATATTTGTCAATACATTAAAATCATTATTTTTTTTATTTCCATCTTCTTTGCTCCATTTATTGGAGATGTAATTAAGCATCTGACTTGTATTTTTACTCTAAGGCAGGGGTCTGTGCCTGCTCAGCTGCAGCAATGACTAAGTCCCCTAAGTTGGCTCACCTTTTTGGGGGACACTGGCTCCCGGGGGCACTCACCCCTCTGCACAGCTCAGTTGAACTGCTCCCACGTGTGAGCTGCTGCCAGCGGCCCCTTCCCCTGCCTGTTCAGCTGCAGCAGCCTTTGCCTGCTCGCTTCTCCCCTGTTGGCTGGGGGGGCCAGACAAATCGTAGCCGCGGGCCGAATCCGGCCCTCAGGCCATAGTTTGGAGACCCCTGTGTTAGATAAACCATCTATACATGACACATATAGACAAACCAGCACAAATTTACCTGAGATCACACACTCAACTCTATTCAGCACTCAGGTCATCTAGTGACTGAATAATATAACTTCCTATTAGCATCTCATTACCCCTCAATCTCCTCCAGCCCACTGAACATTTCTGTGGTTCTTCTCTGAGCTTCCTCAAACTTGTCACTATCTCTCTGGCACTGAGGGGCCCAGAGCTGAGCAGAGCATGCCTGCTGGAGGTTTTCCAGATGGAGCAGAGAGGGACCACTCCCTTCCTGTCCGACAGTGATTGAGGGACCCACAGCTGAGCACAGCATACCAGGTGGGGTTGTTCCAGTGCCCTAGAAAGAGGAACTATTCCCCTGTTCCCCCTGTGCCTGATGATTGCTCCCAGCAGTCCTCGGTTTCATTATCTTCTTCTCTTTTCACTCAGATACATACAGCTGCTCCGCTCAGGGCATCTGGGCAGACCAAGACGGTCATGAAGACATCCCATTGTGTTTACCAGGTAAGTAGGGAACAACTCACTGTGGTTAGCACTCAGTAATATACCTTCAGCGTCAGCACTAACCAAGGGAGACAAGCAGAGAGAGGGAGAAAGAGATGGAGAAATGGAACTGGCAGTAATGTGGCACTGTCTGTGAGGGAGGTGGCAGTGCAGGCGACAGAAATCTAGATGGAAAGGCAGCAGGAGAGCAGGGAACTGAAAGGTATGGGGAGAAGAGCGAGACAGCAGGACAAGAGAGAGCATGTAACAGCCTCTTTGGTTCCTGTCCCTCCCCACAGTGTGTGGGAAGCCAGACAATCCCATCACTGGAATCCAGCGGATCATCGGTGGCAGCACAGCACCGCCAGGAAGCTTCCCATGGCAGGCAAAAACAAACATCTTTGGGCGTGGGGGTGGGGCGCTGCTGGGTGACCGCTGGATCCTGACAGCTGCTCACACCATCTACCCCAAGAAACACACCTCGGAGACAGAGACAGGTGAGAGGATGAGCCCTGACAAGATGGTTGAGAAGGTTGAAGTGTTCCTTGGCCACACGGAGGTGAATAAGATCCACAAGCTGGGTAACCACCCTGTCCGCAACGTGTCCGTGCATCCTGACTACGACCCTGATGATGAGAACAACTTCAATGGGGACATTGCACTGATCGAACTGCGGGACCCAGTGCCACTGGGCCCCAACCTGCTGCCTGTCTGCCTCCCAGATGCTAGTAACAGCACTTTCTACATCAAAGATTACATGGGCTACGTGAGTGGCTTTGGGGTGGAAAAAAACTTTCTTGCAGACCGGCTGAAGTATGTATCACTGCCAGTGGGTGACCAGAGATCCTGCAAGGAGTGGCTGCAGGAAAAAGAGGTCAATGGGAAGGCCATGGTGTTCTCTGAGAACATGTTCTGTGCTGGCTCACCCAATGAGGGAAAAGATACCTGCCAGGGGGATAGTGGGGGTGTCTTCACTGTGCAGGATCCAGAGACCAAGCGCTGGGTAGCCACCGGGATTGTCTCCTGGGGCATCGGCTGTCACAAGAGCTATGGCTTCTACACCAAGGTCATCAACTACCTGGACTGGATCAATGAGATAACAGGGATGTAGAGGCTCTGAATAACACTATCGTATTGGCTGAAGGCTCAGTGATGTCATATAGGTATCCAAACACTCACACATCATTGGCTGAAGCATTATAATGTTATAAAGGATCGTGATGTCAAAACTGCCATTGCAATGGTTGAATTCTTGGTGACATCACCATCGCTTCCCCAAATCTCTGTGCCTTTGACTGAAGCTCTGTTGAGGTGCTAAGGTTTTCAAATGCACCTTCACTATTGGGTGAAGCCTTGACAGGCAGTCTTGTGGAATCCAACATGCTATTGGTTGAAGTCTTGGTGATGTCATAAAGACTTCTGAAATCTGTCACACTATTGTTTGAGATGCTTGCAATGTAGTAGAGCTTCCTGGAGGGTGCTGAGTGCAGACTGTATTCATGCCTTGGCACCAATGAGGTTCTGTCAATATTAAAATCACTGCTATAAGAACCAGCTGTTTTCTGTTTCACTGTCTTCCACTCCCACCTGGAATTTTTAATGATTAAAAAACACCTTCCTCCCACCAAGTTCTTGCAGGCTGTGCCTGTACAGAGAACCTGTACAGAACCTGTGCCTGTACAGAGATTGTTTCATCCAGGCTGAAATGCAGCCACCTTTGGAGTAGGGTTGCCAAGCATCCAGTTTTTGACTGGAATGCCTGCAGCACCAGCGGGGCAGGCAAGCTCCGTGCTTGGCTCTGTGTGGCTCCAGGGAAGCAGTGACATGTCTCTCTGGCTCCTACGCGAAGAGACGGCCAGGGGGCTCCATGCACTGTCCCCGCCCACAGCTGCTGCCTCTACAGCTCCCATTAGCTGAGGTAAGCACTGCCCACACTCCGAACCACCTTCTGCACCTCAACTCTCTGCCCCCTTCCACACTCTGAACCCCTCATCCCCAATCCAGAACCCCCTCCAGCAAACCCAAACCCCTCATCCCTGGCCTCACCCCAGAGTCTGTATCACCATCCAGAGCCCTAACCCCCCACATCCCACCCCTCTGCCCCAGCCTGAAGCCCCTTTCGTCACCCTGAACCTCTCATTTCTGGCCCCACCCAAGAGCCTTCACCCCCAGCTTAGAGCCCATACCCTCTCCCATACCCCAACCCCCTATCCTAGCTTGGAGCCCCCTCCCACACTGTGAACCCATTGGCCCCAGCCCAGCACTCCCTCCTGTACTTCAGACTCCTCATCCCCAGTGTGATGGGTTGGACCCCCGCCTTTCTGGGATGCCACTTGGTGTACTGGGATTTCATTGAGCCACTCTTGCTTGACCAGCCTTGGTTTCCTCTCCCTGCTTTGCTGAGTTAGGCTCTCTGGCCTCGTGCAGCACACGCACACACAGGTAGGGGCCACACGTCAATAGAGAAACAGACTAAAGTCGGCTCTGTGTGAGAGGACTACCCCAGCACTCATGTGCACACCCCTTTTGAGAGATAAACACAAAATAATACTGTTTTGCACAGCGCAAGCTCATAAAAATCCACCCTCCGCCCAGTGAAAATAAATAAGTGAATTAGGGTGTGGGACAGTGAGTGATGGAGGGAGAGGGGATGGAGTGTGGCCTTGGAGAAGGGGTGGGGACAGGAGTGGGACCTTGGGGAAAGGGACGGGGAAAGGGTGTTCAGTTTTCTGCAATTAGAAAGGTGCAGTTTTGGTTAGACATATTCCTGGAGGTTTCATCACGTGACCTAATCTTTAATGAAAGATTATTTTTTAATCCCTGAAGTCTCCAGGACAATCCTAGAGGTTTGGCAACCATATGCTGGAGTCATGTTGAATAGCATATATCAGGGGTCAGCAACCTTTTAGAGGTGGTGTGCCGAATCTTCACCTAGTCAGGCCTTTGCGTGCCAGTCTGAAGGGGCGGTGCTTCGGGTGGAAGGGGAGGGGCTGAAGGGGCCAGCAGGGGGAACCCGAGGGCGGGAGTAGACTGAGTGGCTCGGCCCACCTCCTTTGGGGTTTCCCCCACAGGCTCCTGCCAGCTGGGGTCCCACTGCCTGCCCCAGTCAGCTCCCGCTGCTAGCCTGGGTATCAGGAACCCAGGCTGACAGCAGGCTGGCAGGAGCCAGCTGGGGAAACCCCAAAGCCGTGCGGGCTAAGCGCTCAGCCTCCACCACTTTGGGGTTTCCCCCGCTGGCGTCTTTCCAGCTGGGGTCCCCCGCCTGCCTCACTCAGCTCAGGGAGCCCAGGCTGGCAGCGGGAGCTGAGACCTTGGCCAGCAGGAGCCTGTGGGGGAAACCCTAAAGCGGCGCGGGCTGAGCAGTCAGCCCGCGCTGCTTTGGGGTTCCCCCTTTGGCATTTTGCCAGCCTGGGTCCCTCCTGTCCCACTTAGCTCCCGCTGCCAGCCTGGGTATAAGGAACCCAAGCTCACAGCCGGAGCTGAGTAGGGCAGGTGGCGGCTGGCAAGGCGCCAGCAGGGGGAACCCCAAAGGCACGGGGGGGCTGAGCTCTCCCCACGTGCTGACCACAAGGGGCCAGGACTTTGATTTGATACGTCAGATGAAATGTGCAGCATGGCACCACCTCCCATCATGCTGAGTGTAACCGGGCCCTCGCCGGTCCTCTTCACAGAAAAGCCAGGAGACCACTTTATGTGCAATACCTGTGTCCTTTATTGCTGTGTTTGTCCCCCACACCTGCTATTTACAGATATAGACAACATCTACAGACCAGGGCCCAGAGAGACCGCTAGGTTCTTGGGGCTAACAGGGATCTAGAGTCCACACTCTTCCCTTTCTCGTCTCCTCCCCCTCTGGTCTCTTCCCCCTCTCTTCTCTCCTGCTTCCTGCCTGCCAGCTTTTATAGCTGGCTCCTCAGGCCTGCAGGTGTCTCCCCTCAGACAATCAGGGCATGGCCTCCCAGCCACCTCCAGCTAGTGCCTCCTTCTCCCTGAGTATGGGCTAACAGGGGCCTGGCTTGCTCCTCTGAGCCAGCACCCTGTTACACTGAGGCATTGGGTATTAGTATTGACTCAGATGGGGAGCGCACCCCTGAAGCATAGTGGGTATTCGCTGGAGGTCTCCCATCTAAGTACTTGTCCAGCCTACAGCTGCTTACATTGAAAAATATAAGCCTGAAGAGACCACCAGATCTTCTAATGTGATTTCCTGCACATCACCGGCCAGAAACCCACCCAGTTACCCCCTTTTTCAGTCCAATAACCTGGATTAAAGTATTTCAGCTCTCAAGAGACTAAACCAGGAGTCAGCAACCTTTCAGAAGTGGTGTGCTGAGTCTTAATTTATTCACTCTAATATAAGGTTTCGTGAGCCAGTAATACATTTTAATGTTTTTAGAAGGTCTCTTTCTATGTCTTTAATATATAATTAAACTATTGTTGTATGTAAAGTAAATAAGGTTTTAAAAATATTTAAGAAGCTTCATTTAAAATAAGATTAAAATGCAGAGCTCCCCCCAGATGGGTGGCCAGAACCTGGGCAGTGTGAGTGCCATTGAAAAACCAGCTCATGTGCCACTTTTGGCGTATGTGCCATAGGTTGCCTACCCTGGACTAAACTATGGTAAGCCACAAGCAGACAATAGGAGAGACCAAGGTGCCACCAATGCCTGAGGCCCGCACTGTGTCAGGGAACTGACTAGGTGACATATACACAGCTGATTCCAGCAAGTGACCCATGTCCCATGCTGCAGATCCATCCCCACTCCTCCCCTAGAGACAATTCCTTCCCGGCACCATATATGATGATCAGTTAGACCCTGAGCATGTGAGCCAGAACTTGCCAGCCAAGCACCTGAGAGAGAATTCTCAGTAGCATCTCAGAGCACTAGTCCACCCTGTTTGATGTTGCATATCCTGCCATGATCTTATCTGATGCTTCAGAATAAGGAGACAAAAATAAAACAGAATACATCTGGGAAGAATCCTCCTGACAAAATTTCCTTCCTGCCCCTGCAACAGCTAATTTCTATACCCTTGTTCTTGTGCTGCTGAGTGTCTTTCGTGACAGTCTCATAACCATGCTGATGTTCTCCAGTCCCAGTTCCCTCTTTCCTCCTCTAATTTTGCCATCTTCTTAGCCAAACATCTCTACTTTATCAAATCCATGCTGCCTCTTCACCCCCTTGGTCTCCATCCTCCGATTCTCCCTATCCTGTTCCCTCCTCCCTTTTCTTGCTGATGTCCTCAAAGAAAAAAATTATAGATTCCAAGGCCAGAAGTGACAATTGTGATCATCTAGTCTGACCTCCTGTAGAACATGGGCCATAGCACTGACCCAGAATAATTTGTTTTGAACAAGAGCCTAATCAATAAGATCTAGGATGAACTCCCCACTTCCCAGTACACTTTCCTCCTTCTCCTTTGTCACACACTGAAACATCCCTTCCTGCTGTCCTTCTCTAGCCCCTCTTCTGTTCCTGCCCAAGTGACCTTTCCTGACTCCCTCACCCCGTCCCACTTGCCTTCTCAATTTCAGCATGTGCCTTTCCCTCCAAGTACAAATATGCTTTGGTCTCCCTATCTTATAAAAAAAAAACCCACTGTCGTAGCTACGGGCTATCTGCGCCTCTGGCCCCTCATGTGGTCTCTTCTGAGTGCTCCCCCACCAGGTCTTAGGCCTCGAGCCTTCGCCTTTCTAGGGTGGAATCCTGTGTTTCTCCCACGCTTAGATCAGTGTCCCAGGCTTTGGGTATCAGCTGTACTTTCCTCCAACAAGTGCCACTTGACTTGGTAGCTGCAGTTCTTTCCTCCAGGAGCTTGTGACCAGCCATGAATACAGTGACCTCAAACAGGCTTCTTAGAGTATGGTTTAATTGGAAGAGTGGGACCACAGCAGGAGAAAAGGATTAAAACAACAAAAAGCCCACATGCATCTCCATCTTACCTAAACATTTCCCAGATACCCCAGCCTCTGGAGACTGGTTTCAGTCTGCTGTCAGCAGTCTCTGCATCTCTACAAGGCTTGAGGCTTGCCAAGCTCTGTGCGAGGGGCCCTAGGAGGACAGCACAGAGGAGAAGATGCAAACTGCCCGTTACGAAACCATCACAGGTAGTATTAGAGGCAGTGAGGAGTGCTGTGTTGTTAGAAGTACCATTCTGCCTGCTTTGGACACATACCATCTCCCAGCATCCTAACCTGTTTTTCTGAAATCTCAGCCTGTCCAGTTGTTATCTTAATCTTAACTTGACCAAAACTCACTCTTTCTTTCCCTGGTGTCCCTTTCTATCCCCTTTCTCCATCACCTTGGACAGCCTCACCATCCTTCTATCACTGAGACTAGTAAGCCAGGGTCTGTCTTTGAATTACCCCTCTCACTAGACCCATATGTTCAGGTCATTTTTAATCTGTCCCCCTCCCCATAACATGTCTAGAACCCAGACTTTCCATTGTGTCTTTATGGACAAAACACTCATCCCATCCCCCTTATTTCACACCCTGACTATGGTGACCTCTTCTTCTCCAGCTCTTCCTCCTTTCAAGTCTGTTTAGAATGTTGCTCACCTTCTCAGGGATCTGACCACATCAGCCTCCCCCAGGCGTCCCTCTGCTGGCTCTCCCTGAACCTCACTGTCAGACACAAACCAGTTGGGTTTCCCAGTGTAAGTAGAGCCAGGATGAGATCTACCCTGACATCTGGTGGTGAGTTGTAGCAAGCTGTGGAAAAGAACTTCAGGGGCTGATCTTGTTTGCATAGGCACACCCACCCCACCTAGCATGAGCCCACCGCAGCCCAAATGGTCACTTAGGCTGCTGTGGGATCCTCAGTTTCTCTGTTATTGGGGCAGGAAGAATAAAGTGCTGTTACCCTGATTATGTGAATCAAGAACAGTATAACTGTACTTGGCCTTTGTTATGATGGAGGGACTCATCATCATCTAGGTAACATTCACTGGGCAAGGGACAGTGGATTACGAGAGGTTGGTAGAAGTATTTGTGTTCTGTAGAATAGGTTTCTTTTGGTGGTTCTGAATACTGATTATGCTGTCTTTTTTTTTTTATTTCTCTGCTATAGAATATCAGAGCAAGTTTTGATTCTATTAGGTGTTTAATCACAGACTGTTAAACTGAATGATGTACATGTACTGAGGCTTCCCTACTACAAGCTGAAATCTCTGAGTGCTGTGTTAAGCAGTGGGGGAGTCTGAAGATATACTGCTGAGTAGAGCAGTTTGTGGGGTGGCTGGACCAGCTAATGGGACAACCGATGGCGTGCAGCAGCTTGTAGGACGGTTACTAGAGAGGAGCAGTTGAGGGAGAGGCACAGTCTGCAATGAAAGCTGCAGCAGAAACCCATGCAGAGGTGGGGCTGTTGGAGCATGTAAAGTGCCCCTTTGCACATGCCCCCAATTCCAAACAGGCTGGGTGTGTGTGTATGTAAAACTTTGCAGATAAGCGTTTCATCTCTGGGGCTGTACTGATCAGGGGCAGAGTCCTTGGGGTTGTTGGACTTTTGCAACTTTGGGTGACATTTGGGTTGCTGGACTCAAGAACCAAAAGGAAGGGACATGGCCCAATTTGCTGGGGGCGAGGGTTTTGCTCATAATTTCTGTTATGAAACCTGTTTGTGGTGTTTCCCCGACATAATGCCACATTGTTTCTGTTATTGAAAGGCTTTTGCTACAATCAGACTCTCTGCTTGCGAGATGGGAAGTATTGCCTCTTAGAGGTGCCCAGGGCGGGTGTGGTATATATATGTCCCAGGTCACTGGGTGGGGGTTTGAGACGGTTTTGCATTGTGTTATTGGAACGGAACCCCTAGATACTGAACCCGGGCCCTTGTTGCTATCAACTCTGACGGGCAGAGAGGTTACACCAGTAAGGCCTTTTGTGAGTTAACTCTGCCCTGCCTGGCTGATTTAACAACTCTGATCCCTACAGTTGCTTTGCCAGAATTCCCACCACCACCACCAGTCAGTTTCTCCCTTCAGCCTTGCGTGCTCCCTCCCACACTGCTCCCTGTGCATGGGGAAAACACCTGGGTAAAATTCAAACAGCCACTGCCTCCTCCTCCTCCAGTCCCCTCTCCCCTGCCATAAGGTCTCCCAAACTCAGCCTGCTGATCACAGCCAGGCAGGTGACGAGCTGTGGCAGTCTCTTTTCCTATCTTTCCCTTTGCCTGCTCCTGTCCTCCCCCTCCTCACAGAACCTTCTAACCCCACTGAGAAAGCTCCTTGGAGCTAGAAAACTGAGCCAGTTCTTCCCCAAGCTCACTTTTTGTCTGTTATATCCACATCGCCCACCCTTCATAGGCTTCTTCCTTTAGATCATAAGCCCGTCAGAGCAGGGAGTTGTAGGGGAACAGGCCCCCTCAGGTTAACATGATGGCCAATCCCTTGACTGTGGGATGCAGCTTGTTTCCTTCCCCCTTGGAGAGCCCTTCAGGTCTCTGTCCCATTCATCTTCTGGAGATCCTCGGCCATGGGAAAGAGTCTGAGACATGAACAGGGAAGGATGGATAAACATATTGATGCTAATTATAATATTTGCCTTCTCTGCAGGAGCTTAGACCCCCTATTTGTTTTGAAGATGGTAGAGGGGAATGAAGGCACACACAGAGCCCTCTGTATGGGGGAAGTGGGGAACCTTGATATGGGGGAAATGGAGCGCGCACAGGGCCTCTGGCATGGAGAGGGGAAGAGTGGAGGACACTGGTATGGGAGACTAGTAGTAAGCATGGGGAGCACATAGGGAGCCTGGAGAGCACATAAAGAGCCCATGCTGGGGAGAATGAGAAAATGGAGGGAATCGTGGAGCCCCAGTGTGTGCAGTGCGCTCAGCCTAAAGAAACTACAAACCATGCAACTCCTTGCAAGCATAAAGCACTTGACAAATACTAATGAGAGAAGCACCCTCATAAGTGTCACTCATGTTACATGTGGAGAAACTGAGGCATAGAAAGATAAAGAGACTTGCCCAAAAGTTACATAGGAAATGTGGGTCCGAGGTGGGAATAGAATCCCTAGCCTCCCAGTGCCTCCTCATGTTCTCATCCCCTGTCCTGGCCCATTCAACTCCACCTGTTTCTGTTTTTCTCTTTCCCCTTCATTCTTCTCAATTGCTGCAACATTTTGTCCTCCTGGCCTTCCTGTTGTGTAGAGGCCTGTACTATATTCAGGAAAGCAAAAGTCCAATTCAGCCCATGACAGAAACATTTTTTTCACACAAAAGGGAGACAGAGAATGAATTAGTCCAAACATAAAGGTCTGCTGAGACTACCCAAGGGCTCTTTAGAGCTCATGATGGCTAACCAAGGGGAGAATGGCATCAAAACTTAATGAAACTATATTGGTGTGTTGGAAATTAGGCCTAAATACAAAATAATGAGGGGATGGGCTCATCATCCTCTTTGGGGGTTCTTTAAAAAGATATTTGGGGGCAATCAAAATAGGGGGATGGGTGGATTGAAAGGAATGAGCTTTGCCATTCTGTCTGCAGCCACTCCCTGTCCCCCAACCTTTTCCTGGGACCCAGGAATCCACTATGCCATTGCTGAGCTGTCATCTTCCTGGTCCTGAAAGGCAACCTAACCACACCAGGCCACAGAAAGGGAATCAATTACTTCACCAGCCCACTGGTTTCAGCTAAGTTCTGAACAACTCCTGGAATGTGATCCTTGGTTGCTTTCTGTCACTCCCTCCCTCATATGTCCTTTTCCTTCACCATATGGTTTTTCTCCTCTTTCCTAACACTCCTGTTTTGCCTCCTGTTTGCTAATAGATTGGCTTAGCTGGCCAAGACTGTCTCTTTCGTAACACTGCTGTGAGAGCATGACCAGACAGGCAGCTAAAAGCAATGTTTTAAACATTGTCGGGTCTTGTCCTGGCCATGCCTGTTTTCTCCAGTAGTGAGGCTACAAGTGAGAGTCAACTCCAGAAGCAGGAACTGTGTTTTCTATCTTTGCTATTCTTTTCTGTTCCCTTTTGGGTGTGTTTGTCTTACAGGAAACAGGATCAGACTTCAACAGCAATAATGGCAGCTGCAGCTTATGTAGCAAACACTGTATTTCAAAAATAAGGGGCTGTTTTCTTAGCACCCCTGGCCCACCCCACCTCCATATGTGTACATATATAGATTAATTATTAAGTAATAATAATTAATAAGCAGTACTCAACTACATTCATCAAGGATATTTCTTGCTTTTTGTAGCATTCAGCAACTGCCTTATCTTATTGTACAGAGATAAAAAAAAAAAAAAAAAGGATGTCCCTAGAATAAGGGACTGTTGGCAATCCTAGATTCTCAACTAGTTCTCTTTTCCCCACAAAGAATAGTTAATAACAGCTAAGGACAGTCAGAAAGCTCCCTACAGCAAAAGAGAAAGGGAAGAAAATATATTGTTAAAATGAAAGCCTCATTAAGTATTTTACATTTCAAATGCTTTAACTATTTTTTCTTCTTTTTCTGTATCTTTAATAAAAGGTTATACAGATTTTTAATGGTGGTTGTTGCCATGGAATTAAGCAGGTCAAGGTCCCAAACAATGTTTAACGGTTTAGTGTAGTACAATGACCGAGCCATGATAACATATTTGACTCTCTGGTCCATTTTATTCCATGAAAATTAACATAATACTTCCCAGTACCCATATGAAACAATCTCTTTCCAGAAAGAGCCCAGGGAAGAACTGATGGATGCTGCCTGGCTGAAGTGAAGGGAAGAGACTAGAGTTTCCTGGATGATAGATGTAAGCAGTGTCAGGAATGAGATATATTCTGACATTTGGTGGCAAACTATGGGAATTGCAGTGAGTCTTGAAAAATAACTTGGGGGCTGATCAATTTGCATAGACACACCCACTGTGCCTAGCCTGAGCCCACAGCAGCCCACATGGCCACTTCGGCTGATGAGGGAGCCCCAGTTTCTATGTTATTGGGGCAGGAATGATAAAGTGATGTTACTGTGATTATGTGAGTGAAGGACTATGGACATGTACTTGGCCCTTGTTATGATGGAGGGACTCGCCATCATCTAGGTAGCACTCACTGGGCAAGGGCCATGCATTTCAGAACACTGTGAGATTGAGAGAGGTGGTAGACAAGCACCCATGCCTTTTGGTGAGGGCTCTGTCTGAGGGCCTCCCAGGCCTATTGTACCCTGCCTCTCTCCCTGGTGGAATGTCAGAATTGAATTTTGCTTCTATTAGGAGCCTGGTTTCAGGCTGCTGAACTGAAAATTGCTTTGGGCTCACTGGTGCACCTGCACTAAGGCTCCCCTACTGTGAGCTGAAATCACCTAAGAGCTAAAGAAATCACTGAGCACTGTCTTAAGTAGGGGGGCCTGAAAAAAATGCAGAGTGGCTGGTGCAGCAGAGCAGTCTGTGTGTTGGCTAGCGGAGTGACTGGTGCAGCAGAGCTGTCTGTCGACTAGCGGAGGCGTTGGTGCTGCGGGCAGAGTGACCGGCGCGGCACAGCTGTCTGTGTGTCGGCTAGCAGAGCAGCTAGCGGATCAACGGGCAGAACGGTTCATGGGACAGCCAGCGGAGCAGAGCTGATTGCGGTGAGAGCTGCAGCAGAACCTCACGGAGAGGCGGCGCAGTTGGTCTCGGACCACGTAAGGTGCCCCGTGCCCTACCCTCCAATTCCACCCAGGCTGGAGGTAAGACTCTGCCAATTGACTTTTGAACTCTGCACTGACCAAGAACAGAGACTCTTGGGCTGTGGGACTTTTGGGACTATTGAGTGACTTTTGGGGTTGTGGAACTCAAGAGCCAAAGGGAAGGCCACGGCCTAGTTGCTGGGAGGGGGGCTTCTGGTTCATGGTTTGGTTTATTAACCTTGTTTGTGGTGTTTCCCCAATATAATGCCACATTGTTTCTCCCTGTTATTAAAAGGCTTTGGTACACTCAGACTCTGTGCTTGCGAGAGGGGAAGTATTGTCTCTTACAGATGCCCAGAGGAGTGGTATATGGTTGTCCCAGGTCACTGGGTGGGGGCTCGAGCCGGTTTTTGTATTGTGCTATTGGAATGGAACCCCTGGATACTGAACCCGGCCCTTGTTGCTGCCAACTCTGATGGGCAGAAGGATTACATAAAGAAGTGGCTTTTTAAATTTGGGGATCCTATTTCCATAGGATCAGTGATTCCCAAACTGAACTCTGCAGAGCTGCTTCTACTGAAGTAGCCATCAAACATCAGACACTCAGGTTAGCCCACTTAGGATTTCCGGTGCTTTTTTCAAGTGACCTCCAAATCCCTTTCTGATAAAGAGGCCCAATTCTGAAAGCAGGCCCCCCAGGTGGGGCCTGGCCAAGGCTGAATGGAAAGGTAGTATTAGGACTCACGGGCCAAACTTAAGAAGAGTATCCAGGTGGTATATCCCCAAGAGCCATACAGAGAGGTATTATCCCCACCTTGCTCCAGGACATGAAGCCTCAGAGATTGAGGATCCCAGAGCAGAGTGCAATAACTCTGGTGATGTCTCCTCAGAGCCACATAGAGAGGAACTATTCCCTCACTACTCCAGAATGTGTATGGAGAATTCAGGACTGGGAGCAGAATGCTGGAAAGAAAGATGTCTGTGAGCCATTGAGGATTGACAAGTACATCTCTGGTGTAAGTCTAGTGACCTCTCTGGACTTTGTGTATGTTGCACAATATGAGTAAGTTTCAAAATCTGGCCCTGAGGCAGGTGAACGTGAGAAGAATCACTCCCCATCAGCTTGCTTCCTAGTCCTGGATCTGTGAAACAACCACTTCTCTTTGACAGCAGCTGCTAGCGAAGATCCAGCCAGTACAACTGTCACTCATATAAAGGTCCCAGATGCTGCAGGAGGTAGCATGAGCCACAGCTTTTAAAAGGCCTACAGCTGTTAGCATGGGCTACAGGCGGGGAAATGGGTCACTTTAGTTGGGAACCTACATCTAGTCTGAGAAGAAAGGAGACTGCACACACAGGAAGGTGATATGGTGATCCTTTAATGCAGTTAGATATTGTGAGTGATACAGAGAATACATGAGTCGGAAGTCAGTGAGCCACTGTTGACCCAGTGAGGAGAAGGAGCAGCCCTTCTTCTATTGGTTGGCCAGGCTCTGAACCTAGTCTTTGGGGACCAGCAATTACCCTCTAATGTCCCCACTGATGGGTTTCAGCCTCAGAGCTATCATGTGGATGGGGCATGGCTAGCTTCTGTCTGAAAACCAAGGAATTTGAGCAAAGAATGTTATGGATAAAAGGGGGCCTCTTTACCCTGCACAGTCTCTGCTCCTCACCTGGCAATTCCATTGGAGGAAGGAAGAGAGATGCCCTTTCCTGATGTAGTTACAATGGAATAGATAACCCATTGTTTCTGACTCCCTACTCTGGCACAGCCACAATGCAGTTGGTCTGTTGCACAAAGAGTAGATGGGGTGAAAAGTCAGCCAATCTGCTGGGACATCTGACCTCAACACCTGGTGAGATAGCAGTGCCCTAAGGAGAGAAGGATCTATTTGTGTGATCCTTCTGCCTCCTCATATCGGCTCATGGTCCCTATGATCCAGTCCCGGTAGCGCCCCACTCTAGTGTAAAGACCATATGTACCACACCGTGGTCCCCAGGAGACCAGGCCACCCACATAGTACTGTCCGTCATTCTGGGGGTCTTTGATGGCATAGGCTCCGCCACTGTCCCCGGAACAGCTGTCCTTTGTGCCATCTCCAGCACAGACCATGTTGTCAGTGAATTGGAAAGTGGTGGAATCAGCAGGTGGCTTTGGCTTCACACTACGGCATTGTGCCATGTCCACCACAGGGATCTGCGCCATCATGAGATGATAGACTCTGTTTCGGATCTCCGTGTGGCCCCAGCCAGATATGTAGCCCAGTCTGCCTTTCTCCAGCTCATATTCAGGTGAACTACCAGGGAGGCAGAGGGGCGAGATCTTGGGGCCCATCTTCACAGGCGCTGTCAGCCTCAGCAGCGCAATGTCATTATCAAAATTTGTCCGAGCTTCTGGGTTTGCCACCTTCGTCCAGTTCGGGTGAATGAACACTTCTTCTTCAACCAGCTGTATGGACTCCTCCTTCTGCAACTGCTGGTTGATGTTGGTCACCCCAGCATACATTGTGGGCTTGCTATTTGAATCATCCAGCACATGAGCTGCAGTCAGCACCCAGCGGTCCGAAATAAGTACCCCACCACCCCGTGGGTGTTGGAATAAGACCTGCCAGGGGAAGTTGCCAGGCTTAGCACGGGTGCCCCCAAAAATCCTCTGCTGCTCCTGGATGGGCGTACTGGGGATCCCACAGACTAGAAGGGAAATAAAAAGGGAGAGATGCAATGGGAAAATTACCACTTGCTAGTAGAGTGCTTGTCTGTGCATCACTAAAAACACCATAGTCCCTTCTCTCCTGTCTCCTTGATATCACCCTGGTTCAGAGTAACCTCTGTCCATGGCAGTTCTGCGTCTAATAATCTGCATCCAAAGTTCACAGAAAAGAAGTACTAAGGAACAGGGCTGCCAAATGATTAAAAAAATAATCATGATTAATTGTGAGTTTAAAAAAATAATCACAAATAATCACATTTTAATCACACTGTTAATAATAGAATATCAATTTAAATATATTATAAATATTTTGGATGTTTTTCTACATTTTCAATATATTGATTTCAATTACAACACAGAATACCACATGTACACTGGTCACTTTGTATTATTATTTTTGATTACAAATATTTTGCACTGTAAAAAATGATAAAAGAAATAGTGTTTGTCAATTCATCTCATACAAGTACTGTAATGCAATCTCTTTATCATGAAAATGCAGCTTACAAATGTAGAATTTTTTTTTACATAACTGCACTGAAAACCAAAACAATGTAAAACTTTAGAGCCAGAAGTCCACTCAGTCCTAATTCTTGTAGAGCCAATGGCTAACACAAACAAGTTTGTTTACATTTACAGGAGACACTGCTGCCTGCTTCTTTTTACAATATCACCTGAAAGGGAAAACAGGTATTCTCATGGCACTCTTGTAATATAAAGTGAGCACTTTAAACTTTGTATTTTGTGCTGTAAATGAAGTCAATGTATTTGAAAATAGAATAACAGAGAATAGAAAAACATTCAAAAATATTTATAATAAATTTAAATTGGTATTCTATTATTGTTTAACAGTGTGATTAAAAGTGCAATTTATTGCAACTATTTTTAAAAATCTCATTAGTTTGTTTTGCATTAATCGCTTGAGTTAAATGCCTGAAAAATTGCTGGTTCCTTTTCCAGGGCAGTTTGACTAAACTGGGGAAGATGCAGTGTGAGGTTGCTGGACATCTATTTTGTTTTTTAGACTTTTTTGGTTTACCTGCTGGAAAAGGATGAATTTTAATTTGTCTGAAGGGCTAAAACATGAGAAATAGCATAGGCAATAGTAGGAAACTGAGTTGGCAGCAGGGTCCAAAACTGGCTGCGGTGAGACCCTGTTCTGCTTCACTAGAAGACCGGTAGAGTTTATACTTCCCAGCTTCCTTCTGCTGCCCGCTCTGATCTTTCTCAGGAACCCACCAATCTCAGAAACACCAGATCTAATATGGCTCAAATTACCCAGTCAAATTCTGCCCTGGAAAAGGAACCAGCAATTTTTCAGGCAGATTGGTTCAGCTTTCTTTAAATTAGAGAGAAGTGGTGGAGAGAAACTGACTTTTAATGGTGATTGGGTCTCCACAGAGCCAGACTAACATTTTGTGGGCCTGATGCCAAACATTTGTGGGCCCCCCTGGGGAATGAAGAGGCCAGGGGCAAGAGCACAGTAGGCAGGGTGGATTTGATGTAAATCATTATTTAAATCACAAGTCAGGAAGACTCTATTTAATCATGGTTTTCTACATAAAAGTGCATTCTTGTTGGTTGTTATAACCTTAATACATATTCTTCACAACTCAGAGATAGATGTAGGTTTCATTTTTAGAAGGTACACACTATACATTTTTAAACAGTGATTTATTTTGAAAACTTTTCAGATGAGTTTTACAGCTATATCAGAAAATGAATGATTGTCTGGTTATTTCATTTAACAAAGATAATTGAAGCAGATACTGTATTTATGAAGTCATTGGGAGGTGAACTATCTCCAATTCAACATGTTGATCATTAATATTTGGAGAATTTTCTTGCCAGGCTGTATTAGGAGGAGATCACCACCTGACAGACATTTAAATTGTTTTATTGAACTAAAACAACAACATTAAGTATTCTGGATTTTTTTCTTCAACATCAAACATAATATTTTAACAAAAAATCATATGTTCCTTGCTTCTCACATTTATCTCCAGACTTCTTCTCCTTGTCCAGATCTATTCCGCCCCTAACAATCTTCTATTCACTGAACTTTTTGAACTTTTCACTTTTAAAGAGAGGGAAGGGGTTGACTCTGTGTACACAAATTTGCAGAGGGACAATAGAGTTGAGGTCTGTTATTTCTCACCTCTATATATTATTTAAAAACATTTTTGCTGTTAACAAGCATGTTACCTCTGGAGACACAAATCCACAGTTTGAGAACAGCAAAACTAACCATCTCTGATGGTATCTTCTAGACTGAGCACTGAGTCCCATTGGTTAGATGGAAAGATTAACCTAAATCTGTACAGAAGCCTGTGGAACCCCATAAGATTGGGTCCCTAATCCATGAACTATTAGAACTCATTTACAAAACTTTTATATAACAGTACATGAATATATTGTCTCATACTATAGAATCAGAATTTATAATCCCCATTCCATGATGAGATATAATGTATCTTAATCAAAAATCCGATTTAAATAAAAAAATCAGATTTTTTGATTTTTTTAAAAAAACATCATTGATTTTTATCCACCCTAACTGGTGGGCATGGTGTGGGGGAAGGATTGGTCCCCAGCTGGAGCGAGGCAGGGGCCAGGGGCAAGAGCACAGTGGGGCAGATTGGTCACCAGCTGGAGTGAGGCAGGGGCTGGGGCAAATGAGCACAGTTGGGCATGGGGGGAGGATCAGTCCCTGCTGACTGGAGGAAGGCAGGGGCCGGGGGCAAAAACACAGTGGGACGGGAGCTAGGGTTGTCCCTTGGAGCAAGGGAGGGCTGGGGGTAAACTGCAAGAGCAGCAGGGCTGGGGAGGGAGTAAAAAGGATCCCCCCACACCTGCCCACATAGAGCAGATACCTACTTTCTCTCTGGTTCTATTCTCCCATTCTCTTCGTCTCTCTCTGCACCAAGCTGAGGGTGGGGGTGCACTGAGCACAGGGTTGGGGATGCAGAGTCTGGGAGGGCATTAGGATGCAGGAGCAGGCTGGGGGTTGGGGTGCAGGGTCTGGTTAGGAGCTAGAATGAGGGATGGGGCTCAAGGTTGGGGCAGGAAGTTGGGGTGTGAAACACTTACCTGGCAGTTTCCATTTGGTGCGAAGGGTGCAGGTGGGTATATGGGTGGGAGGGCACAGGAGTTCCTGTTTGGTGGTCAAAACAAAACAAACACACACACACACCCACACACACACACAGAGAACATGCACACATAGACAAAGTTCTTTGTGATACCTGGAACACACTCTGGAAGCTCTGTTCCCATCTCTTTGCTCACCCAGTTCCCGCTGGCTGAACACTGATAAACTCCTTGGAAAACACAGAAGCATGGAAAGGATTTTAGTACAAAACATCATGAGAATGCAACCAACAATTCTGGGGAACTGGTTTTCTTAGATTCTGTGGCCAGAAGGGATAATTGTGATCACCTAGTCTGCAAAACACAGGGCACAGGATTTTCCTTCATTTATTTATATCTGTGTGGGCTAGAGCAGATCTTTTAGAAAACATCCAATCCTGATTTTAAAATGGCTAGTGATGGAGAATTCACAATGACCCTTGGTTAGTTGTTCCAATGCATTAGTTGCCCACCCTGTTAAAAATCTGCCTTATTTCCAGTATGAATTTGTGTAGCTTCATTTTCCAGCCATTGGATCTTGTTATACTTTTGTATGCGAGACTGAAGAGTCTATTATCAAATTTCTGTTCCCCATATAGGTACTTATAGACTGAGATCAAGTCACCCATTAACATCTGATATGTTAAATCAATTGAACCTTGAGTCTATCACTATAACTTTTAATCATTCTCATAGCTCTTCTCTGAACTTTCTCCAATTTATCAGCATCTTTAATGAATTAGGGACACAGAACTGGCCAGTAGTGGCCATATTAGTGCCAAATACAGAAGTAATATAATCTTCCTACAGCTACTCAATATTCCCATTTATACATCCAAGGATCACATTAGCTCTTTTGGCCACAGCGTCACACTGGGAGTTCACAATTATCCACCATGACCCCCAAGTCTTTGTCAGGATCATGGCTTTCTAGGCTAGAATTCCCCCATCCTACAAATATGGCCTATATTCTTTGGTTTTAAATGTGTACATTTACATTTGAGTGTATTGAAATGTTAAAACAAACTGTTTGCTTGTTCCCAGTTTACCAACCAAGTCAGATCTTTCTGCATCAGTGACCTGTCCTTTCCATTATTTACCACTGCACCAATTTTTGTGTCATCTGCAAACTTTATCAGTGACAATTTTATGTTTTCTTCTAGCGCTTTGATAAAAACCTTAAAAGGACTAGGGCCAAGAACCAATGCCTGTGGGACCCCACTGGAAACACACCTGCTCTATGATGCTTCCCCATTTACAATTACATTTTGAGACCAATCAGTTAGCCAGTTTTTAATCTAGTTAATGTGTGAGAAGGGAGATATTACTGTGCAAAGGTGACAGACTGACAGTGAGTAAGCCCAGTAAGCATCAGAGCGAGCTCCCCCTCACACAGACACAGAACCCCTGCCAATGTGCCTTAGCTCCTACCCTGGCAGGGAGTATGGCCTCTGTCCCTATTAAATCCTTGACCTCTCTTCTGAAGCTGCCAGTGACAGAGACTATCAGTGCCAGTTGTGATGGTGGGTTTTTTTGTGGATTGGGCACCAGGGAGCTAGACTGAGAGCTCACTAACACAATGCAAACAAGCCACCAAACTCAGACGCCATGGCAGTGACCACTGAACAGGACCACTGGCTACAAGCCCACCTAATTAAGGGATTTTATCAGAGTGAGGCTGCGCTACACCAACCAGTACAGTCTTCTCTAGGAATATAGTCCCAGCCTCAACCCCATGAGGGGAGCTTACTGGAGGCAGTCAGAATACAACAATTTGACAATGCTTTTTCTCGGGTCTTTAATCACAGGCAGATGCCACCATGGCTGGGAAATGCCTACCATCCCCTCTGGTTTGCAAGGTATAATACGGTTCTTCGCAGCCATAGTGGATAACTGCTCCATACTGAGTCTCCTCAAATCCTGACAGGTAAGTGGCTTTGCCATTGTCAATAGTATCAGGCACACCACAGTTCACAGCTGCAGAGAAAAACAGAATGGACAGTTATTAAAGGGGCATCCCAACCCAACAATCTATTTACACTGTCTGACTAGGAACCACTGCAATCAGTCGTCACTGGTCATCACCGAACTAGGTAGGCTCAGACCCCATTCCTCCTTCTCCTCTGAGTCACCCATCTCCCCCTCCGCCCCATCTAAGGCCAGATTGAAACTAATGCCCTAATGCTGAAAGACCCATATCCCATTTCCAGACCTCCTACAGCCATAGAGGAAAGGGACACTTACGGACACATTTGTGGTGTGAGTTGCTCCATTCTCCATTGCTCTGGCAGCTGGAGTGAAAGGCTGCAAGGCTGCCTTGTTGCTGAGTGAAAGAAGAATGTGTGTCCATTACTGAGCGTGAAATGTAACCAAATTAAGCTCCCCCATGGAGGGATTTCACTGAGATGTATGGATATCTGCAGAGCAGTCAGGTATAGAGGGAGATAAAGAACTAGGTTAGACAAAGCTATCGGTCTGATCTGGTCTGGAATGGAGTGAAGGTGTGACATCATGAGGCTAAACAGGTCCAATGGTCTGAATCAGCCATAGCAATTTCCTGTTTCAAGACCAGTGAGGGTATCCAGAGCCACTGCAGAGCTGTTGGGGAAGGGGGTCCCCATTTGTTCAAGTGGTTCTGTGCTGAAATCTGCACACAACATATTCTCTCCCTGTTGGGTTTTTAGGAACTGACCTTCAGCTTCCATGGTGGGTAGGGAGGAAGGAGAAGGTGCTTTAGAGTGCCTGGGAGAGGTACTTAGAGGTCAACATGACATCTGAGGGGAATGGATTCTAGGACGCCTTTGCAGGGCTGGATGGGCAGCTTACCGTCACAACCTCATAACCTTTCATGCAGGTCACCTTCACATAGTCCTTGAAGATGTAGTTGTCCTTCAGGGGATCAAGAATAGAGTTTGGAATGACAGTCTGGGGACAGGGTATTGCTTTGGAGAGGAAAGAGGATATCAGTGACTGATTGGTTTGCTTTTCTTACCTTTCTCTCTTTGACTCCCAGCCAGCAACCACCCTTTTACCCAAGCAACAGGCATCCACTTAGCCAAGCTATCTATCCATCCTCTCTGTCTCAGAGCAGCAAAGTGAGCATTTTCCAAGGGTATTTACTCACGGTCCCCGAAGTAGCGTATTTTCCAGCCTTTCTTTTGTGCCGTTTTGTCTGTTTGAAAGATAATATCAAGAATATTGCTCCTGGTTTTAATTTCTGGAGGCCCTGGGAATTTGTTGCCACAATAGGGACCAAAATGTTGTTTTCCATCTGTGAACTGGGAAAATAATAAACAAGAAGCAATGACAAATTGGAAGAGATGAGTAAGAGACAGAGAGAAATTGAAAGAGACAGAGTCAAGCTGTGGGGGAGGGAATTTTAACAGGAAAATACAGTTAGGATTAAGGTTGAGCAAGGAAAAAGGGCACTGAATGTGAGGGGAAGGAAATCTCTAGTGGTGGGGACACATCTGGGATTAGGGGTGAGCAGGGAGAGGGGAACCATAAGTGTGAGCAGAGTGGAATTTCTAAGGAGACATGGCTCAGATCAGGGGTGAGCAGGGCAAGGGGACTCCAGTCATAGAGATCTCCTGTCTGTACCACATCACCTACTGTTAAGCTGTCGGGGCAGTTCCCTTCTGAGTCGGCTGGTTCTACATCAAAGTCCCCACTCCTGATGTTCAGCACCACACGGTAGCCCGGCTCCAGGACCACACGGTATTCACAGTACAAGCTCTCAGGATACAGGCTGGGGTAGTTGGGGCTGGAGATTTCCCCTGACAGCTCAGTGAATACACTCCCACTGCAGTTCACTAGGGTTGAGGAAGGAACATGGACAGGGAGGTCAGGAAGGGAGATGAGGGGAGAGCCCTCACCTTCCAATCCACCTCTAGTCTCCTATCACCTGCATTAATCATATAGAGACATTGCATCAGCCAGAAATGAGACCCTGTCTCTCCTCTTGATGGACCAGGAGATGACTGTTCTCCATCTACTTTCTGGGGACCCCATTTCCTAGTGTCCTGAGCAGTGGTGCTCCAGGTCCTTCATCTGGGAAGATAACTGCACAGATACCCCCAGAATGGGGGGTGGCTCCTGAACACCTGTCCTTTGGTTCAATCTCACCCCCAATTCCCCTAGTTCTCCCCCTTCAATCTTCCAGAAACAATCCCCCTTCATCTCTGATTTGTGCCCCTCACATGTCCGCAGACAACATAACCAACTAGGACTTTGCCTAGTTGGTGAGATTTAGCTTTTTGACTGTACTCCTCTGATTCCCTGTACATTTTGGGCTCCTCTTTTCAGTTTGTCACTCTTTCCTTACAATTAAGGATCACATTGCTGCCTACTGTACCCCAGGTGGGGTTTCCCCAGAGCTCTATAGAGAAGGACTGTCCCCTCTCTGTTCTGGGATGTGAGGCCTTTGAGACTGAGTCCCCTGCAGCTGAGCACAGTATCCCGGTGGAATCTTCTCAGGACTGTATTGATACTTCCCTGCTCCAGCATACCTCCATTTATGCAACCCCCAAAATTGCACTGGCTTCCTTGGAAGCCAAAATGCTTTGCAAACTTCTGATTTACTGATCTCTTTAGTTTTTTTCTGCCTCCCATTGTTTAGTGCTATTCCCCCCCATTCAGATGGTGAATCATTTTGCTATTCCCATTCTATATCCCATTGTTTATTGTCCCGTACTCCCTGTTTGTAGCTCCTTCCCATTTACCATCTCCTGTGCATTTCCTTAACAGCCAGACCACCGATGGAGAAGTTCCTCCCAGTTCAGTATCACTGGTACCTATATTACTTCCTGCTCTTACCTCCACATGTCTTCTGATCCTCATGCAGGAAGTACTCTGGGGGGCAGGAGCAGAAGTAACCACCAATGTAGTTATTGCAATAGTGGCTGCAGACCTCCTCGATGAAATCCAGGCACTCATTCACATCTGCAAGGAGTAAAGGGAGACCAGAGTGAGCTGAGCATGAGAGAGGAAACTGTGGGAAGAAAGCAGGTTATGTTTAGGGAGTGGGGCAATCAGGCACTGATGCCAAGCAGGGGAGATCTCTAGAGTAGAAGCACTGAAGCGGAGTGCTGACTGGCACTGCTGTGGGGTCTCTCCTGGTTGGGCAGTGATAGGACAGCACTGTGAGGAAGACGTTGGTGCCAATGCCCTCCCTCCTGCCAGTCCCTGGACACTGCTGTGCAGAAGTTCATGTCCACAGAGCACTCCAGAGACTCAGAGGTGGGCCCAGCCTTACCCACTGCAACATAGTAGGCAGAGAAACCAGTGAAACGCTCCTCATTGGAAAAGTCTGACTGGAAAGTCACAGTCAGGGTGTTATAAGGGACATAGAATTCCTTCAGGATTGGGGAACCAGGATCTCTGCTATGCTTTCGCCCACAGAGCAGGCCCTCGACATGGTCACCAGACAGGATCTGCAGAGGGACAGACAAAGAAGTCTTGTCTCACTAGAGAAATGTGTTGTGGTTATCAACATCTGAGCCCCCTGGCACAATAGCAATATGCCCTATGTCTACAGCCATGCTCCCCCAGCAGCTCATTATCGTGCAACCAGTTACACTGCATAGTTTATGGTTGTTCAGAGGTTAACTTTGAGTCATTTCAGGCTTAAGTGTTTGGGTGCCAGCATGAAGGTCAATGGCAGTCATAGCTAAAATAGCCTTTGCACAGCCAGGGTACATTGACTGAGGACATGACCGGAAGGGGGACATTAGTAGCGGTTGGGATAGCATTTCTAATAGAGACAATGTGGGGGACATAATTGGAAGGGAAATGAGGGAGGGATGAGAGTGGACACTCAGTCTGGCAAACTACTAGTGGCTCAGTGGCTGAGACAGCTGTGGAATGAATCTGGTAGCTCTGCATATAACCCTGTAGTGAGAACAGGTGACCAGAGGGCATTGAAACTGAATTGGTTTAAACAGTGCTAGGCAAAACTCAGATTGATTCAGCTAGCTAGTGTGAATGCACTGAATCATTTGTGCTTCAATGAGTTCAACACCAGGATGAGTCTGTAGGTCCCCTATTCCAGTCTGGGCTCCTATACAGAACTCTGCTGATGACCTTCAGTTCTTCCCCACAGGCCTCACTGAGCTCTGCTGCTGCTCCTCAGTCCTGCCCCACAATCCCCACAGTTCCCCTGAGTGGGGGTGGATTGGGTACTATACCTTCACGGAGTCATACTCGCAGTCCTGGGATGGCTCTATGTCTAGGTGGGTGAAATAGAGTCTGATGCCATACCCTGGGGGAACACTGATTTCCCAAGACTCCTTCACATCATTGGGGTACCCCTGAGGGTAGTTAGGAGACAGGATCTCGCCATACATGGGGGCTGCATCAGCCCAGGTCAGGAGGCAACAGAGGATAAACCACCTGAGAGAAGGAAGAGGAAGGCAATGTTACAGGAGTGCTCTAAGTCTGGTAATATGTAAATAGTTAAAAGCCAGTGGGTGGCTCTGAAGATTAATATGTAGTATAGTTCCAGTGTTTTGCAGTAGCAATCAGACTCGCTGTTGTACATTGAGAATAGTTTCCTCTTGCAGCTCTTTACATGGGGCTCTTACCAGGTGAGATATGGGCACTGATTCCATTCCCAGACCTAGTCTCCCACTTCTTGGGTGCTGAGAATGCTACAGGGGCTGGGTCCAGCACTGTCTGGGGATTAATCCCTGCAGCGGAGCTAGGTCCCATTCCCTGTTTCCATCCCTTGCTCCCTGCGACCTGGAAGAGCTGCAGATAAATCCAGATTCCAGAATTGATGCAAGACTCAAGGAGAGCGGCACGGTTCATTAAATTATTAATTAGTCAGAACTCCCCTTCTATATCCAGCAACTCACCACTTCTGCAAAAGTTCCATCCTGTGTTCTTCCTGAAAAGCCTCAGCTTCTGGACTTTGGAGTTATGGGACTGGGACAAAAACAACAGCATTGATTAGGGTTTTCTCTGTGTGTGCATGCTTGGTGGGCAGGACAACAGTTTCAATGTCCCAACTCACGGGGAACATGCCAAAGCAATTTTAATTCCTATGCCTGGAGAGGAAGCTATACCTCTCATCCAATCAACACCACCTCCTGCACTTTAGCACCTCAGCACCATGGTGGAGTGTAGGAGTCAGTACTGACTAACAGTAGAGCGCACCTCTATGAGTCACACACACATCCAATCATATAGCATTCTCAAGCACCAGGCTAGGGTATTTGGATCAGTTCTGACTCAAGGAAGAAAGTGCTCCCTGCTGAGTCACCCACCCTACAGCACAGAATCCCCTATACTATACTGGAGTCTGGGGACAGTACCCCCTACTGCTTTATGTTGTATCACACAGATTAACCCCTTTCTGATCTGAGCAACCCAAATAATAGCAATGGGAAATGCTGTCCATGCCCATTTATAATGTTAGTTTTGGAGATTTTACCTTCTCTCTCCGTCTTTGCCTCTGTTTCTCGCTCCTTGTCCCGTCTCTCTTTTTCTGTCTCCAGACCACATCCCAATCAGTGATGTAGGGGATTGACAGGGAAGGGTCTGAGCCTTTACTCACAATGCTGTAGCACCCCCTACCTGTGGAATGTGGCTTTCCTGCCTCTCCTCAGATAAAGTTCTTTCACGTCCTAAATTTCCACCGAGCGGAATTTCCAGAGCCTGTTTCACAATCCCCTTGGCTGAGTCCCTGGGATGGGAGCATGTGAATCTGGGCTGGGTTAGCATAAACTGGTTTTCAGGGAAATCAGGTGACTTTTGGGAAGAGGGAGGGCAAGGGAAATTCCAGCTGGAAGGAATTAATCTCTGACACACACACATCCCACTTGCAGGAGGCTGGCTGTGAAGGTCAGAGGATTTGGAAAAGGAAGAACCCTGATGAGAGGTCATCAATAAAAGCTTTAAGTGTTAAGAAAAAGTGCTGGCCCCTCAAATCCAGACAGTCATAGAGCAGCCACCACGACCACACTGCTCCCTGCTAAAGAGCCTCACCATGAGCCCTTTGAAGGAGAAAGGGGTTTCAGTCTCTGCGGCCCATTTGCTCCTGGGTCTCTCTGCTTGAGGCTGCCAGCAAGGGCCAGTCAGTGCCAGTTGTTCTGCTGGTTTTTGCAGTGTGACCCCTTGCTATGTTAGGAACTGAGCCCACAGCTTGTTTCATATACAAACTACCCACCAACTGACCATGAGATTCAACGTGGGGCCATTATCACAGTCAACCTGGGCCATGTTAGAACTGGGGCCCAAGAGAAGTTTCATATCTTATTCCCAAACATTGTCCCTAAACCAGCCAGATTGAGACCTGATTGGAGGCTGTGGTATAGAGATGTAAGGACGCTTATCTCTTTCCTCATTCTCCTACCCCTGAGCCAGTCAAACCTCCCATCCTGGCGCTGGATTGAAAAGGATGACCTTAGAGGTTCCAACTCCCATTCCTACTCTTAGCAGTGAAGTTATACATCTGAGGGCTTCACTCAAAGAGAGTGAGTTTCAGTTAGACATGGCTAATGTGCTAGCTAAACCCCACATAAACTTCACCTTTTTTCTAGGGGGGATGCAGGGTAATACCTTTAGCTTGATTTTAGTTGACTGAGTATAGCCTACACAAGATAAAAGTGTTCTTTGCCTGTTTGCACACATGCATTCCATTCAGCTGTGTGCACGCCAGAGGTGAAAGTAAGCCAGTACGCCTCGGTACGGTGTACTGGCAAGAGCCGGTGCGCCGTACCGGGGCAGATTGGCTTCCTGAGGCGCAATGTAAAGGGCCTGGGGCTCCCAGCAGTGGCTGGAGCCCCAGGCCCTTTAAATTGCTGCCAGAGCTCCCGCTGCGGGAGCCTGGGGCAGGGGCTGTGGCGGGCTCCAGCAGCAGGGCCCGGGGCGGTAGGGGTGGCCCAGCCCCAGGCTCTTTAAATAGCTGCCAGGGCCCCACCCCCACTTCCCTAGGGCTCCGGCAATGGGGCTCCCATCCCCACGGAGCCCTGCTGCCGGAGCCCTGGGGAGGCTTAAACTGCCGCGGAGCCCCCGGCGGGGGGGTGAGGGTGGGCTGAGGAGGGGAGTGGAGGAGAGGCCCTTTACCAGTACGGGGGCTGGGCTGTGCTGGGCTGGGGCTGGCTCTGACCCCATTCCCCAGCCCCGCCTCTTCCGCCTGAGGCCCTGCCCCTTCTGGGGGGCGGGGCCACAGAGCTAGCCCCAGCCCAGCCCCCATACTGGTAAGAAACTTGAGTTACTTTCACCCCTGTTGCTCGCCCAGTGTGATGGAGCTGGTGAGTTTTCTCCACAGTAGCTGTCACGATGGCACATGTACCCTATGCATCCTTATCGCCCCTGTGGAGGTTATATAAGGGCACTACCTCCCCAATCCGCTTCAGTTCATTCTTACCACTCATGACCTGAGTTGGATCTTCCCATGTGTCTTACCTCACCATTTTGTCTCTATGTTGTCAGTGACTTTATCTCTTTACTTTTTATGTAAATAGTAGTTAGCAGTGAGTACCAGTAGTTAGGCTTCCTTTATTGTTTTATTATTTAATAATTTTTGGTGCTGGGCACTGGTGGCATGCAGCACTTAGGCACCGAATTGTAAGTGCTCTCCATCATGAGGGATGCCTATCCCAAATAAAGACCCCCCTGCCCCACAGGAGCTATCATAGCAGTGGGCAAATACTTTGAGCAGTTGCCAGACTGCTGCTGCTGTTAGGCTTAAAAGCTGGTCTTCTCACTCTTCCCACCAATCTGGTGGTGTAGCCAAACAGGCTGCCTACTACAAGCCAGATGTATTTACTATGTTACCCCAAAATCTCTGTGTAGAATAATATGGAGGTGACATATACCACAGGTTTGACTCCTACCAGCATCTATCAACTGGGAGAGTTAGAAATCTGTGTGCCTCCCGCCCATGTTGCACTGGAATAAAGGATTAGAGAATATAACATTAAACAGAAAGATCTATTAACGGACAGCTACAGCTGGGGAAGACTCACTATGGGGAACACTACAAATACCTGAGAATAGATTCCAGTAAGAGGCATAAAGCCCAAACCCTTAAACTGTCTCTTGGTTAAACTATTAAGTGCCTGAAAAATAATTACTGTGGCTTGGTCTTCACTACCCACTGGATTGGTGGGCACTGATTAATCTATCGGGGATCGATTTATTGTGTCTCATCTAGACATGATAAATCAATCCCCAAAGGCGCTCCCGGTTGATGCCGGTACTCCAGCTCACCGAGAGGCGCAAGCAGAGTCGACTGGGGAGCCCGCTGCCACTGTGAGGGCACTAGGTAAGTCAACCTAAGATGCGCCGACTTCAGCTACACTATTCACGTAGCTTAAGTTGCATATCTTAGGTCGACCCTCTCTCCAGCACTGCTAGTGTAGACCTGTCCTGTCTCTCTTTGACTGCAGATGGAGGACACCGGCAACAGATGGTCCATCTCAGGATCTCTGGAACATCGGAGGATCTGGTTCTTTAGTGCCAAGCAGGAGATCAACAGATCTGGGCTGATAGTGAAGCCTTCGCTGGATCCTTTGATACCTACATGACTCCTGTAGTCCACCAGAGTCCTTGACAGATGTTAGTAGCCGAAGTCTTGAGCCGATGGTCTTGATCTGATACCATGCAAAGAACCTGGACGTGGCTGCCTCGATGGTGGAAAGCAGCTGGGTCAGCACTGACAGTCCCTTATATGCTCTCTGTGGTGCGCATTCCTGAAGCACATTCTGACAGGCACTGCTCCCAGCCGGTTCCAGCCAGTTTTCAGTCTCTCACATTTTGGCGGGAAACAGAGTTTTGGCGGGAAAATGCCATGAAGAAAGGGTGCCGAGATAGAGTCCAAACCTTTCCTATCATATGCGCCATCTTGAATTTCTAAACTCCATTTTGAATTGAGGCAACATTCAGTACAACAGAATAAAACCATATACTAAAAACACTGTAGTGGTTGTACTACATTGCCTGGAGACTGGGTCGGCTGCAGGCCCTGTTTTCTGACAACCCTGGCACTGTCTTCAGTTTCAGTGCACACCATGCTGGGGATTGGTGCAATCTTCAGCCTTGACACCAGTTCCATGTCCTATTTTGGCACCTACAGCCTTAGTAATTCCAATTCTCAAAGTGGGCACTGACCATGGCTATACTATGGCACTACTACAAAATCCTTTCTGGTACTGAGTCCTGACATTATAATCTTGGAACATGTTTGTGCTACCGTCTACCATGCCTGCATCAGTACCAAAATTGGCCTCTACACAATGGACCGCAGACAAGTCAAGTTGCTTAGTGGGCCCACTGATTATTTAGATGGCTCTTTGCAGACTGGTTCAGAGTCCTCCAGTATTGTGCCATCCTCTGCTAGGCACAATCAGTTGAGCCAGTCTTCTAGGAGAGCACTGGGCCAGGGATTGTTCATACAGCAAAGACAGATCGTCATGGCCAGGTGCCTATTGACCACCCCATGTCTTACACTTTCCCTCATGAGTGACCCTTTTATACCCAGGAGTGCTTCCCAAACCCCCAGGTCTTGATCTCTGGCCCACGCGTGGTGAAATTCATCAAACTGGTCCACAAATCCGTTTCCAGAGTCACCTAGGCTGGGAGCACATGCAAACATTGATCCCCTTGCAGGATGAACCATTTTCAGAGGAGTCAGTTGTATCACAGCAGGATTCATTCTCTCCTGCAAACCTGTTGCCTTTGTGATAGACCCAGGCCAGCTGAGTACAGCAGAGTAGCAGAAGGCAGATATTCTGGCCACTGATTAACGGTTTTCTGTTCCCTTATTGACCAGAGCAGGGGCTGCTTCAGGCTAATGAGAACACCTGACTCCAATTAACCTGCAAAGAGTCATGTGAGGCCATTAAGCTAATGTGACCACCTGACTCTAATTAAGGCCTCTCTGGTACTATAAAAAGGGCTCACTCCAGTGAAGCAGAGGAGAGCCAGGGAGCCAGAGAAGAGGATGTGCTGCTGCTGCTGCTGAAGGGCTGGATACAGAAGGCACCCTCAAGCTATTGGTAAGGGAGAAGTGGGAGAGCTGTGGGGAAGTGGCCCAGGGAAAAGTAGCAACTCTGGCAGTGAAAGGTTGGGTGCCAACAGCTGCTACCATTAGGGTCCCTGGCTGGAATCTGGAGTAGAGGGTGGGCCGGGTTCCCCCCAACCTGCTACTACTGAAACACCTCCTGGAAGGGGAAGGGAGGCCCCTAGCAGGACAGGAGGCTATACTGTCCTGAAATAAGCCCAGAGGGACAACAGAGACTGTGGAAGTTCTCTCACCAACCGCTTTGCTGGCGTATGATGAAAAGGGCTCAGTAGACCAGCGTCTGTCAAAGATTTTTCACCACGGCCCCTTTCCTCTTCCCCAATGCCTCTCGCGGCCCAGGGGGTATGTCCGCCGAAATGCTGCCGACCGCAAAGCTTCCACAGTCAGTGGCATTTCGGCAGTACACAAATAGAACTTTCTGTTTCGGCAGCATTCAGCCTGATCCCGCAGCCGCCAGACCATGTCCGCCGAAATGCCACAGAAAGGCACTGGGGTCTTGCGCGCCTCCGGGCATGCGTGCACCCCACTTTGAAGACCACTGCAGTAGACTGTAACCCTGGCCAAGAGAGAGAAAGGCTACGTGGACAAAGTCAGAGCTTTGCCACAGCTGGTGTCAGATGTTCTCATTAGCCTGAAGCAGCTCCTGCTCTGGTCAGTCAGGGAACAGAAAACTGTTAATCCAGTGGCCAGAATATCTTCCTTCTGCTACTTTGCTGTATCCAGCTGGCCTGGGTCTTTCATACCTTCTTGTTTGACAACTCAGTAATCCAGACTCATGCTCTCTTTTTCCAGAGGATTTTAAATCCTAGCAAAACCTGCTGAGGAGAATGGCTGTGGCTTTGGGCATACAAGCTGATCTGGTGCAAAAGACCACTTTTGGACATTTTCCAGGCAGTATCCCTTTGGAGGGTAGCCACCCTTTACTAATGAAACTCTTCTGGAGTCAGCAAAGCCATTATGGCATGCACCAGGCCCCTAAGCTCCTGCATGTAAGTGCATGGAGAAATAATATCATGTTCCAATAAAAGGCTTTGAGGGCTTTTATTCCCACCCTGCTCCAAACTCCCTGGTGTTTACTGCCACCAATAAACGATCATGTAAAGGGAAAATTAAATCAACTTCCAAAAAAAAAAAAAGCCCAAGAGATTTTTTTTGTTGGGAAGAAAAAATTATTCCACTTCCTCTCTCCAGAGGTGCATAGCAAACAAGCATCTAAATACAACTTCAGAAGCTGGGATGCAATGTCCAAATTGACTAATTTCATCCCTGAAGATGCAAGGGAAGAATTTAGGGCTTTTCTGGCAGAAAGTCAGTTGGTGGCCAAGACATCACTACAGTCTGCACTTGATGCAGAGGCCTCTAGGATGATGGCCACAGCAATAACAACAAGAAGAGACCACAGTGTAAATAGACAAGGAGAGGCATGATCTGATCTTCTTTGCAAGGAAGTGATGAATCTCTGGGGTTTTTGCATCAAGGAAAACATTACTCCCATTGCCATTTACCTACTCCCACAACCAGCTGGCCAACCACGTCAGCAGGATATTCTCCCAGAGTCACGAGGAGTCCCTCAACAATGGTGTGCTGAGGACATCTTCCAAGAAAAGAATATTCCAGAACTCAACCTGTTCACAACAAAAGACAACAAGAAATGCCATCAGTTCTGCTCTTGAATGGGTCATAGTCCAGGCTCACTGATCAATGCCTTTCTCCTGAGATGGAGACTGGAGCTCATGGATTCATTCCCCCCATTCTGCTCATCCCTCAGGTCATACTAAGATTGTGTCAAGATAATTCTCGGTGTGCCACTGTGGTTGAGATGGTGTTGGTTCTTTATCTTGTGACATTATTAATATGAATGGTGACCGTATAGATCATTGTTGCAACCAAGGTCATATAGTTGCACCAAATCTTGTACAAAAGTGGTTAAGTAAGTTGTCTATGATTTGCTGGTTATGATTTTCTGGTTAGAATTATGCTCTCTGAATGCATATATTATTTTTGTATTTAAAGTTATACGTATTGGCTCTATATTGTATGTATTTCAAACTTTTGCTATGCTTCTGGGTGACACCCCAGACAATTTGGCATCAGCACTGCCAAGCAGGCTAGCTTGATGGCTCATTAAGGACCATCAGCTATACAACTGACCCATTGAAAGAAGGCAGATACACTTTATGGCTCTGCAAGGCATGCAGGAACATGCCTATGGACCAAACTCTAAGATTTATCCATGCCATGTGCTGGGTGGCTTGTGGCTGAAACAAAAAAAGCACAAGCCACATGGCAGAAGATTATAAAAGGCAGTATCATCATCTCAATTTTGTCTTCAATCCTTCTTCTTACTTCTGGAGGAACCTTGCTGCAAAGTGAAGCTCTGAACAAAGGACTGAATGACCTGTGGATGTATTCCAAAGACTTGTTTTGAGCCTGCAGTTTATTCCATCTCTGCTACAAGCCTGAACAAAGAACTTTGCCATTACTGTACGTAATTGATTCTTTTAACAAATTTTAGCTCTCATCTATATTTATTTCTGCTATGAATAAACCTTCAGATTTTAGATTCTGAAGGACTGGCAACAGTATGATTTGTGGGTAAGATCTGACATATATTGACTTGGGTTTGGGGCTTGGTCCTTTGGGACTGGGAAAACTTTTTCTTTTACTGGGTATTGGTTTTCCTAACCATTCATCCCCATAAGGAGTGGTGCTGGGAGTGATACTGGGAAACTGGAGTGTCTAAGGGAATTACTTGTATGACTTATGGTTAGCCAGTGAGGTAAAAAAAAGTCTTCTCTGTTTGACTCATTTGGTGTGCCTTAATAGTAAAAGGAAACCTAGCCTTGGGTTGTAACTGCCCAGTGTGATGCAGCAGGGAACAGGGTGGCTTTGACTGGGGAGTTTCACTGGGACTGTCTGCACTGGGGATGGGAAGAAAGATACCTGAGGCTGTAACCCAAGCCCAGGAGGGAGGTTGGGACAGGTGACACCTTTGGCCCAGGAAACTAGACGAAGGCTGGGGGAGTGGCTAGGGAGAGGCAGAGAGAGAGACGCTGCAGGAGTTTGAAATTGGAGTTTCCGCTCCTACCCCCCGCCACAGTGCCCCTCTCCCCATAGAGATCCCTGTTGACAGAACCCCCATTGGGGTCCATCCAGTACAGTGGAGTTGGCTGGGAAAGAGGAGGGAGCCCTAAGTCTGGGGTCTGTTCTCCCTGCAGCCCAGAAGGACGTGACTGAGGGGTCCTGCTTATACTTACAAGCTCTGATTTGGTCTATGTTCCTATCATCTCAAATAAACCCTTCTGTTCTACTGGCTGACTGAGAGTCATGGTGAATCACAGGAAGCAGGGGTACAGGGCCCTAACGCCCCCCTCACTCTGTGACAACTAGTGGTAGTGGTGGGATATACTACATCCCGTGGACGTGCACTTGCTGCATTAAGTGATTGGGGAGCAGTAAAACAAAGGGGAATTGACGGGGACCGGGTATACTGAAGATTCAGAGAGAAGAGGTTTCAGGGGGCTGAGGAGCTACGCTTAACCCTTGGGAGTGTGTGACCAGTGAGAAGGACTGTTGCAATAAAGGGTCCCCTTGGGCACTGCAGTGAGCAGTCTCAGGGGCGGAGGAGCTGCAGCTCCACCCTGGGAGAGAGATGGTGAGAAGGGCTGGCACACAAGGGAAACCGTGGAAGCTGAAAGCACACAGGCCTGCACGTGGCCAGCAGGAAGATGTATGCTAAATGCCTTAAGAGTGACCTGGTGGAGCCGTGCAGGCAGAGGGGGCTGCGCATTGCAAGGCTCAGCGAAGAACAGCTGGTTGAGCAGCTGGAGGAGAAGGATTGCTTGGATGCACCAATCCCTGCCTCTGAGGAAAAGCACCCAGCAGATGCAGCGTGGGCCCTGGGGCCTGACCTGGCTGGGAAGGGTCAAACTGCTGCCAACGACATCCCGAGATACCTCTTACCTAGGGGAAAGGTTGGAGGGAGCCCATCTTGACCACTGTAGCAGCAGGGGATCCTCCCGGCAGAGCTCCTCATCCCTGGAGCTGAGGTGACTGGAATGGGAGAGGGAGAGAAAACAGAGAGAGTTGGAAGTTCAAGAGGAGGAGTGACAGGATTGCGAAAAAGAGCGGGAGGCCCATGAAAGACAACGTCAGCATGATCTGGAGCTGGCCAGGCTGAGGAGCAGTGAAGCCGTGGCTGAGATGAGTGAGGAGGGATCCAAGACTGCGAGGAGGTTTGATAAGTGCATCACGGCTCAGCGTAAGGAAGCGGGGGACATAAATGAATTCCTGATTGCCTTGAGATGGCCTGCGAGGTGCTCAGGTTTGACCCTGCAGACAGGCTCTGGCTTCTCATGCCTTTACTAGACCTCAAAGCTGTGGGGGTGTATGGCCAAATGGAAGAGGTGGAGAAAGAGAACTACGAACTGTTTAAAAATACCCTGCTACCTGAGTTTGGGCTGACTCCCAAGACATACTGGGAAAGGTTCCGGAGTCAGTATAAAACCCCTGAGGGCACATATCTAGAACTGGCCATTCGCATGGAGGGGTATGCCTGCAGGCGGGTGGGGCCCAAACATAGGAGGACCTGGTTAAAATGATTGTTTTGGAGTGTAGCAAAGCGGAGACTCACCCCTGCGGCGCCTCCCGCTGGTCGTTGGGGAATTAGCTCATCTTCCAGCTCCAGAGCACCCTCTGCAGGCTGTAGTCCTGTTTGCCACTGGCCCCGTGTCCTTCCCTGGACCCCGGTGCCCTCTTCCCTGGGGTGCTGCACCCCTGCAGTAACCCCACAGTCTAGCTCTGGGTCCCCCCTCCCTGGGGAACCCTCACCCACTATCCCCACCTTGCCTCAGTCTAGGCAACTGCCATTCACCACTTGCCCCCATTCTCTGGGGCAGACTGCAGTATCATTGCCATTCATCATTAGCAAGAAGGGTTTGGCCTGCTGCTTCTGCCTCTAGAGCCATGGGCTGCCCCCTGCAACCCCAGTACCCTTTGTTGGGCTGTCCCCTAGGCCCTGCAGCCTGGGGGTTTCCAGGCCAGAGCTCCCCCAGCTCCCCTTGCCTTGCCTCAGCCCTGCACCACTCTAGGTACCTACTCAAGCTCCCAGCAGTCAGTCCTGTCTGTCTCTACAGACAGAAGAGACTCTCTCTCTCTACTCCTGGCTTCTCTGCCTTTATATAGCCAGCTGGATCTGTTTGGGGAGTGGTGCCCAGCTGAGCCTGCCTCCCAATCAGCCCAGGTCCACTTTACTCAGTCTGGGAGCAGCTTGCCCCCAGCCACAGCCCTTCCTGGGGCTGTTTTAACCCTTTTTCTGCAGGAGTGGGGCAGCTGCCCCACTACATGGAGCAACTGTATGAGTGGTGCCCATCCACCTGAGGCTATGGTTGGAGGACCAAAAGCCAAAGAACCCGCAACACGCAGGATGGCTCACCGACAGGTTTGTGAAGAGCCAGTCAAGAGATGGCAGGGAGGAGTCCCAAAGGAACAGATCCGCCATGATGGAGAGAGAGAGTCACCATGACACCTCCAAGCAGGGAAATATGGAGAACCCCCTTCTAAGGAGAACATCTGGCTTCGGGACCAACGGACCAGCTTAAGGGGACCAACAGGACACGAGCTGCTATCACTGTGGCCGGAGAGGCCACACACAGACCCAATGCCCCAAGCTCAGGTGCAAATCTTTTCTCTCACCAAAGCATTATCAAGTCTTTTCTTGACAAATTGGAACTCTGGATTGTAAGCGTTAAAGGCAATAATTTGGTTCATTTTCCATATGTGGATGCCATGCTTGGGAAAAAGGAAGCCATTCGGACACAAATTCTCGATCTTTTATGGAAGCTACGAGACGAAGTCCAACAATAATTTCCGGAGGTGGACAGGATAGAAGATGGATTATCTTTCATCAGGAATCCATTCACAACAGATGTTAATAGTGTTTGGATGTGATTGCAGAGCCATTGGCCATTATCTTTGAAAACTCATGGCGATCAGGGGAGGTCCCAGATGACTGGAAAAAGGCAAATGTAGTGCCCATCTTTAAAAAAGGGAAGAAGGAGGATCTGGGGAACTACAGGCCAGTCAGCCTCACCTCAGTCCCTGGAAAAATCATGAAGCAAGTCCTCAAGGAATCAATTCTGAAGCACTTAAAGGAGAGGAAAGTGATCAGGAACAGTCAGCATGGATTCACCAAAGGCAAATCATGCCTGACTAACCTAATTGCCTTCTGTGATGAGATAACTGGCTCTGTGGATGAGGGGAAAGCAGTGGATGTACTGTTCCTTGACTTTAGCAAAGCTTTTGATATGGTCTCCCACAGTATTCTGGCCAGCAAGTTAAAGAAGTATGGGCTGGATGAATGGACCATAAGGAGGATAGAAAGCTGGCTGGATTGTCAGGCTCAACGCGTAGTGATCAATGGCTCCATGTCTAGTTGGCAGCCGGTATCAAGTGGAGTGCCCCAAGGATCGGTCCTGGGGCTGGTTTTATTCAATATCTTTTTCAGTGATCTAGATGATGGTGTGGACTGCATGCACCCTCAGTAAGTTTGCAGGTGACACTAAACTGGGAAGAGTGGTAGATATGCTGGAGGGTAGGGATAGGATACAGAGGGACTTAAAGAAATTAGAGGATTGGGCCAAAAGAAATTTGATGAGGTTCAACAACGACAAGTGCAGAGTCCTGCACTTAGGAAGGAAGAATCCCATGCACTGCTACAGACTAGGAACCGAATGGCTAGGCAACAGTTCTGCACAAAAGGACCTATGGGTTACAGTGGATGAGAAGCTGGATATGAGTCAACAGTGTGCTCTTGTTGCCAAAAAGGCTAACGGCATTTTGGGCTGTATAAGTAAGGGCATTGCCAGCAGATCGAGGGACGTGATTGTTCCCCTCTATTCAACATTAGTATGGCCTCATCTGGAGTACCGTGTCCAGTTCTGGGGCCCACATTACAAGAAGGATGTGGAAAAATTGGAAAGAGTCCAGAGAAAGGCAACAAAAATGATTAGGGGGCTGGAGCACATGACTTATGAGGAGAGTTTGAGAGAACTGGGATTGTTTAGTCTACAGAAGAGAAGACTGAGGGGAGATTTGATAGCTGCTTTCAAGTACCTGAAAGGGGGTTCCAAAGAGGATGGATCTAGACTGTTCTCAGTGGTACCAGATGACAGAACAAGAACAGTCTCAAGTTGCATTTAGGAAGGTTTAGATTGGATATTAGGAAAAACTTTTTCACTAGGAGGGTGGTGAAGCATTGGAATGGGTTACCTAGGGAGGTGGTAGAATCTCCTTTCTTAGAGGTTTTTAAGGTAGGCTTGACAAAGCCCTGGCTGAGATGATTTAGTTGGGGATTGGTCCTACTTTGAGCAGGGGGCTGGACTAGATGACCTCCTGAGGTCCCTTCCAACCCTGATATTCTATGATTCTATGATTCCAGAGGATCGGCAGGAGGAATTTTTGGATCTGAAAAATGATTTTGTGACCCAAGACATGTACCGGCAGTCTATCATAGAGAAATTTTGGGCCAGAATGACTGGGAGTTACCCAAATCTGTCAGCACACACAGTCACATTTCTTTTGCCATTTACATCAACTTATATGTGTGAGACAAGATTTTCGAGTTTGTTGCACGTTAAATCCAAACAGAGAAATCAGTTCACAGTGGAAAGCGATATTCATTGTGCATTACCAAATACCACTCCAAACATTGAAAAGCTTGTCAGTGAGAAGAGAATCCAAACATCTAGTAAGAAATAAATAAATTTCAAACCAAAATGTGTCTGCTCTCTATAATCATGTCTCAACAAAAAAATAAAAATAAAAAAGGAGGTGGTCCACAAAAATATTTTGATTGGCCTGATGGTCCGTGGACTGAAACGAATTGAGACCACTGATCTATATGGTCTTAGTTCATGTCAATAATGGCACAGATCCTAGCCAAGAGGTCTTGCAAACCAGACTTGGAGGGGGATTGTAACCCCTACGGGATAGGGGCAATGCTGGGAAGAAGGGTCTACCAACTAAAACCTGAGGGTGTGTGGCCTCCGCCAGAGCAAGTGTCCAACCCTTGGCATCCCTGCAACACAGCCAGGGCCCGAAAAGAAGGCCTGGAACATGTGAGAAACAGACTGAACTTCCCTTACATTCCAGAGACAGCTGGTTGTGACGTCCCCGTGCCACAGAGCAGGGTGACGGGTTTTCCTTTAACCTTTCCCATTTTTCCTTATTTTTTAAAATTGATTGCTGTTTAATAAATTGTATTTGCTTTGAACGGCATGTAATGATCAGTGGATCAGGGAAGCATCCAGTGGAGAGAGAGCACTGCAGAGTGGGGACACCCTAGCCTGTCCTAAGTGACCACAACAAGGTTGAGGGTCAAGCCTCCAAGGAATCCTGGGCCCAGACTTGTTGGGTTTACAAGGAGTCTGCCACATAGGAGAGTAGAAGGGAAGCCCTTGAGGTCAACAGGCCTCTGAGTAAAGGGCGTGGGAACGAGGACTGACATCCTTTCTCTAGCCATTCCACTGGGGTAGTGTATAAGCCAGGAAAGTTCCCCACAACAGCGGGACCATTCCCCCGCTTACACTGAGGAAGACCAGAAGAATCCATTCCAGGGATGTTACTGTGAGAACAGGATCAGAAACCAGACAAACTGGAAGAGAAGAGGTGGTCCTGGATGTTAGCAGTGGGATGGGAAGATCCAAGGATACTGTCAATTTAAGGGCCCACAATCAGGAGCTCTGTAAAGCTGGGTGGAGTAGGGCTCCCCTTTCCCATGCCCAAGTGGGAGAAACTCTCAGAAGGAGGGTAGTATATCCACAGTTGTTTCTCTCAGAACAGGTTGTGCATAGATAGAGGAAGGAAGGCTAGGCTTCTGCTAGAGCAAAGTTTCTGTGGAGGACAGGAGCATGGAAAAGGGTATGAACTGCTGTTGTTATGATGGACCTTGTGTTTGGGACACTGAGGATTAGTTTTAATTACCTTGGGCAACTGACCCAGTTTCAGGGGTGTTTCCACAGGGCCCTCCCTGAAGACAGGGACCAGAGGCAGGGCCATGCAGAAACACCTCTGGCTACAAGGGTGCATCTGGTAAATGGGAACTTTGCTATAGAATGCACTAGCAGAGCGGGGGCTACAGCGTGATTGGGGTGCAGGGAAAGTGGAGTGAACTGGCAGAGCTCAGGCTGCAGAGGGGAAGGGTACATGGCTGGGGTGCACTGACAGAGCTTGGCGGGTGCTATTCTCCACCTTTCCTCCCATCCCTCCACATTTATTCCCTTGCCCCTGCTCCAAACCTCTCTCTCCCTCTGCCCCCTTCCTCTGCTCCCTAACGCCCCTCTTTCCCCTAGGAACCGTTCACTTGTCTATTTCCCCAAGAATTCTTTGATTACATTCCCTCCAAAGCAAAATTGCCACCCATGACTCACAAATTGCAGCACTTCCAGCCACCCAGTTCAAAACTCCTTTCATGTTAGGTTGGGGTTGTGATTAACTTATCTATAGTTTATGTTAAGTGAAGGGTGAGTTCACGGTCTTCAAAAGGTCTGTGATTCATCCAGTCATTAGTACCTCTCAACAGAAGGCAACAGAAAGAAACTGTTTTTCTGGGAGGCCTGTAATAACTAAGAAATCCCTTAGCCAAATGATCCCCAAATTTTGTCCCTATGAGGCACACCATATTTCAAAACAACCCAGCTAACTGGATTTTAGTGTACTTATGATTATCAAGTGAGTGTAAAGTATATAAAATGGTGAGGTTTTCAACCTATGGTCTAAGATTGCCAAAGGGGTCTGCACCTCTGTGATAAGTTGTCACCCCTGGGGTGCAGTCTGGGAGCTGTAGGAACCACTGGGCCCAGGGCCGGATTAAGACCTTTAGAGGCCCTAAGCACTGAAAAGATTATGGTGCCCCCCAATATGTAATTCAAAATAAAAACAATACTATACTGTAAAATAAAATTTTATTTTTTGAAATGACACAAAAAACTTATGTGTATGCTGAAATTAAAATAGCTTCTTTCTAGATGTTCTGATTGCAAAATTCTGGATACGTTCATCGAAGCTGACTCAATGAAGCATGTCTGCTTCCATACACAATAGGGAAAGTGAATCGAGTCTGTCCTGACACATTGTTGTTCTCTGAGGGTTCTTTATTCTTTTCAACTGAGAAAGAGAGTGTTCTGCGGAGCAGTTAGTAATCATCAATGTTAGAAAAATACATAGTGCAATCTTTACATTTGGAAATACACATTATATTCCGTCTTTCAGTATTGTGTCATGAAGATCAATGAGACTGAATTTCATTTTTCCTGTTTCATTAAACTTTGGGCGCATATAACAGTGGAACTGCCATACTTCTCCACAGAGATTCATGTTCAAGTCAACAGGGTATGAGTCAGTTAGCTTTTGGGAATCTTATGAATACTGTTCGTCAGATAAGTCCATATCATTTAGAAAAGAAAATCTACTTGATATTTCTTTGTACACTTCACCTCTCCTCTTCATATGAGCTTTAAGTATTTAAATTATAGTGTAGTAAGTAGATATGCGAAATTTGTCTCTAGGATTCAATGCTGTTTCTGTTGCACTGCTATCATTTGCTTGTTGATTCCTGATTCGCTTGTGGGACTGGGCTTCTTTGTAGTTAGGCAAGGTATCTTTTGATATGTCTTCAGATCTTTCAAAATCATTCCTCCACATGTGTAAGTGATCTGCTAATGATTGACAGAGGTCTGCACATGTTTTCACATCCAATTCTTTTTCTTGGAGAGCTTTACTTGTGTGGTAAATGTGTTGTAAAATTTCATTCCACATGGTCAACATGAAAACAAACTCTAGTTCTTGCATCTTGTTTGCAAAGTTTTCTGCCTCTTGTATAGTTTCTCCCTTTTGTGATTGGTCTTCAGCTATACTTTCTAATGCATCCACAATCTTTGAATAGGATTCCAGAATTGCACTTGTTGCCACGGCAAGTGCCTCCCACCGAGTATTAGAAAGAGATTTCAGCATACGATCATTGCCCAAATATGTTTTTAAAAACTGCCCATCAGTGTGTTGAGGCAATGAAAATTGTATAAAGTAACTGGATTGTTGAGAAAAAACTTACTGCCACCAGAGTGTAAGGAAGTCTAACAAAGTTCTGATTTTTCCCATGATGACTACTTCGATGCTTTTTTTGAAATATTGATTTTTTTAAAAAAACATCTTTTTTTGGTGCCCCTTGCTTTGCTGGTGCCCTAACCACGTGCTTAGTCTGCCTATTGGGTAATCCAGCCCTGGCTGGGCCCCTCTAACCACTCAGATGGGTTGGCCCTGCTTACACTGTTTGGGGACACAACCAGCTTAACCCAGACCTGTTATCACCCAACATGACAGTAGGTGGCGCCAACACACCCAAACTGAGCTACCTGATAGAGCCGCTTCACCCAAGCCACTCAAATACATGCAGCAAACAGGAACCAATTTTCCAGCTTTCCAGACTCTGACCCCCGACTGGAGTATACACTCAAAATTATACCATCTTGTACTGCACAGGGTACTGTTCCACATAGGTTCATAAAATTTGACCCCTCCCTCAATGTAGAGAGGAATATACAACAGCCTTTGCCCCTGAGTTATAATTCCCATACACTTCACTCCAAGTCACTGGTTTAGATAAAGCAAAAACAAGAGTATTAACAACAAAAGATAGATTTTTAAGTGATTATAAGGGATACCAAACTAATCAAAGCAGATTACCTAGCAAATAAACAAAAAATGCAAGATAAGCTTAATATACTAAATAAAGTGAGAATCTGCTATTCATATCCAAAGAGATGATACAAGCAGGCAGCTGTTTCTTAAGGGCATCAGAATCCCCAGGTGTTTCATTCACAGGCTAGAAATCCCTTTCGCCTGGGTCCAGCACTTATCCCACTTCAGTCTTTGTTTCTCAGCCCTTTTCAGGATCCTTCTTGTGGGGCGTGAAGAACCCTAGATGATGTCATTCCCTGCCTAATATAGCTTTTGCATATGGCAGGAACCCTTTGTTTTGAAGCTTGGTTCCCAGACCAGTCTGTGGAAAAATATTGACATCCCAAGATGGAATTCAGCATCATGTGTGGGGCCCTACCAAATTCACGGTCCATTTTGATCAATTTCATAGTCATAAGATTTTTAAAATAATAAATTTCATTATTTCGGCTATTTAAATTTGAAATTTCATGGTGTTGAAATTGTACTCCTTGTTAGGAGTACTAGTGCCAATGTAGGATTCAGGCCTGTAGTTTTGCCTGAGATAGTGTTTTGAATTTTATTTTTTGATACACATACAGTACAGACCCATTTATGCACGAATCGCTTAACGTGCAGTAGCATGCCTCCCAGTGCTACCAATTTAACATGTGAGACTCATTAACATGCAGTACAGGAACTTGCTATGTAGCCCTATAGATTTGCTCACTAACTCATTGACATAGAAATCGACAGGAAGAACAGAGCGGAAATATGTTGTAGGCCTACTGGCATTTCATCTTCCTTTTGATAGCCAATATAGGTAAAGACGTATCACGCATGCTTAGTCATTGTCATGCTAGAGAAATGTAATATACAGTCTGTACTAATAAATTTTGAAATTGTTTAATTTTCATTGATTTGATTCCAGTGGGAAACCTTTAGTTTAAACTGGCATGTTTACAAAGTTTTAGTGATTTACTGCATACAGGATATTTAATGTTTTTATTAGATTACATATTTGAATTTACATTCTTGCAAAGCGCCATTAACAGATAGGCCTGCAGTATTTGGGACACTGTGAATATGTATGTAATCCTAGATAATTATACGTGTATATCTTAAGATATTTCAGCATGGCCCTCTTAACCCATGGTCCGTTAACATGCAGTCATAACGGATTGACTCCTGATGGGTTTGTACTGTATGTTCTTACTAATATGTGTGAACAAAAGGATCCTTACTAATATGTGTAAACAAAGGACAAAAACCTCTGTGTATGTTGCCTCTGCCTAGCCAGTTAGTATAATGGGAACAGATAAGGGCAGTTAAAGTGTTACTGGGCATGGTGGGACACTGGGATATATGAGCGCACACTTGAAGACTCCCTCAACTCCTATCTCAAGGCAAGGTCAAGCAACCAGTTGGGAGGGACAACAGGAGATTGGGAGGAAGGTAAAACACTAAAAGGCCAGAGAAATGCCTGCCCCTGACTATAGCACAACCTCACTCCTTCTCCGAGGGTACAAAAGAGTTGAGACAAAGACCCCAGACCCACAACCCTCCAAAACAGAACATTTTCATAAGTTGTAAGAGGTGGGACTATGGGTGTGCATTTCAAATAGAAATATGTCTGTTGAAGAGAGTGAGGCAGAACACTGGGAAACAAGGTTCTGCAGCATCACAGTTATAGTATACATGCTTTCTGGAACTAACCCCATTGCATTGCCTGCACTTTGGACTTCTGATTTCTGTCTGCATGACAAGAACCAAGGGAGAGGGTAAAGGCAAAGCCCTCTGTCAAGGCTGATTCCCCACTCCGGCACTTTGAGTGCAGAAGGTGGGGGCCCACAAGGATTCTAAAAATTAATACTGGCCACTCCAGGCTTCTATTAAACTCCCAAGGTTACAGCTTTTCTCTGACTTTGGATGGGTAGATGTTGCCATCACCCAAATGCAAAAACTCTTTTGAGAACCCAGGAAGGTGCAGTTGGGAATTCAACTTTGATATAGCACAAACGAGCTGACTGAGACAACATAATAAAAGAAAAAATATTTGAACAGGAAACTCAACTCTAAGAAACTCACTGTGATCCTGATCACCTTGACTGACTATTTTGTATTGTGTCTTACAATGTGTGTCTATTTACATACAGAGCCATCAGATAAACAAAATTTGCAAAATCTATAAAAGAAGCCTACAGGAAAAAACCATCAGTGCCTGCTTGCCTTGTGCAATATTAATGAGACACCTGCTTGCATTATATAATACTAACAAAACAAAAACAAGGTATTAGTTATTCATGAGGTAGGTATAAAATGCAAATGTTCCTGTTATTTCTCTGCCTGTGTTCCTACGCGCGGTGGGCTTCACCCCGAGCATTGCTCCAGTGCATCGGGCTTTCCCCATCTCAGTGGCAGCAATGAAGGGAGCCCCCATTGTGGGTGTGTCACTTTTGCCTTCAATAAACTCACCACTTTTATTCAGCAGCTGTGTGTGTGCCTCATTCCTACAGGACCCCGAGTACCCTGCAACAACCAGGAAAGTTTCTTGTTAGTTAAGTCTAGACTCTAAAGGCATATTGTGATTTTGTTTTGGATGTACCAAATTGTTTCTGATATTTCTACCTGTTTGCTGCTATTTGTCTCTGTTCTTCATTAAATAAACTTGTACTTGTTTTCATTATAAACAAATCTAAGTGCTGTGAGTTGGGCAGAACAGTGATCCTGAGGTGAAACTGGTAAGCTGGGGTTCCTTTGGGAGCAGCGGATCTGTGAATTCTGTGTGTCCAGTGGATCAAGGGCTGGGCACTCAAGGGGGACACTCAGAGGACTCAAGGATTGGAGTGTGCCAGTTGGTTACCTGGAGAGGGACAGCAGAATCTGTGTAGGCTAAGAGGGAAGTGCTTGTGTTGCCCATCGCTGGTGCAATCAGAGAGATGACCCTTAGCAGGCGTGGATGAGTCTTCCTCAGGCTAAAAGCAGGTGCTAGCAAGGTGCCTCACACCCCTAGGTATTCCCAGGAAGCATCATAGCCCTGGGAGACTTACACCCTCCCCCTGGCTGGGCCCATCCCACATAGGGAACTGTGTAATTAGAATGCTGGGGCCCCTCTCTTTCCCCAGAAACCCTCATTACCAGTGTCTGTCTAATTTTGTCTGCATTCCTTTGGGGCAGGAATCATCTCTTTCCTGTCTGCTCTGGGAGCCACCATGCACAAAAAATGTATATGAACAAGTGAAGGTGTGCCATATGAGTTACATACATGGAAAAAAAAATGCATGTTTAGCTATGCATGAGGAAATCATGTTACAAATGTGCAGACATTCAATTTGCATAGAAATAATTATCCCTGAGAATATTCATATGATATTAATTATGTACAAGGTCTCTTTCATACAGTTAATTATGTGTAAGCAGGGGAATGGTCCTGCCATTGTGGGGAACTTTCCTGGTTTATACACTACCCTGGTGAAGTGCAGGTTAACTCACTCAAGTTTGAAACTTCTGATTTTTTTGAGATCCTTGGAGATAAATCCTTTCGCTAGCCCTAAGTCCTTGCTCCCACTTCCTTTACCCTGTGTGGCGGAGTCCTCATAACCCCAACAAGACTGGGCCCAGAATTCCTGGGGGACAAGGGAGGTTCAACCCTCAACCTTGTTGTAGTCATTTACAGGCTAGGGTGTCACCACTCCGAAGTGCTCTTTCTCCACTGGATGCTTCCCTGACCCAATGATCATTATATACAATTCAAAATAAATACAATTTATTAAACAACAATCAATTTTAAAAAAATAAGGAAAAATGGGAAAGGTTAAAGGAAAACACATAACCCTGCTCTGTGGCATGGGGATATCTTAACCAGCATCTCTGGAACGTAAGGAAAGTTCACAGTTGGTTTCTTGTTGGCTGTACTGCAGGGATGCTGTGGATTGGACACTTGCTCTTGCAGTGGCCACATGCTTCAGGCTCCAGAAGGGAGGAGCATCACCCCACTCCATCAAACTTATGATCCCCTTCAAGTCCACACTGCAAGACTTCTTGGCTGGGTGCATCTCCATACACTCAGCCCACTGCCCAGTCTTCCCCCATGCTCTCCTTAGCTATTCACCACACCTGACTCTAGACTGTTCCAGCTCCCTAAGCTACTTTTCTAGCCTTTCTAGCTCTGTTTGCTTCATTTCTCCTCTTAGGTCTGGTCTGGTCTGGTCTGGTCCCACCACAGACCTGCTTCCTAGGCTGCTTTTCCAGGGCCAGACTGGGCCTAAGCCCCCACAATTCCAGCTTAGCTAGATAACAAGACAACATCCTGGCCAGCTGACTCCCCACTTAGCCTGCCCACTCTGTTAATCAGGCTGACCTGGAGCATTTGCCTCTCCCCATTGTTCCTGGGGACTGTCATTCTCAGGGGTCCTGATTTCCCATGGACCCTTCTCCTTTCTTTTGGTACTGGGAGCTAGGAACTAAAACATCCCCCATGAGTTTTCATAAGGAGACAATAGCCCCCTTACATCTGCGTAAGAAGAACACGCAACTGAAAGACTGCATAGCACTGGCTGAGAGCACAGCAGAAGTCATCTCTGCACATAACATTTGCATATTCAAGAATAATATGTGAATATAAGATGAATTATTAATCGAGGATATACAAGAGAAGAGCTGTATATTGGATATTTACATTAATTTGCATACAACTCATTACTCGTGGCGTGGTGACAATAGGACACGCTCCAAAAATGTAGGAGAAAGGCTAAATGAGGTGAACTGTATACTAGGTTAATTAGCATATGATAAATATGCAAAAGATTCGACCACGCTAACTTTGCAGGTTCGGCCGTTGGGACCGCGCGAGCTACACCACCCTCCTCCACCGTTCGCCCAGTGCCCGATAGTAACCCCCGCCCCGCCCCGCCTTCCTTTCTCCCTCCCTCTTCCCTGACTGGCGTTCGCCTGTCTCCTCCACGACCAATGGGGAGCCGCACCCCACCCTGCACTCAGGACCCCGCCCCATCTTGCCCAATCAGAGTCTGACTCCCGGAAGAGGCTCATCCAATCGTTGGGTGACAAGGACGTTCGTCGCTTCTCCCTCACGTGGGGTAACCTTTGCCTCAGTTAGCTCTCGGCCCTGCCCCGCTGCTTCCTGCTAGCCAATTGGAGAAGGTGTGGGGAGCGGGTCAAGAGGGGTGCAGCCAATGGCCATTGAGTGGGTGTGGCCTAAGTGAGGGGGGCCGCGCCGGCGGCAGCTGCATCTGCCGGGTTCGGGGAGCAGCGGTGCGTCTGGCCGGGCGGCCCGGGGAGAACATGGCGGTGGCGGGGTCCGGTCTGGGCCTGACCCTGGCCCAGGTAGCGGAGGCGCTGGGCTCCTCCGAGCAAGCGCTGCGCCTCATCGTCTCTATCTTCCTGGGTAAGGGCGAGGGTCGGGCGCAGGGCGGGCCGAGGGCGAAGGGCAGCCGGTAACTGACTGAGGGGAGTGAAAGGTCTCGCTCGCGCCCCGCATCTCCTGTGTGGGACCCCAGCCTGAGCTGCTGGCCAGACCCCAGTGTATCTCGTTTGTCCGTGTGTGCGTGCCTGTTGCCCTCTGTTCTTCGGCAGTGTAGACCCCTGGATGCACAGACAGTTAATGGCATGGGCACATCCTCGGGTGGGTAAGCAGACACGTTCACCAAAGGACACGCCCTAGGCTGGGCAGAAATGACACGTGCATGTTCCGTGTCAGAGAGGAAACATGGACATCCAAGAGGGCTGAGGTGGTAGCAAATTCTACTGGTGTTTTATGCTGGGGTAGAGCAACAAGAAAGAGTCCTTCCTTGTGTGGTACTGAGACAATCCCATTGGAAACATTGCTTTGACCTGGACCCTTGGTCCTGGAAAGGTAGTGATAAACTGAAGAGTGCTCCAAGTGATGCTCTGAGGGGCTAGAAGAGTCCTACTGTGGTTCAAAGAGTTTGGTTTATCTGGCTTGTCAAAGCTGTGATAAGAGTTTAGTATAATAAGCTTACAAATAGTGGAAGGGCCTTAACCTCTAGTAAGCAAAAAAAAAAAAAAAAAAAAATTCTATGATAAATGGGGTTGTAATTGAAAGGAATGAGCTCAACGTAATGAAAATTAGTGTCGAGTGTCCTCACTCTGTGGTGTAAGAGACTGTGGGCCTCGGAATACCATTCTTTGGGACACTTTAAATTGGAAAGCCAATGTGCACATACAGAGATAAGACAGCATTGCCTGCTTGACTGATCAGAGAACATAAAATTCAGGACTCGTGTTCCATTCTCTGTTCTGTCCCTGTGTTGAGCAACCTTGAGCAGGTCCCTTACCCACTGTGCCACAGTTTTCCCATCTGTACAACAAGGATAAATACATCTAAATTTTGAGGGATTTTGAAGCTTAAGTATCTTGGTACTGTATCTAAGTGATACATATAACATGCACCTCTGATTCCATACAAACTTTCTTACATCTGGACAGGCACATGATGAATATGTGAATCTATGCCAAAAATCTCTACAGAGAAGCATTCCTACCTAACTAGCTGTTTAGATAGCTCCCTCTAAGGTGTATGTACCCTGTTAGCAGGACTGCATTGAAATGGCATATCACTCCAGTAACTACGAGGTGGGTGAGAGAACACTGCATGTTTATTGATTAACAGCTAGGGCACTGTGCCAGTGCCTCACCTGGGATAGAAACTATGTGGCAGAATTACATCACAGTTAAGATCAATGTACACCTCAGAGGATACATTCACTGGTTCTCAACCTATTTATCATTGTGGGCCACAATCTGGGCCAAAGGTTGAGAATCACAGTGCCCCAACCTGAACCCTCCCCACAGACTCTTATGGCCTGTGCCTCCAAACCAGAGACCCCTTCACAGGGCGGGGCCAGGAGTAGAGCTGGGGTAGGTGGCAGAGACGCTGGATCCTGCTGTGTGGGGCTGGGCGCAGCCCCAACTTGATGGATCCTACTGCTGGGGGCCAGGTGGCAGGGAAACTGGGTGGCAGCTTGAACACCGACCCCCGTGGGGCTGGCTGGCAGCCCTGGATCCTGCAGAACCAGGTGGCAGCCCCAGCCCCAAGCCTGGATCCCGTTGTACCAAGGAGCTGGGAATCTGGATCCTGCTGTGTGGCCCAGTGGCCTTTAGCACACAGCTAATTGGGCTGCAGGTTGAGAACCATTGGAATAGTCTCTGTCAAAATATAGCATATTAAAAAGGGCTTTTTATGTAATCTGGTCCAGGAAGCTACATATACAGCGACTGAGGCTCCCAAGCAGTTGTATGGGACCAAGAAGTGTTTTCACAGAGAAAAGGCATTAACTTGAAGTTTCTCTTCAAACATAGGTTTCATGAATCTCTGTTGTAGGTGCCCTGAGAGCTCTGATTATGTGAACTTGGAACTATTGAGTAGCAAGGTCTGTTTAAGCAATGTGTCCCTTCACCATCTCTTCCAACCTGAGTGACTACCGCTGCTAAACAAAGTTGCAGTGACTTAACTGGAGATGTGATTTTTATATTGCTTTAGTTAAGCAAGTGCAAAAGACTTTGTGGATACTATTATTTTGGTTTAGTTCAGTGGTTCTCAAACTTTTGTACTAGTGACCACTTTCACATAGTAAGCCTGTGAGTGCGACCCCCCCCCCCCATTAAAAACACTTCTTAAAATTTTTAATACCATTATAAATACTGGAGGCAAAGCAGGGTTTGGGGTGGAGGCTGACAGCTTGCAACACCCCATGTAATAACCTCATGATCCCCTGTCCCTACCCCCAGTTTGAGAACCACTGGTTTAGTTTAAGTCTATTAGGAATTCATTTAAGCTAAACTGAAACAAGCCACACTTAAGCTGAAGGAAGAGTTCACAGAGAGAGAGAGTGTCCATTCAGGACTATCTATCTAAATTGGTCTAACCAAAGGTATTGTTTTAAACCAATGTGACCTTCTTGTAGCATTCCTTGAAACTGCTGAAGTTAGCAAGCAGGAAAACAACAGGCTAGAAATCTAGTGGCCTTTGTTGCTTTGTGTTTGCTGCATACAGTTTTTTATTCATGGTTAGAAGTGGTGTGTTAGTGGAAGAGCTGTAGCCAATTTTGATCTGGATGCCTGGCCTACACTACAAAGTTTGGTCAACATAAGCTGCCTTGCATCGACTTAATTGTGCATGTGTCTACGCTTAAATTTGTCTTCCACTGACTTAAGCACCTTCTTATGCCATCATAGTAACACTGCCTTCCTGAGTAGAAATGAGCCAAGGTCAATGTAGCACAAGTGTAGACACTGCGTGACTGATGTCGACTCTAACAGTGCTCTAGCAGCTATCTCACAATGTCTGACATTACTTCACTGCTCAGGTGTCACATAGAGCAGAAGGTCTCACGAATTTGTGTTTTCCTGATTGTCTGGCTTGACGAGCACAACTAGTAGCTCTCCATTGTTGTGTGCAGCTGCTCAGATGACCATGTTGGCTTCACACTCTAGATATGCTCTGACTTGGCATAGACAGGAGATACTGGATCACCTGGGCCTGTGGGGAGAAGAGGCTGTGCAAGCACAGCTATGGGCTAGCGTAGAAATGTTGATATCTATGAGGGGATTGTTTGGGGATGTTGGAGAAGATGGGGACTAGCATCAGTGCCATGTGAAAGCGAAGGAGCTGTGGCAGGTTGTATCAGAAGGCCAGGGAGGCCAGCAGTCAATACAGTGTCATGCTGCAGACCTGCTCCTTCTACAAAGAGCTACATGCGATACTTGGCATAGGCACCACCATCCCACACGCTAACATCGATACTTCCAAGGAGCCTGATCTACAGGACCTGGGCCTGAACATCAAGGAGAAGGGAGAAGAGGAGGATGGAGGAACCTGCAACTGGGGAGTCCAACTGTGCCATGAACCACGACCTGTTTGAGACTTCACTGCAGGCCAGTCAGTCCTGCCAGCCAAGCACAGATGAGCCCAATGCAGGGGGAAGGATCCTCAGGTAAATATATCAATTTATTTCTCATTATAGCGATGGCACCCCAAACTTAACAGGATGCAACTATCGACTATGCATTAATTTATCCAAACTAGAAGAGGTGGTGGTAAAACAAAAAGAGATAGTATTGTTGTAATCTGCCTTTTATTGTTCTTTAGAGTTAGGCAAGGGGGACCGTGTGGGGCAGTTTATGTACACTGGGACATCCCTTGAATCCTTCTGAGAGATCTGGGTGAAACTTTCACTGAGGTACTCTGCAATCTTCTCCCAAAGGTTTTTAGGGATGGCAGCCTTATTTCTTCCTCTGAGGTAGGAAACTTTCTGCATGCCACTCAGCGATAACGTTGGCAGGCACCATTGCAGTACACTTGCTAGTATAGGCCTGAGTGGCTTTGGAATGCCAGGAGCAACTGGGTTCTCTGTCTGCCTTTGTTACCTTCCGGAGTGAGATATCAGTGAAAATCTGCCTGTGGAAAACCACCATACCATTTCCCTATATTTATAGTTTCATGCAACCAAGCAATTCTCTTATTTCCCTCACGCATGGAGCTCATACTCATACCATGGCTGGTGCTGTGAATGGCACCAGTGATCAGGAACTCAAAAGCAGAAGTATCCATAAGCTTCTCTTGTCTATCACTTTAGAGGTGCAAGGGAAGAGGAGAATTCTGAATCTAATTTTCACTTTCTGTTGTAACTATGTTGACTGAGACTATACTTACTATAGTACTGCTCTGTGTTTTCTCTGCAGCTGCTGCCATTGCAGCCTTGAAGTTTCCCCCACCACATCCGGGGAACACCTGAGCCAGAGAAGAGAAAGAAGAGGACTCAGGATGACATGTTCAGTGAGATCTTGCACGCCCACGCTGCGTCAGACCACAAGTATATGGCCTGGAGGGTCAGCATTGCAGACAGCCTGGAGAAAGAAAGAGAGTGGAAAGTACAGGGACCTGGGAGTTCCAGCAGTAAAAAGAGAGTGAAATGCAGCAGCACATAATGGGGCTTCTCAGGCAGCAGTCATAGATACTGCAACTCTGATTGACTTACAGTTTCAACAGTCCCGGGCTCACTTTTTTCTGCAACCCACTGAGAGCTCTATTATGGAACCTCCCTGCCTTGCCCCCAGCATTCCACATGGCATCAAGGCTGCTGCGCTACCCGTACCACTCCACCCTGGGGTACGTTAAAGGCAATCACAGCTTCACATACACTGACCTGTAAAAAACACAGTTGATCTGTGTACCCGAAATTAACATGAATGTTCTTTTCCCTTCATAAGTTCTGTTCTTGTTAATTTATTACATTTGATAACAGAATAAAATTCTATTATTTAGAACATAATTTATCTTTATCACTTCACAACGTATGTTGCTGAGTGCCCAGTAGTTCTGAAAGCAACGAGTTATGTTACTGTACAGTGTCATACAACTCATAGGATTGATCACAGACAAAATTAATAGATGCATTGGTGATATTAGAATTATACATGTACACCAAGCACTACACAGTTCTTAACAGGCCACAAAACAGCAGAGCCTGGTATAACACAGTACACCATAGCACATTACTGTGGATCACTCTTGAAGTGGTCTTTCAAAGTCTCCCTGAGCTGTGTAGCTCCATGTAATGCTCTTTTAATAGCCCTTGTCTGGCTGTTTAAACTCACTAGGTAACTACTTCACCTCTGCCCTTTTACCCTGGTGGAATTTTTTCTCCCTTTGCTGCACAGATATTATGCAGGACACAGCAGGCATCTATAACTAAGGTTTTAGTAAAAGGGACAGGTCGCAGACAATGACAGATATTCACGGAAGCTTATGACCTGTCCCTAACTTTTACTAAAAATAACTGACAAAATGGGACTCACTGCTGCTGGGGCTCTAGAGTCCCCCCCACGCCTGTGGCAGCAGGGGGCTATAAGGGGGGGACCTCCAGCTCCGCCACCCCAGGGCTGAAGCGAAAAATGTCACGGAATTCTTGGAAAGTCACAGATTCCATAACCTCATGACAAAATCTTAGCCTTAGCTATAAGCATTGGGATATTTGTCTCACTGAGTACCAATCTTGTAAGTAAACAGCTCCAGACACTCTTTGATCTTCCAAAACATATTTACCTCTCATTCTGCACCTGTTGGTGCTGTTGAGATGGCCAGTGTGACAATGGCAATTTTCTTAATACTTTGTATGACTTCTGAATTCAGTATTCACTATGTGCCTCAGTTTCCCCTATGTGCTACATGTTTAACTGGGTGGTGGAAAAGACTGTTTACTCTTGTCAGAGTCTCACAGACAATGGCCGCTCCAGTGGTCGGACATCTGGTGCCTAACAACTAATGACCAACGGCTGCTGACACCCTCTGCAGGAAGCCAGCTGGCTGTGACCAGCTGGAGAACAAAGAGCTATGGGTGGTAGCCAGGTGACCTGTTTTCCCCCAGGAAACAGAACAAAGGACAGAGGAAGGGCCAGGTATTGGTAGTGTGGGCTATTGGAAGGAGGACTGTGGTTTTTGGACTGGGAGGGATAGCTCAGTGGTTTGAGCATTGGCCTGCTAAACGCAGAGTTGTGAGCTCACTTCTTGAGGGGGTCATTTAGGGATAGGGGCTAAAAGAGGGATTGGTCCTGCTTTGAGTAGGGAATTGGACTAGATGATCTCCTACACTCCCTTTCAACACTGAGATTCTATGACTCTAGGTCAGAGAGAGCTCTGGACAGAGCCTGGTGGATTTTGCTGTAACTTTTCTATTCTCTGTGCTAACCAGGTACTGTACTTTTTATGCTGTGTTCCAGACGTCTAATCAGCCCTTCTGTTTTTACAGCACTGGCTGAGAGTCATTCCAGTCCAAGGAAGTTTGGGGTGCATTGCCCCCTTTGGGGGTGCAAGCTTTCCTCTGGGTATCCAAATCAAGTGGACTCTCTGAGGGGAGCTCACAGAGTAAGCAGCGGTGCTTAAGGCTCCAGGGTTCAATCCCATGAGACAGTGAAGCTAATGTGCTTACCCCAGTAGAGAGTGAGAGACCCTAAGAGTGTGAACACTCTGAAGGAGTCTTCCTAGGGACTGTTCCAAAGCACCAGACCTGTGGATCCATGACACCCAGTGTACAGCTTCATGATGAGCCAGGTCAGCAAGGGGTAGGCTGGAATCCCCAGGATTACTATTGGCATCTCAACATTCCCAATGGCAATCTGCTGGTCAAGAAAGAAAGTCCCTGCTTCTAGTTTTCTGAAAAGGCATGTGTTTTTTAGATACAAGCATCATGCACCTTCCCTGACCCGCCCTCACTGATGTCAGTGAAGTGTCTCCACTGATCCATGAATACTTGCATAACCAAAAAAGAGTAGCCCTTTCTGTTGTATTCTGTGGCCATGTGTTCTGGTGCAAAAACAGGGATGTGTCCCACTGCAATTTGGGAACCCCATTGCAGCAGATTCATCCACTATGTCCTGCACCTTGCCAAGAGTCACAGTCATATTTAGGAGATGATTAATGGCCCTGCACATTTGCATGATAATGGCCGCTGCAGTAGATTTTCCCACCTCAGATTGATACTCAACTGACCGGTTGTAATCTGGCGTTGCAAATTTCCACAGTGTGATCGCTACTTGTTTCTCCAGTGTCAGTGCAGCTCTCGTTTTGGTGTCTCTTGTGCTATAGGGCTGGGCGAGCTTGGTGTATAAATCCATGAATGTGGCCTTGCACATCCAAAAGCTCTGCAACTGCTACTTGTCAGCCCAAGCCTGCATTACGATGTGATCCCGCTAGTCAGTGCTCATTTCTCAGGCCCAGAAGTGGCACACCACGATCTGCAGCTGCTCCGTGAACACCACCAACAACCTTTAATTGTTTTTCTACACATCCCATCACATCTTAGGCATTCTGTCCTCTAAGAATTCGTCACGTTCCACATTGATTCAGTTCTTGCAGCTCTGTGAATACTAAAGGATCATGTGTACTGTGCTTGCAACGCTCATGACAGTAGTGCAGAGCTGTGTGGGATCCATGTTTCTGTCACAGATGTTGATTAGCGAGAAGAGCTGCATGGATTTGTGTGATTCTGAAAAAAAGCCATAAAGATTGTGGGATACAGATGACATTATGGGATGCAGACAGTTAGACACTCAGAAGTTGACACCTTGCTCCCCGTCACTCCATGCATCTCATTTCTGCCCTACGATGCATTGTCAAAACATCCCAAAAGATCATGTGCTGACTGGTGGTGGGTTGCACAGTGGGATACCTACCCATAATGCACCCAACTGTGCATTGTTACACGCATTCCTGGTGAAGTATGCACATTGCTGACACAAGCAGCCAACTATACATGCACACAGGTTTGTGTCAACCATTGTTTGTAGTGTAGGCCTGGCCTGAATCTTCCAAGGCTTTGCTAAGCCATTTGGGTACCATTACAAGTGCTTCCATGCTTGTAATGGTACCCAATGACAGGTGAAGCAAAGTCTGTTGGCTTCAAGCTGAGTTTATGAGTTGGTCCAATATCTATTGCTGACTAACGTGCACGGGTGCCTATTCTGCTTTGGAGGGGGAACAGATAGAGTCATAGATTTTTTTAAACATTAGATTGGACTACTGTGATCCTCTAGTCTGACCTCCATAACTCAGGCCATATGGCACCATCCAGTAATTCTTACACCTAATTTGTGATGGAACTAGAGCAAATCTTTTAGAAAGACACTTAATCTTGATTTATAGATTTCAAGTGATGGAGAATTCAACATATTACTTTTAATCTGTTTTTCTGCTTAATTATGTGCACTGTCAAAGAAAATGGCACCCTTTTAATTTAATTTGTCAAGTTTCAGCTTTCATCCATTGGATCTGACTCTGTGCTAGTTTGAGAGTCTCTTTGTATTTGATACCTTCTGCTTGTGAACAAGATCAGGTTGCCTGTTTAAGCTTCTTTTGGTAAGCTAAAGAGACAGAGTTCCTAAGCCTCTTACTGTAGGGCATGTGCTTCAGACCACAAATCATTCTTGTGGCTCTTCTCTGAAGCCTCTCAAATTTTTTCATTGCCTTTCTTGAAATGTTGATGCTAGAACTAATGAAGTATTCCAGTATTTGTTTCACCACTGCGCTATACAGAGGTAATGCCATCTCCTTCCTTCTATTTGATATTCCTTTGTTCATACATCCATGAACTACATCATCCCTTTTAGCTATACTGTTACACTAGGAACTCTTGTTTAGTTGTTCATCTGTTGTAAACTGAAATCCTTTTCAGATTCACATCTCTTCCTGGTTACAGTCTCCCCCAGCCTCCATTCTGATGTTCTGGATGCATGACCTTGCATCTGGATGCATCTGACCTTATTAAAACACGTTTAAATGTGCTCAGTTTACCAAGCAGTGCAGATTGTTCCCTGTTGTTCACATTATTTACCACTGCATCAAGTCTTTGTCATCTTCAAATTTATCAGCAATGATTGTTGATAAAAATATTGAATAGCTTAGACCCATTCCCTGCAGAATCCCCTAAGAAATGCTCTTATTCAATGATGATTTCCCATGTTCTGAGATCTAGTATAGCACATACCATAACTCTATACAAAGTCAATAACTTCTATTATTGTCCCATTTTTCTGTATTCCCATCTCTGTCTCTCTATCCTCCTATTGTCTTTTTGTCTTATACTTGGATTGTAAATTCTTTGAGTAGGAACTGTGTTTTTGACAGACTCCAGTACAGTGGGATTCTGCTCCATAACTAGGGCTTCTAGAGGTTCTACAGTATTACAAATAATACTTAATATGTCAGTTATTACATGCTTAGCTGACAAAGTTCTTACCAAAAATAATTTGATTGAAAAGGTCTATGCTCTGTTAAACCATGTTGATTGGCATTAATTATATTTCTAGCCTTGTAATTCTTTGAGCCTTCTTTCCACCATTTCATTGTTTTCCTAGTCAGTGTTCAACTAACCAGCCTACAAGTTAATCTGGTCACCTTGTGTTACGTTTTATAAATATTTGCACAACATTATCTTTCTTCCAGTCCTCTGAAACTTCCCCAGTACTCCAGGTTTTATTAAAAACTGGTATCAGTGGATCAGAGAGCTCTTCGACTCTTATTTCTTCTATTTTATTAATTCTTGACTGATGTTCCATGTAGCAGTTGTTCACTAACCACACCTGTGATCTCTGGAGCGCTGTCTTATGCTGTATTGAGGCAATTCTATGGGGATGTCATGCTCTGGCACTAAAGTGCCTGGAGAGGTTCTTCTGAGTTCTCAGGGTTACATTGGTGAGTCAAGATCTGGTAACGTCACTCTCTGGCCTGGGGTCACCTGGGCATGTGAGTATTTAGCTACAGAGTTCCAAGTTTTTGGTAAGGGTGCTATTAAACTGCCTTCTGAAGCTCTTCATCTTGTCCTCTGTTCCTGTCCTCTGAAACCTGTGGGCAAAAAGACTTTCTCCTACATTGAGTGCTCTCTCAGTCCTCATGGCAAACCAGTGAATCTGTGAGAGACTGCCTCTCAGTGTCAGTCTTCTCCCTCACTATCAAGGAAAAATAAGGTGAGCCATGAGGCTCTTGACTCTTCGCACCACTATCACCATGGGTTTGTCCTGATTCCAGGGCTCCAGGCGTTGAGATGGACAACATCCCGTGTCCTCCACTTGGATGGCCTCCAGATCTTATGGTACCAGGGTTCTGGTGCTTCTACCAGCATTCTTACTATCTGGTGTGCTGGGAACGTAATGCCATGTGTCTCTATCTGGTCTGTTCCCACAATGTTGGGTGTTCAGATGTCTGGGCATCAGTGGACCAGATCCAGGTGTTAGCATCCCCAAAAGTCTCTTTATTTCTGACACTGGCATCAGCCATGAGTTGAAATGCCTCAGTATTGAATTGGTGTGTGCATTCTCTCATGGTATGTCTACACTTAAAATGCTATAGCAGAACAGCTGCACCATTATAGAGTTTCAGTGTAGACGCTACCTATGCCATTGGGAGAGGTTCTCCAGTCAGCATAGATAATTAATCTCCTCAAGAGGCAGAGGAAGAATTCTTTCATCAACCTAGCACTATCGCAACATGGAGTCTTAGCTCGCTTAACTATGCCATACAGGGTGTGTGGATTTTTCACACCCTAGACCAATGTAGTTAAACCAACCTAATTGTCTAGACCAGGTCTTCATCTGGCATTTTCCACTTCTTCCTTGGCACCATCTAGAGCAGGGGTCTTCAAACTTCTCCCCCCACTGCCCCTTACCATGGAGGGAAAAGTCTGGCAGCCTCCGGGGGGTATGTCTGCTGAAATGCCGCCACAGAAATAATAGTATGAGATTATGTAATTAAAGACTATCATAATGCACATACACAAGGGGTCTGAATTAAGATTGCACAGGCAACCTTAATTCTTGGACCACTGGGGAGGGGGAATATAGAGCCCAGGAACACACATACCCACTAATGGGCCCTAGAGATTTATGGCTAGGACTTGTATAAACCTGTCTTGTCTGCACTAAGTTATATTCCTTTCTCTTTCCCCACCCAGGATACCCTTTTGCCTTGTTCCAGCGCTATTTCCTCTTCCAGAAGGAGGTCTACCTCATTCACCTGTACAACACCCTAACAGGGCTCTCAATTGCCTACTTCAACTTCGGTAAGAGGGATATGGGGAGAAATGGGCTGCTTGGCTCAGAGCTTGCTGCAGTTTGAGAACTTGTGGTGAGGAGCTGCTGTGTAGTTCAATTCCCAGTCCTTCTCTCTTCACAGGGACACAGTTCACTCACTCCCTGCTGTGTGTCCTGATCCAGTTCCTCATACTGAGGCTTATGGGCCGCACAATAACTGGTGTCTTGACCACCTTCTGCTTTCAAATAGTAAGTGCTGCCTCCTTCTCTGTGTTCACCTAGAGGGGGAGCCTGCTGCTGCTACTCAATTCTTTACTGACCAGTAGTGAGTGTGGGAGGAGATAAAACAAGTTTTGCTGAAGTAATCAGCCTGAGTAACCCATACCATGATCTCTTTCAGACATATCTTATGGCTGGTTATTACTTCACTGCCACAGAGCATTATGACATTAAGTGGACCATGCCACACTGTGTCTTGACTCTCAAGCTGATTGGTGAGTGATGCCACCTATTCCCTCTCTTACACACACCGCGTATATGCTTTCCATCACTCCTGCCCCAAAGGTAAGGAGATGTTTAAGTCCTTAGTGGTTCAACTCTATCCTTCCAAAAATGGTCTCAGTGTGATTCTGTTCTCTCTCTATCTCTAGGCTTGGCCATTGATTATTACGATGGAGGGAAGGATTTGGTGAGTGAAGCCCCATCTCTCTCCTCTCCCACTTCTGTCCTGTGAGCTGGAGGCCAGAGGACTCAAGTTCTGGAGAGAGAGTCAAAGAACTATATCCCCAGCTCAGCAAAGCCATGGCTGGGAGGGTGCATCTGTATGTGTATAAGAGGCATGAACTCCAGAGTGGAAAGGGATTGTCTGGGACAATAATAATCGTAGCTGGAGCTAGCCACTTCAGCTCTGGGATCCATGACAAGATCTTATTCTCTCCCCAATCTTATAAAATCCATTTCTCGGGGCTTCTAGTTCCCATGTCCTAAACAATGGGACCCTTCCTTTGGGGAAATACTCCCCAGTCTAACAGACATCTCAACATATACTTCCTGTGCTCCTTTCCCTTGGTTCAGTCTCATCCCTGTTCTCCCCTCTTAAGTCCCACCTTCCCCTGTAGATGACCTGCTCCTCCCCCTTATTCCTTATTTAGGGTGCGGTGACCAGGACCCTAGCAACTAGGGAGCAGTCATCCTACCCCGAAGTAAGGTGTGAGAAAGACTGCATCCTTATGGAGGAAGAGAGACTAGACTCTCTGCTGTTGTCTCCTAATCCACATATCCCTTGCATGTCTACTGTTTGGGGCTTCGCCCTGTCCCCACCACCCAGACAAATCACCAGAGACTAGTGGAGACTAGGAGTGCAGCTCCTACTGCACTTGCCATGCTGGAGCAGGTGGGTGCAGTTCCCCTTGTTGAGGGATCAGCTGGGAGCGTGAGTCCCTATGATTGGGCCTTGAATGCAGATTCTGTTGCTGTGGGGGGCTGGAAGCTTGTATTCGCAGGAATCAATGAACTGATGAGTACTTTGAGTGCAGCAGTTGATAACTCAAACCAGAGGGGAGATGGATTGGGGGAGTTAAATCCACCATTAGTCTAGGGCAATGTTAACGTCGCTCCCTTTGATACAGGAGTCCCTGAACCCTGAGCAGAAGCGGTTTGCAGTCCATAGAGTTCCTACATTACTGGAGGTCTCGGGTTTCTCCTATTTCTATGGTGCCTTCATGGTGGGGCCCCAGTTCTCCATGACAGACTATCAGAAACTGGCAAGGGGCGAGATGACTGATGTTCCGGGCCAAAGACCCAACAGGTAACCAGAGGCACTCTGGTCCCATCCCTCATGAGAGCCCCAAGCACCATTTACCAAGATATTCATGCCAATACATTGCCACCACACTGGAGCTCAGGGGTCAATACTGACTCTCAGAGGGATGCAGCTTCCAAAGATTCCCCTACAAACTTGCCACAATGCAGCACCCTCCTTAGCACTGCTTTTGAGTATTGTTGTTTTTCTCTGCAACACTCAATGCAGATCCAGTCCAAGCCTGGTGGGGGGTCTTGATCCCAGTTCCCAGTGGGGGTGGCCACTGATGTGGATCCTCCTTCAGCCCCATCTGAGCCCTTATCTCCCTTCTATTTTTAAATTCTGTTCAATTTGTGAGTCTTGAGTTTCTTTCCAACATTTGACCTCAGATCTCCACTTGCTTTCCCCGCTCCCAGCCTTGTGCCTGCTGTCAAGCGCCTTATCTTAGGCCTCTTCTTTCTGGTAACCTATACCCTATTGAGCCAATACATCTCTGATGAAGACCTCATCTCTGATGCATACCTGGTAAGTACTAGTCTTAGTAGTTAGGGCTGAGCTTTAGAAGCTAATCTATTCCTGTAGGTGGCACCAGCTACTCAAGACAGGAATTGTAAAACTAGAAAACTAAACAAAAGGACTTTTAAGGATTGCTCAGTTAAATATCACAGAAGGTCAGCACCCCCCACTAAATTCAGTGGCATTGCATGCCCAGGGGGATTGCATTTAATGATGAACATGAATATTGAGTTATAAATTGAACAAGAAATTTAGTGCAATCCAGTTACTGATGCTGTTAGAACCATTTCTATTTCCTGATCATTTAATGATTAGCCTTTAATCATTACCGTAACAAAGTTCTTTGCATATACTTTTTTACTTTTTTATACTTAAAAAAGGTAAAGAAGAAATCATGAACCATTTATTTTCAAGACTTCACAAACTAAGCATTCCCTAATGCCAACACAACAATGAAGGATCCACTCAAGGTCCTGCTTCTTTGTCAATGTTGTTGCTTAAAAAATAAAGTGGTGACTTTACTCAGCAGGTCCAGCTCATGCTGCAGCTTAAGTCACTTGAGTTTGAAATTGATCTGATTTTTTGAGATCCTTGGAGACATGGCTGATTTCTCCCTAAAGTTCATCAGTTTTTCTACATAACCATAAAACAAATAAGAATTTCAAAATGTAGAAATAAAAATATTAACTATGGCTGTCGATTAATCACAATTAACTCGTGATTAATTCAAAATTAATTGCAGTTTTAATTGGACTGTTAATAGAATACCAATTAAAATGTATTAAATATTTTGGATGTTTTTCTACATTTTCATATGTATTTTATTTGTGTTGTAATTGAAATCATTGTATATTTTTATTATAAATATTTGCACTGTAAAAATGATAAACAAAAGAAATAGTATTTTTCAGTTCACCTCATACAAGTACTGTAGTGCAATCTCTTTGTCAGGGAAGTGCAACTTACAAATGTAGAAATTGTTTTATTTTTGAGTGCAGTTATGTAACAAAAAATGTAAAACTTCAGCGCCTACAAGTCTACTCAGTCCTACCTCTTGTTTAGCCAATCACTAAGACAAACGAGTTTGTTTACCTTTGGAGGAGATATTGCTGCATGCTTATTGTTTACAATGTCAAATATTTTAATTAAAAAAAATAAAGTGAGCACTGTACACTTTGTATTCTGTGCTGTAATTAAAATCAATATATTTGTAAATGTAGAAAACACCCAAAAATATTTAAATAAATGGTATTCTGTTATTGTGTAACAATGCGATTATTAACAATTTATTGTGTAACAATGCGATTAATTTTTTAATCACTTGACAGCCCTATTATTAACCCTAAAATGCTTCTGAAATGGCTATTATGTTATTGCTCCAGATGGTATTTGGCTGTAAAATAGTTGAATAACAGGAGGCTAACTATAGTTAGTCATATAAAATTGAGCCTCTCTCCTTTAAACACTATATCAAACTAGAGTAGGGGTGGGCAAATTACGGCCCGCAGGACCATCCTGTCCGGCCCCTGAGCTCCTGGCTGGGGAAGTTAGCCCCCGGCCCCTCCTCCGCTGTCACTTCTCTCCTGCAGCCTCAGTGCGCTGTGCGGGCAGCACTCTGTTGGATAGGGTGGAGGTTCTGGGGGGCCATTCAGGGGATGGGGAATGCGGGGGTTGTATAGGCGTGGGAGTCCCGGGGGGTCTGTCAGGGAGCGGAGGTGTTGATAGAGGACAGAGAACGGGGGTTGGGTAGGGAGTGGAGTTCTGGGGGGCAGTCAGGGTGGGAGAATCTCTGGAGTGGGTGGTCAGAGGGCAGGAAATGGGTGGAGGTTGGATAGGAGGTGGGGCCAGGCTGTTTGAGGAGGCACAGTCTTCCCTACCCAGCCCTCCATACAATTTTGCAATCCCGATGTGGCCCTCGGGCCAAAAAGTTTCCCCACGTCTGGACTAAAGAGATGAGACCTCATGGGCTCAGATCTAGTAATGCTGTCTGTATCTCAGTACTGCTGGCTAGCTTGGTGTTTAGTGTACCTGAGCTCTTGGGTTCTCGGAAGTCATGAATGTGAATTCTTCCACTGGACTGCTTCACTAGGGGCTATCCTCAATGATCCAGGAGATGTTGTGCCAGAGCTAATATAACACCTGGACAGTTTTCAGCCACCATTTGTTTTTCTCCTGGGTTCTCTTTGTATCTTTGCAGGAACAGCCTTTCTGGTTCCGCTGCTTTTACATATTGATCTGGGGCAAAGTGATACTCTACAAATATGTCACCTGCTGGCTTGTCACGGTGAGTCCAGAAGGGGGATATGCCCTGAAAAAAACTCCCCTTTTAACTTGAATAAGACAGATGCATCTGAGCAAGGAACCTTATAGCTGCTCTGCTCAGCCCTCCTTCACAGAGACTGCTGTGACAAAGAGCTGATTGGAAATGTTTTGACAAAATAGATTCATCAGAAAATGCTGATTTGGTGACCCCAAATCTCTTTGTGGAATGGGAAAAACTTTGAAATTTCATATTTTTGTAGGATGGGAAAAGTCCCCCCACCCCCGCTAACTTCAGTTGTGGGGCGTGAAACATTATAGCCAGACATGGGAGTTGAGGTATCCTGCTGCTACCGAGTTCTGCCCTTCCCAACCAGTAGGGAGGCAACTTGTAGCAGGTCATCTCTGCGATTCCCAACAATCGGCACTGTGCCATTGTGGGGGAGGAGCCTATAAAGGCCCAACTCTGACTTCTCCAGTAGGAGGTGCTGCTTTTCCCTGATATGTGTAGTTTCTTACAGGAAGGTGTCTGCATCCTCATTGGCCTTGGGTATAATGGCCGAGATGAGAATGGGAAACCACAGTGGGACGCTTGTGCCAACATGAAGGTTTGGTTATTCGAGACAACACCCTTCTTCACGGGGACCATTGCTTCCTTCAACATCAACACCAATGCCTGGGTGGCTCGGTGAGCAGGAGGCCTTTCGCAGTCAGAGGACCAGTCTCAATCTAGGCCAGGGTCTCAAACACACAGCCCACGGGGTTATTTCCTGCAGCCCGCCAAGCTCCCCTCCCCCTGCTTCCCTTCTCCGCAGCGTTCTGCCTTCCTGCTCCTCTGCTTACCTCCAGGTTCTTCCCAGCTGTTTGCCAGTGCTTAGTGCTTTCCAGAAGGGAGGAGGTAAAGAGGTGGGGCAAGGATTTGGGGAAGGGGTGGGGCCTCATGGAAGGGGTGGAGTGGGGTGGGGTTGGGGGCAGCGAGGGAGAGGTGTCAGTCATGCGGCACTTGGGCCAATGTACTAGTTCTCATGTGGCCCTCCTGGTGATTTGAGTTTTTGAGATCCGTTATGTAGGCCCAGACCAGAAGTTGGAGGGCTTGCTGGGGCAGAGATGTTGGGAATGGAATATGAAGCCCTTTGTCTCTAGGGCAGTGGTTCCAATGTGGCCCCATTGTGATTGCTTTTTTCCCCATCTTGTGACCATTCAGTGGTCCCTTTGAAACGACTTGACCCAGCTCTCATTTGAACAAGTGCTCAATCATGCAAAGTATTTACCTGCCCCAGCACTTGAGTACTCTCAGCAGGTTGGACTCTCCCCATTAGCCAGGATTTCTCCAGGGTAGGGCTGAGGCATGTTGACCAGGCAACAAGAACAATCCTGCTGCTTATCTCACTGAAGGAACACAGAAGCCTTCAGTCTCTCAGAACACGTCCCCAGTGTGCAGAGGGGAAAGGAGCTAATAAATCAGAACTGCATTGAATTTCTCTTCTTGGCTCCAGTTACATCTTCAAACGGCTGAAGTTCTTGGGTAACAAGCTTCTGTCACAGGCATTGACCCTACTCTTCCTGGCAGTGTGGCATGGGCTGCACTCTGGCTACTTTGTGTGCTTCCAAATGGAGTTCCTTATAGTCATTGTTGAAAGACAGGTACGTTTTGTCTGGTATATTAGCAGGGAGATGGCTTGTGACAGCCAAGACCCCATGGGCTCTAAAGACCCAGGAGTCTGTGGCAACTTTGGGAAACTTCCACACTGAAAGCTTTATCTGAATTAAATATAAAACTGACCTGTCCTTTATGTATCTGCATTTTACACCATATTGTTTGCTCTTAAGAGGACTGCTGGCATCTGTGCGGATAATCTATAATTTCATCATATATGATGTCAGGGAGGAAGCCAGTTTGGCGTAGGGGTGGGGGACAACTGATGCTCTGGGCACTTGGGAAGCTTGCAGGCACATGATTTGGTTGCATCTGCTAAAACTAAACTATTTCACTGTTGTTAGTGGGGCTGTCAAGTGATTAAAAAATTGCGATCAATCACAGTTAAACAACATTAGAATACCATTTATTTAAATTTGGAAGCGGGGGCTAAATAGAGGGTCAGGGCTGGGGATTATAGGCTTCAGCCCCCCCGGCCCAGGGGCAGCTGCAGGCTGCTCCAGTGCAGTGCCTCGTCCTGCCTGGTATTGACGCCTTCCCCCCACCCACAAGTATGTCATTAATGCATTAAAAAATGAATGTGTTAATTTTGGTTTATTAATGGCAAGCATTACCTGCAATTGACAACCCTAGTTTATAGCTAATCTCTTTAGGGAATCACATTAAAACTCTACTGAACTTTTTTCAGAGTCATTGTTTTACTGTTTGCAGTCTGACAACACAAAATCTTTCAGAGCAGAGGCTAATTCTGTCTATGATCACTGAATGCACAGGGCTCTGTGTGTAATGCATACAGATGTCAAGTTACAGTAGGAATATCATACTGACCACACTCCTTTTTTTATCAGGTCATCAACCTAGTGCGGGACTCCCCTGTTCTGAGTGCTTTGGCCTCTATCACCATCCTGCAGCCTCTCTATTATGTGCTACAGCAAACCATCCACTGGATGTTCATGGGTTATTCACTGGTGCCATTCTGCCTTTTTGCCTGGGACAAGTGGATCAAGGTACATAAAAGCCTTAAAAAGGTAGCAAGATTTTGGGGGATGGGAGAGACCAACATGCAAGCTAATCATTAATTCTCTCTCTCCCCACAGGTGTATAGCTCTATTTATTTCCTAGGCCACATGCTATTCCTCACCTTACTGCTCGTGTTGCCTTACATCCGCAGAGCACTTGTGCCACAGAAAGAAAGGCTAAGGAAAGCAGAGTAACAGCCAAAAGGTGAGACTTAGGTATAGCTGCAGAGTGGGACAAGGAGAGTTGAGACCTAGAACAGCAAAGATGCAGGTCAGGCTCGAGGGATAACAGCTATCAATGGGGCTGCTTTATTCCTAACTTTGCCTGTTGTCTCCTTTCAGTTTGTACCACGTGTGAACTGTCACAGGTGATGGACTCATCCCCTGCTGAAGCATCACCTGTCAAGTTTGCTGTGTTCAAGTTCAACTGTTCTGTCAATGTGATGAGGGAAACAGAGTACAGGGTCAGAGACCCACTGGTGAGGAGTGCAGACGGCCATGCCCCTCCACATGTTGCCTTATCTCTCTGGTGGACACTCCTTTCTGCTGAATTTAAATGATTGTAAAGCACTAAACACCGCCACTATGTGGGGATGGAACCACCTCTGAATTTTCTACTTCACAGTCATCCCAGATAAAAATTGTTCCCTATCTTTTCCCCTCCCCACTCCTGCTTCAAGTGCTTTTTCTGGTGAGTGGGAGGGATGGAACTGCCTCCTCAGCGAACAGTAGATACAAGGAATGTTAAATATCTGCTGTGGGAGACCTCTCTGGCTCATGTTTATCAGGGTATGGCTGAGTGACAGTTACTCTTGACTGTGCTGTCAGTTGCTGCTGAGGAACAGGTTTATGGCAGCAAAGGTCATCATATAGGCAAAGATACTCCAGCATCTCTCCTCACCCCTTTACTTATATGCAGTTAGAAAATTCACAGCACAAAAATGTATTTTTATAAAAAGTAATTTTAATATCAGGAGAAAGAACAGTCCCAGAAGGGTGCCCATTGGCCTCTCTCTGTGGGAGCAGCCTGGACAGAAGGAAGGCTTGGCATGGTATGCCTTGAGCTCTACCACTAAGACTTCAGTCAAGGTTGACTTTGTGTCCCTTTCACACTCACCCACAAGTAGAAAAATAGCTGCCAATTCTAGAAAGATCAGAGTCCTACTGCACAGAGCCAATTATGGAGGGCTCAGACCACCCCCCATGCCTCCTCAAAGGCTGTGGTGATCTTGGCACAGGTCAGGGCAGCAGAGAGGGGATAGTTGCTGATGGAGATCATCTTCTCTGTATAGTTAACATTCAGCTGGGGGAAAGAGAATGAGAGAGAAGTAGGAAATCCAGTCAGTTAACACTCCCAACTGTTGACACATCTGCTGCACTTCCAGTACTTTTCACACTATGTACTGCAATCTACTCAAAACTCATATACCCACCCTTGAAGCAGGGCAGGGCAGGATAGGTACTAACTTATAACATCTTGCATCCAGGTGAAGTGGGTGAGCATGGGGGTGGCATAAGATCATAAAATTCAGTGCAATTCTGGGAGAGGAATTAAAAGAAAATACACCCTTAACATAAGCGATCATGCAGCAGAGCACAGGCTTTGCATCAATAGCATCCCCTCTCTAGTACAGGAATACCATGATCTATACTGAAAGGGTAAGAGTCCCCTACTTCCCATGATAGGTCATCTGCTCCACCAAGCAATCAATAATGGGAGAAGAAAGGTATCAGCTACCACTACCCTTACCGAGCCATGGGCAAAAGCTCCCACAACAATTGCAACAGGCTCAGCAGTGGGAACCAGTTCACGCATGTCTGTCACATTGGGGACTGAGAAAGAGGTGCCTATCTTCATGCAGCCCACAGGGAGATGATCAGTCACTGGATTCTTAATGACCTGCATGGGGAAACACATTTAGCTTGAAGTTTAGAAGTGAGATTTTGGGACTCAAAACAGCTTTTCTGTACAGCTGCAGAGGCTCACTTCTCAGCCCTTACAGAGCACCACAGAGTCATTAAATTCCCCCTCAGCAGCTAGGAATAGAAACTTTTACCTTCAACAGTTTCTGGGGCCCATCAGCTGCACGGACACTGAGTTTATGTAGCAGCTGAACTGGTAAGAGAAAAAGAAAAGAACCAGGAAATCTTAATGTGCCAACATTAGAGTACCTATTCTTCAGCAAGCTGAGTTGGGAAAAGCCTCAAGTTTCATGTCTGAAGCTCCTAATTTCCAATGCCTTTAACAATACAGAACCCCGTAGGCTCAGACCCAGGGCTCCTTTCTCTCATCTTATTCTCCCAAACAATCCCTGGCTGCAGTTTACATCCCCAGACTTGTGGAAGGTGGTTCTGCTCTGACAGGTGCAGCTTCACCACAGCAAACAGACCCAGGGTTGGTTGGTTTTTTACTACCTTCCTCTGCAGCAGGGTCAACTCTCCAGTTTTAAATGAGTGTGGATTTTTAAATTAGGGTGGATTTTCTGTAACAAACTATTTAAATCATGATTTGAGGACAGCAGTAACTCAGGCAGAGGTTATGGGTCTATCACAGGAATGGGTGGGTGAGGTCTGTGGCCCACACTGTATGGAGGACAGACTAAATGAGCATGATGGTCCCTTTTGGCCTCAAAGTCTGTTTATATGGCTCTTTGAATCTTTCCTCAAAATTTTCAGCCCTGAATATTTATGGCTTCTTTCTATCCTGTGCTCGCTCCTATCCAAAGACCCCCCCACAGCTTAAGGGGAGGAGTTACTGAACCCAGGGCTCAAGCAAGTGGAGGAAGGGGAAGCAAATAATAAAACAGAGACAGGCTAGAGGGTCAAAGGGTCATAAGCAGGGAGCTAGAAGGGGATGAAGAAGCAGTTTGAACCTCTTACCCATTAGACCACAGAAGCGATCAAAGGTTCTGGGAATCCTGGTCTGGGGATTGACTTCAATGAGAACATTCTTCTGGGTGTGGATGTAAACCTGCAGCAGCCCAGCCCGGTTCAGGGGACTGTCCATGAGCATCAGGAGGCTCTTAAGTGAGAAAGTACACAATAGGGGAAGCAAATGACACCAAAGAATTTGATGCTCAAAGGAAGGATCAACTCTCAGACATCAGGGTCTGGACACAGCAGGGGTGAAAGTAAAAATAAGGACTTACCGGTATGGGGCTGGATTGGTTCCAGCTCTGCCCCCCAGAAGGGGTAGAGCCTAAGGGGGAATGGGTGGGGCCAGGGGTCAGAGCCAGTACCAACCCAGCCCTGTACCGGTAAGTGCCCTTCCCCTTCCCCCGGCCAGGGTAGCAGCAGCAGCCAGGGGATCCAGAAGTGGTTTAAAGGGTCCAGGGCTCAGCTGCTACCTTCCTTACCAGGGCTCTGGCAGCGGGAGCCCAGGACCCTTTAAATAGTACTACAGAGCCCCACCACTACTCCAGGGCTCCTGCTGCCTCTATCACCCCAGCCCTTTAAATAGCCGCCAGAGCCCTGGGGTAGCAGAGGTGGCTCTCCGGCGGCTATTTAAAGGACTGGTGCAGTAGAGGCAGCGGGAGCCCTTTAAATAGCCGCTGAAGCCCTGTAGCTGCTACCTCAGGGCTCCAGTAGTGGGGTTCTGGTGCCCCAGGCCCTTTAAATTGCCACCTGGGGAAGCCAGGATGCCCCAGTATGGCACACCAGCTCTTGCTTACTTTCTTGCATACTGACTTACTTTCACCTCTGGGGCACAGTGAGCAGGAAGGGACTAGTCTGCTAAAAAAGTGGTAAGAAAAAGATCCAAAAAGGTCCACTAACTCTGCTGCAGCAGAATTTTAAAAGAAGACTGTTTGCCTGGGTAATTTATAAACTTGAAGAAAAATCTTTGGAAAGGCCAATCTTGCTTCAAAGAACAAGCTGATCTCTTCTTATGAAAAGACCCGACAAAACGCTCCCTTTTGGGTGGCTTTTGCATAAGCGCCTCTTGCAGGGACTGGTTCCTGGCATAGCGACCTAGCTCTTTCTAGGACCTTCACAAAGGGGTCGTCGTACCTGGTGTGTGATGTCGGGCCTCACCTCCCCCGGATCCCGGCCGCTTCGCAGCAGCAGCGATTTGTGTTTGTCGCAGTTCAGGAGCTCGTACGTCTTCCCAACCTGCAGCCAAAGGGGCGAGGAGACAGTGAGAACAAGGCGGGTCACGGCAAATCCCCGCCAGGCCCAGCCCCGTTCTCTGACACCTTCACAGTCTCCAGACTCGCTCCCTCGAGAAGCACTAGAAGCCGCCGCCGCTGCCCCCGGGGCCGCTTCGCCTCCCGGGCCAGGTCCATCTCTGCCGCCGCGTCCCCCGCTGGTCTCCGAAGCTGCGGCGTGGGCGCTGCCATCTTAGAACCGGAAGCAACGTCACAGCTGCGGCGCGTGCTCCTCTAAGCCAGGCCTCGCCGTTCACCCGCCGGCGCTGAGAGAGGGCCTAGAAATCGGCCATATTCACAGCACTTCCAGTGTGCGACAGTCTGCTTCCGGTAAGGGAACCTAAACATCGACGTCACCGCAGTGTCGTGATATTTGCCCTCCCTGTGCCTCGCTCCCCGGCGGCCTGCCGGCTCGTATGCCTGGCCCGTTACTGGGATGTTGCCATTATCTAAAGTGGCGCCCGATGATCGAAATTATGAAGCAGAGGTGGAAAGTAACGTCTTCCCCGCGGCGAGGCTGGTTTCCGTGCGCCATCTTTGAAGCGGGCACGGCCTTTGCCCAGTTGTTTTTTTATCTCAGGCCGCCATGTTGGAAAAGGGTAGAGCTGCTTCCGGTCACCGGTTCCTGTCGGAGGGGTTATTAGCCGTACACTTCCGGTGCCCTTTCTCCCTTGTCCTGTAGCGGCAACGTGGGGGCAGGCGAGAACTGGTTCGGGGAGCGCGGGCTGAGCTCCCAGCAGTAGGGGAGCCCGCGCCGGAGCCCGTGAAAGGAAGGGGTGGTTGGGGGGAAAGGGGCTGCCTGTTTATCTGACTTACGCACGCGGCTGCCTGTTTGTTCGTCCCGTAGTTCCCGCCCGAGGTTCGTATGGCCCAGAACCTGAAGGACTTGGCGGGGCGCCTCCCCGCCGGGCCGCGCGGGATGGGCACCGCCCTCAAGCTCCTACTAGGAGCTGGCGCCGTAGCCTACGGGGTCCGTGAGGCGGTCTTCACCGGTGAGTCCGACTGGCCCCATATTCCGTATCCCCCACCCCACCCCTCGCCAGGCCTGACCCGCGCTTCTCCCCGCCCCCCGCCCCCGGTCCTTTACTCCTTCCTCCTGGCCCGGCCCGCGCTCCATCCTCGGCCCTGCCTGACTGGTGCCCGCTCTCCCCACAGTGGAAGGAGGCCACAGGGCGATATTCTTCAACCGCATCGGTGGGATCCAGCCAGACACGATCTTGGCTGAGGGGCTGCACTTCAGGTATGGGTCAGAGGTGCCTGAGAGGGTGCTCCTGAGGTTTCAGCTACATCCCTAGATTTCTTTTGTGCCAGCTTGCTCTTGATTGTGAGCACCTGCAGGTAAAAGACTTTTTTCCTCATTCACACCAAGACTTTTACTGCTATCCTCCAAAGGTGCCTGTTTGGAAAAGCAGCCTTAATCTTGGGAGCAGAGACATTAGTGTAGTTCCTAAATCTTAACTTAAAACAATCTTCTAACTATTCTAAAGATCTTGCTGTACCCCTGAGAGGACCTGTGCTGCTGACAGAGCTTTGCAGGGTACGATTTTCAGCCACAATGCAGCAGCAAAGCTGGGAACTTGTAGCAATGAGGTGATGATGTTGCAGCTAAATTGAGATTGTCTTAATAACTATCAAGTGCGACACACCCACTTTCTGAATTTAAGAAATAGGAAGATAATACAAAAATTGACTTGTTATAAATTTAATGTTATCATCAAAACAGGAAAAAGCTAAAGTTTTAGCAGGAGGTAATAGCTCAGCCACCCCATTAGTACCGATCTACCTTGGGTACTTCTGGAGGTGTAGCCCCCATTACTGTAGAACCTAAGCTCCTGGTATTACAATCTTTGATGTATTTGTTCTCACCATGCCCCTGTGAGGCAGGGCGATGCTGTTATCCCTGCTTTATCGTTTGGGAACTGAGGCACAGAGAGACTGACTTGCCCAAGGTCATGCAGCAAGGCTGTGGTAGAGGAGGGGTTTGTGGTCTTTCAGGTCCTAAGCTAGTGCCCTGTTCTCCCTCCCTCCCCATTGCATGTGGGTATGCTCTCCATCCCAATCTCTCTTACCTTCATGACACCTCTGTTGTTTGTATAACATGTGATTTCCTCCTTGGCTTTTCAGAATCCCCTGGTTTCAGTATCCAATAATTTATGATATCCGAGCTCGACCCCGAAAAATCTCCTCCCCAACGGGTTCTAAAGGTGAGACCATCTTCTTCACCAGGACAGGGGAAGGGACAAGGTTCTTTGCCTATTGTTTCTGCATTAGCCCAGTGCTAGCATACTAGTGTGTGTGTGTGGAGCCTAAGCAGGGGACTGGAATACTATGGGTGGAGCTGTGAGGCAGGAGTAGGACTTTAATAGAAAGAGGGGAGCCTAGGACTGGAGTAGTGATCTAGGGTCTGCAGATTCAGGGGTATTGGCAGTGCTGGTGGGCATGCTGGGCTTTGGCAATGCAGTCAGTCTGATTCTCTGTCTCTTAGATCTGCAGATGGTGAACATTTCTCTGCGTGTTCTTTCACGCCCCAATGCTGCAGAGCTGCCCAAAATGTACCAGCGCCTGGGTCTGGACTATGAGGAGCGGGTCCTTCCTTCCATCGTCAATGAGGTGCTCAAAAGTGTTGTGGCCAAGTTTAATGCTTCACAACTCATCACTCAACGAGCTCAGGTTTGTTCTTTATCCCGCAGTGGGGGATCAGAGGTGGTAGAGCAAGGGTGGGCAAACTGGTCCCCAGGCCGGATCTGGCCTGCAGGCTCCTCCTAACAGGCGACTGAGCTTCGGTTGGGGAGGCTGCTCCAGCCCCTCCCCCGCAGCCTAAGTGCGCCATGCGAGTAGCGCTCTGGGGGTGCGGGGCTGCATGCTCTGGTGATCAATCACAGCAGCATGTCTGTTGGTGTGGTAAGGTGACTGGGGAGGGGGGTTGGATAGGGTGTGGGAGTCTCAGGGGTGGGGGTGTGGCATGGGGTTGGAGCAGTCAGGGGACAAGGGGTAGGGGGCTTAGAAAGGAGGTGGGGTTTTGGGGGATGGTTAGAGGCGGGGGTCTCTGGAAGGGGCGATCAGGGGAGAAATGGGGGGGTGTTGGATGGGTCGGGAGTTCTTAGGAGGCAGTTGGGGCGGGAAGTGGTTGGGGTCGGATGAGGGGGCAGTTGGGGTGATCAGGGGACATGGAGCAGGGGGACTTATAAGGGGGGGGTGGAGTCCCAGGAGGGTGGTTGGAGTGGGGGTCTCTGGGGAAGGGACGATCAGGGGACAAGGAGCAGGGAGAGTTGGATGGGTCGGGAACTCTGAGGGGGGCAATCAGAGGGTGAGAAGTGAGAGGGGATCAGATAAGGGGTGGAGCCAGGCTGTTAGGGGACTCTACCTGACCCTCCATACAATTTTGCAACCCCAATGAGGCCCTCGGGCCAAAAAGTTTGCCTACCCCTGGACTAGTTCCTACACAAGAACCTACTAAAGAAGCTCAGTCATAGTGGCAGTGGCAGGATCAGCTAGGGTGAGAGACAACATATAGCTATAGATCAAAAATTGGGTGCAAGACAGAAGGTAAAGAGTAGGAATCGATGGTTAGTTTGCATCCTGATTAGAGTTGAACAGCTGGATATTCAAGGGACTGTACTAGGTCTCATGCTGTTTAAATATATGTATTCATGGTCTGTAAGGGACCTGGGTGTGAAGTGAGGAAACAAAATCTGCAGATAAGAGTTATTTGGGTTAGTCTGGACCAGAGGTAACTGGGAGGAACTTCAGAGAGACCCAAACGTGCTAAGGGAAGGGCCACATGATGGCGAATGAAATCCAGTGTCAATGAATGCAGCGTAATGCATGGTGGAGTGAAAAAGCTGAACCTCTACACCTTACAGGATTCAAAATTAACTGTATCAGCTCGAGAGAGAGACCTTGGCAACACAGATGGTTCAGTGACAGTCTCTATAGTCAAAAAAGAAAAACAAAATATTAGGAGGCTTATGGCATGGGATTGTGAATAATACAGGGAATATTATAATGCCTTTATATAAATCACTGGTGCAGCTTTCTCTGGGTACTATATGCAGTATTGGTCACTCCATCTCCAGTGGATATTGCAGGACTAGAGTGGATTCAGAGAAGAGTGATGAGAATGATCAAGGGCCTGGAAAAAGAGACCAAAAAGACTGGAATTGTTCCCTTAGAAAGGAGACAGAGGTCTATAGAATAATGACCCTTGTAGAGAAGGGAGATCAGGAACAAGTTTTCTCCCTGTCTCAGAACACAAGAACAAGAGGACTCTCAATGACATTGAATGTGACTAAACTGAGGAAATCTTTGCCATGGAATGTCACTGTGGCTGAGAATTTAGCAGGATTGAAAGAGAGCAGATATTCATATAGGTATCAGGACTATCCAGAGTTAGTTAATGGCAACACATATTTGGGAGGGATGTTGAAAGTCATGCTTCAAAGTTTAAGCTGATCTCCGACTATTAGAGACCAGGCTGAAACCTAACATGGTCACATTTTCCCCCATCTGCTGGCTGCAGGGTTTCTTATACTTTTCCCTGAAGCAGCTCATCCTGCCACTGTCAGAACTAGATGGACCATGGGTCGTGGCCTGGCAATTCTCAGGTTTCTATGCAAGAGTCCAGTTCTGCCCAAGAATCCTCTCCTTATCACTCAGGATACTAGCAACTAGGGACCCTAGGAAGTGGATTGAAGGGTAGGAGGGCAATGATGCTCTGGAGGGAATGGTAACTGGAAAGAGATCTGTGAGTTACAGTCCTTCTGACCTTCCTACCCACTCTTCATTTCAGGTCTCTCTGCTAATCCGACGGGAACTGACAGAGCGAGCCAAGGATTTCAGCCTCATCTTGGATGATGTGGCCATCACAGAGCTAAGTTTCAGCCGCGAATACACAGCAGCTGTTGAGGCTAAGCAAGTGGGTGAGTTGGTGCTGCCCTCAAGCCTCAGCACAGTGTTTGGGGATGTGTGCTGCAGGAACGGCCCTTTTGTTTCGGGGGTAGGAATCCTCAGCCATCTGCTTCTGTGACAGGTGAACTCTGGAATCCTACTGGCACAGTTAGCCACAGGGAGTTCCATTCTTTTCCTCTTCATATAAGGGAATTCAGTGCTGAAAGTTTTGTGTAAAATGGTTCTAATCACAATCAGGTCTTACAAAAGTTTGGCTCCTTTGGCCAGCATCCAGAACCTGTGTATTTGATGGGCAGCATTTGAAAGTGCTTGGTCATGGAAGTTGGACTAGAATATTCTCCATTCCTGCAGCAGGCTTCGGTTCTTATTGCTTCAGGGAACTATACTCAGTTCTTGACTATTAGTGTTTGTAGCTGTATTGTGGTTGTGCTTAGGGACCCTGTGCTAGGTACTGCCAACACATAAATTCCGTCAAAAAACGGACAATCTAAGTAAATGACTAATTGGGCAAGGGCCCAGGATACCATAACTACAGGTCCTGAGAAGTACAAGCCCTAGGGAATAGAGTGTAGAAGGATCATGCCATGGGATTTGCAAGGATGGAACCTGGTTTTAATGTTTCTGGTGTTGGCGTTTTCCCTCCCTAGCCCAGCAAGAAGCCCAGCGAGCCCAGTTCCTGGTGGAAAAGGCCAAGCAGGAGCAGAAGCAGAAGATTGTCCAGGCAGAGGGGGAAGCCACGGCTGCGAAAATGATATCCTTTTCATACCCTGTGGTTGGGGGAGGTGTGCTGGAGCACAGGGATTTTGGGAGTCTGTTTCAGCCCACAATACGCATGCTGGAAGCCATGTGATGGATTGAAGACAGATGTGACTTCCCATCTTCTATCATTTTTTCCCCCTTCCCTGGGCAGAGCACGGGGGCTGTCTGCATTGGCCTTTGTTCTTGGTGATAGGCTGGAGTCTCCATTGCCAACTGATTTCTACTTAATCTACGTCAATCTTCCAGCTATGGCCACTCAGTTCCATTGCCTTTGATTTGGGGAGGCTTGTGCTGTCCCATGAGGTCAAAGATCAAGCTGATTCAATAAGCACTGTTTCAGAGAGAATTTGGTGACACTCAGGAGGGGAAAGCTGGATGAGGGTCTGTTAGCAGATTTCCCCCCTTAACTTACTGTCATCCTCACATTGGTGAAGCCTTGAGCAAGAACCCAGGCTATATCAAGCTGCGCAAGATCCGAGCTGCCCAGAACATCTCCAAGACAGTGAGTTGGGGGGGACTAGGGTTGTCTCATTCCTCTTCACGAACTTGTTTGCACTCCTCCCACCCATCCCAGAGGCCATGTGATGAGTCTAAGGCGAATGTGACCTGCTTCCTCCTGACATTGCCCCTTTGCACCCCCACCATTCTGGTCAGAGTGGGAGTTGTCTGTACTGATCTGTGATCTTGGTGTGGGGGATAGGAGCTTCCCCCACCCCACCATAAAGCCAGATCTATATCAAACTTCAGCACCCCATTCCCAGCCACAGCCACCCAGAGGCCACAGTATCCTGTGGTCTGGGAAAGGGGGCACATGCCTGCTTGGGGGTCAAAGGTCAATGTGATGGGAAGTTGAAGTGAGCACTAATTCTCAAAATCTGATGGCGTGGGATGTGGCTTTGTCCATATTCAGACTTCTTGTGATGAGTTGGATCACAGAAACCCCCTTGGGGTTGTCAACTGATTTGCCAAGACTACTACTGCCCCTGTTTTCCTGCCCTGGCAGCTTGGGACTTCAGTGCTCAGCCTAGTTTGAGCCAGACCTGCTAGCCTGCTGAAAACCCAGACACAGGTCTGCACCACATTTCCCAACAGCCATAGGCTTAATTGGAAGCAGCTTGAGAAATGTTTCTGTCTTTAACATTCAGTGAGGTCCAAACTCCAAATAAATCCGTTTTCCCCTAGCTAAAGCTTATACAGGGTTAACTCATAAATTGTTCGCCCTCTATAACACTGATAGAAAGATATGCACAGCTGTTTGCCTCCCTATCCCACCCCCCGCTTCTAATACATACTCCCGGTTAACTAATAAGTAAAAAGTGATTTTACGAAATACTGAAAGTAGGATTTAAGTGGTTCCAAGTAGTAACAGACAGAACAAAGTGAATTACCAAGCAAAATAAAATAAAACACGCAAGTCTATGTCTAATACAGTAATAAAACTCAATATAGATAAAATCTCACCCTCAGAGGAGTTTCAGTAAGCTTCTTTTTACAGACTAGTCTCCTAGTCTGGGTCCAGCAATCACTCACACCCCCTATAGTTACTGTCCCATATTCAAGTTTTTTCAGGTATCTTTGGGGATGGAGAGGCGCTCTCTCAAGCCAGCTGAAAACAAAATGGACGGGTCTCCCAGGGGTTTTAAATAGACTTTCTCTTGTGGGTGGACACCTCTCCCTCCCCCTGTGAGGAATCCACCTACAAAATGGAGTTTTGGAGTCACATGGGCAAGTCACATGTCCATGCATGACTGAGTTCCTTACCGGCCAAGCCACATTCCTGGGAAAGCTCAGGTGTGGATTGGTGTCACCAAGTTCATTTTTTGCTTAAGTGGTTCTTGATTGGGCACTTATTGAGAATAGTGTGTTCTCAGGAAGCTGACCAAATGTTTTACTGAGGCTTATTTAAAATTAGCCAAGTACATAGCCAATATTCATAATTTTGAGTACAAAAATGAAACATGCGTACAAATAGGATGAAAATATCCAGTAGATCATAATCGTTACAGAAATATGTTACATGGCATGTGTAGCATAAAACATTCTAGTTATGTCATATATATATACATAAGCATATTTCCATAACGCTTTGTGGGGTACACTGTCACACTTGTTCTGCTTGAACTAAGATGTGGTGGGCAAACTTTTTGGCCCCAGGGTCACATCAGCATTGCAAAACTGTATGGAGGGCCAGGTAGGGAAGGCTGTGGCCCCCCAAACAGCCTGGCCCCTTCCCCCATTTGCCCTCTCTTACTTCCTGCCCCTTGACTGCCCCCCTCAGAGCTCCTGACCCATCCAACCCCTCCTGCTCCTTGTCCCCTGACTGCCTCCCTATCCAATCTTCCCTGTCCCCTGACTGCCCCGACCCCTGCCTCCAGACATGGAAGTCCTGGGGTGGGCTGCCTATCCAATACCCCTGGCCCCCATCCACATCCCTGCCCTTAACTGCGCCTGGGACCACACCCCTATCAAACCCCACCTGTCCCCTGACTCCTATCCACACCCCCGCTCATCCAACTGCTCCCTGTCCCTTGACTGCCCCCCAGGACCCTCTGCCCCTTATCCAACCCCCACCTCGCCTCCTTACCATTCTGCTCAGAGCAGCAGGAGCTCGCAGCCCCGCTGCCTGGCAGGAGTGGCACACTAAGAGTGCAAGGGAGGGGGCTAGTCTCCCTGGTCAGGAGCTCAGGGACCAGGCAGGACGGTCCCGGGGGCCGTAGTTTGCCCACCTTTGTATTATACAATACAGAACTCCATGTAGACACTCCTAATTTGGATGTAAGCTTGGCTTTTATTGGTTCACTGAACCCAGTTCTGTAGTAATTTATGGTAAATCCACATAAACCAGGTTTAAATTGGTTCACACATGACTTAAGAATGTCTACACATGACTTTGCACCAGTTCAACTAAATGTGTGTTTAAGCTGAGTTTAAAGTTTAACTGGTGCAGCCTCAAATATCAAGGCCTCAATTAGCAGGTGTCATAGAATCATAGAAATGTAGTCCTCTGTACTCAGGCAGGGTGAAGTAAACCTAGAGCATCCAGGACAGGTGATTCCTAACCTGATGGGGATTCCCCAGCCTCGCTTGGAAGCCCTTAACACAGTGGTTCTCAAACTTTTGAACTGATGACCCCTTTTACATAGCAAGTCTTTGTGTACACTCTCCCCCCCCCTTAAATTAAAAACACTTCTTTACATATTTAATACCATTATAAATGCTGGAGGCAAAGTCTGGTTTGGGGTGGAGGCTGACATCTTGCAACCCCCCATGTAATAACCTCATGACCCCCTGATGTGTCCTGACCCTCAGTTTGAGAACCCCTTCCTTAACACATTATCCCCTCTCAAGGATTCAGACTACACTCAACAGCACAGAGTCTGTCCCACCCAAAAATATGTGTGCAAGGTGGCAGTTGAGTGGAGGGGTCTCATTCACTCCACCCCTTTGTGAACTCACTCCCACTCCAGCCACCCTGCCCTCACTTGGTCTCTCTTCCAGATCGCGGCATCGCAGAACCGTGTGTATCTCACAGCTGATAACTTACAGTTGAACCTACAGGATGAGGGCTTCACCAGGTAAGTGGAAGGGAGCGGGGCGGGGCGGGGATGTCACAGAGGCTCCAAATAGCTCTACAAGATGGATTCCTCCCTCTCCCCCGAACTGACTCCCTCAGTATGTGAATGTTGAAGGTGTTCTGAGCCCCAGAGACACCCCTCTGGAGCTCTGTCCCTCAAAATCACATTTCTCCTGAGTGGGGTGAGTCCATGGATAGCACGGGAGGGCCTTGCTTATATTTCTAAAGCTCAGGATTCAAATCAAGTTACATCTAATTGTGTTTTTCTCTTCTCTTCTCTTTTGTGGCTGCTTCTCCTGATATGCAGAGGAAGGTAAGGCACAGATCACTTCGTGTGAGCCCTTTTCCATGGGTTGCTGGGTATCCCAGAGTTTCAGGCAGCAAGGGAGGTGTACCATACGGAAGAGGACAGTCCAGTGGTTTGAGCACTAGCCTGAGACTTGGGTTCAATTCTCTGCCCTGCCCACAGACTTCCTTTGTGACCTTGGGCAAGTTAGTGGGAGTTTGGTGCTTAACGGCCTATGAGGATGTAGGCCTCGGTTTCTGTCTTTTCCCTAGCTGTAAAATGAGGCTAACAGCACTGCTGTAGCTCTCAGGAGTGTGGTGAGGACACATCATGCTGTGAGGTGCTCCAATACTGGGGTAATGGGAGTGAGATAATGCCATGGATGGATGAGACATTGAAGGCCAGATGGATGGTGAATCAGTGTTTTTAGCGGCATGGTCAGTGCTGGCCAAGATGGGATCAGGGTGGGTTCCTGAAAGTGGAGGAGGCAAGCAGGTGGTGTGGAGAACCCAGACTGAGGAGGGTTGGGATCGTGGAAGGAGGCAATTGGTATGGGAATTGCATGTTGTGGGTGTGTTTGGTTGCCGAGGTGGGGAGGGAGAAGGTATTTCTCCATACAGGATCCCTTTCTCTATAGGCTTTCTCCAAGCAGGCTGAAATTCCCTCCATGCTCTCAAAGACTTAGTGTTTATGGTGCTCTCCTGTCCCTGGGCCCAGAGTCTGTCCCCAAGCTGAATCCCATGTGTGACACAGGGGAAGGCCAGCCAGTCTTCAGTGGCCTAGTTAATGGGTTAAAGCAGGGGGCCTGGTAGTCAGGACTCCTGGGTTCTGTTTCAGCTTTGGCCTTGTCTGCAGTGTGATCTTGAGTCATTTTCTCCCTCTGCTTTTATTTCTGCCACTGTGAAATGAGTTGAATTTTTACCTCTCCCAGGGGGGCTCATAGAGCTTTAAGAGGCATGCTAGTGAAGCCAGGGCTGGAGGCCATCTCTTCTCCAAATGTCTGGCTGGATCAACTGTTAAACTCTACCCCCTGCATGTGTGCCTCCCAGACTGTAATGGTTTCATTCCTCTCTCTCCACAGTGACAGCCTCCTAACCAAACCAGGGAAGAAATGAAACTGCTAGAACCATTCACACGAACGGGCAGAGCAAGATGTGTGAGTGACCTTGGCGATCTTCCATCACCCAAGATTCCCCATCTGCCTGGGCCCTCTCCTGATTGTGTTCTCTCACTTAGAAATTCCTAATGCAATGGCCAAGCTGGTTACCCAGTCCCCAGTGTTGGGAGCCATCTATGCCATTAGATTTCACCAGTTGGCTAGTTTAATTCTTGCTTCATTTGGGTGCTATTAAATCCCATTTGGTGGTTTTAAACTCGGGCAAGAGTGGGCAGTGGGACCTGTTGTTGTTCAGACCCAGCATCTGCTAGTGCTTGGATTTTTATAGGACTAGAATTGTAACTGCTGTGTCTGCCAAGCCTGAGAGGCCTTTGTTTTGGTACCAGCACCTAGCTTTCAATTCAATGAATCTCTCATTAATTTCTCTTCCAGTCCTCCCTTCTCCATGGGAAAATACATAAATGAAGGTTTCATGGGGCTTCTGCCATTTTTGGGCTCTCAGATCACATAATTTTATCTGCTCAGTGATTCTTTCAAAAGTTTGTAAAAGTAAACAAAACCAAAACTTTTGTCTCAAGTGTGTTTAGTAGTGGAAAATGAGTTCTGTGTTTATTTCGGTTTAGAAGAGGGGCTTGGATATGGCAGTGACCAGGACCAAGATGGTTGGGGACAGAGTGTGAAACCCTCATTCTGTTATGGGAGAGTGATGGAACTGATGCATGAAGCTCTCCTGCCAACACACTTGGGCAGGGTCACTCTTGTATCCCAGCCTGATAAACCATGTGAGCTCAGCTCCTGAGTGTGTCATCTCCCTTAGCACCTTCTTATCTCAATTTCACGCCTGCTTCATCTATACCAGCAGTTCCCAAACTGGGGGTTGCGGGCCAATTCCAGGGGTGTCACAAGCTCCCTGTGCCGCTGAAGTGCCACCGAATAGAACTCTTCCGCTTTCAGTGGTATTTCAGCGGACATGCCAACACCTCAGAGTGTCCGCTGAAAAGCCGCTGAAATGAATATTTCCGGTTTTGGTGCCTTTTCGGGGGACACTCTAAAGCGCACAGCATGTCTGCTGAAATGCCGCCGAAAGCGGAAGCGTTCTATTCGCCGGACATACATGTTTGGGAACCACCGATCTGTACATATGTTCCCCATTACTTGACTTGCACAGTCAGTTCCACTGCCTTTTCAGCTGTATGAGCCAAGAGGATGAAAAAGGCCCCCCAATAGTAATATTGCTGCTGTGAGCATTTCCTTCAAAGCGTGCTGCTTTGGAGACTGGATAAAAGGGCTGTATTAAATACAGCCATCTCCCTGCCTTTCTTGCTCAGCACAAACTGGATTTAGGATGATGAGCCCCCTTGGTCTCTCTTCTTCCCCTCAAACCTCTGAATTAAATGGTCTCCTTTTATTATTTTTCCTATAAGAGGCCTACATGTGATGTCCCATCCCATCTCCTGCTGCAGGGAGAATGAGGTGGACATTTGCTGGGCACTCTGCATAGTGCCAGTATTTTAAGCTGCTTCCTTCCAAACGGGATTGTTGCAATGTTCTGGGCCATGTTTAGCTTTCCCTTGGCGGGAGAAGTGGGTTGCCTGACTTTAAGTATGTGGACACAGCAGAGTTTTATAGACTTAAGTTCACTTTCCTGCCTCTGCACCTTGTGTATGCTGTGAGTATTATCCCCATTTCACAGAACAGGCAACTTACCAGCCTCAGGCAGTAGAGCTGGACTTAGAAAACAGCCTCCTTGTTCTTGCTATTTCTGGACTTTGTTTCTTTGGCCACTACATGACCTCTGCTTCTGGCACTTACAAGTGACCTGCTTGTGACCAAATATCAGCTCTAACAGGGGAACTGTAGGCAGCCAGCTGGGCTGGAGCTTGTTTTAGCTACGGGGCCTTCAGTTGCAGCCTAAGTGGCTCAGACTTGCCACAACACAATGGCCAAAAAGCTATGCCCAGATTTGAGTGGTGGTTGGGGTAAAGTATAATGATCCTAGGCTCTTAAAAGGGTTGTGGTGGGGAGCAGAAGCTGCCAGTCCTGATGAGTTCAGTTTCTGGATCTTCATGAGAAAAGATTAGAAATTTCCTTTTGTTTTTAGCAAATGCTGCACTGATAGGCCCCCAACTCTGGGGCAGTCCCAAAGGGACATACCATAAATATTAATGGGGATGGTGAGTAGCTGAACTGTAGGAGCCCTATGCTACCTGACAGGAAAATGGGGCTCTGCCTGTTAAGGATCTCCCCTTTGTTTTCCATACAGTGATCAAAACACAAAGGGCACTCAGAACAATGTCTGCTCCAGACTGCTGGCTGGGAGACCCTGGAACTGCAGCAGCTGGGAGCTGCCCCCCGTCCCCCGCTCTCATGGATCTCTTTTCCTAGACTATCCACTCTAGAGGGGGAGGAGCTGCCTATTTGCCCTGCAGCTGTGCAGTGTGTGGTAGTGAGAGGGGCACCAGCTGGCAATTTCAAATGGTTCCCAAGGAACTGTCATTACTGCACAGATGGCAAGTTAGTGAAAGGCATCTGTGAGGATCAGAGGAGAGTGTTACTGCTGAGTCTGGTCTCCACACCCCACCTTGGTATGCAGCAAAGTGATGCCAGAGCTGTTGTGACAGCCAAAAGTATAACAGGGTTTAAAAAAAAAAAAAACAAAAAAAACTAGATAGGTTCATTAATGGCTATTAGCCAATGTGGTCAGGGATGCAGCACCATCCTCTGGCTATCCTAGAGCCTCTGACCACGGGAAGCTGGGACTGAATGATAGGGGCCTTGCTCTGTTCAGGCCGTGTGATGTATCTGGCACTGATTGATGTTGGAAGACAGGCTACTGCTCTAGACAGATCATTGGTCTGAGCCAGTGTGGCCATTTGTATGTTCCCATCAGTTGCTATCTCCTTTTGTCATTCCCCAGCATGGAGTTTCACCCTGATACCAGGACCATGAGTTTGCTGAACACTTAGCTTTGGGTTAAGGAAATGGGGGCATCTAGCCCAGGCTTGGGGCCATGTCTGGGGCCTAGGATGAAGCGCACATGCAGCTGGCAATGGGTTTTAAGCAGGAGAGGGATAGTACAGCTTCTCTAGGCGTTAAGACTGCGACTGTCACTTTATACTGCCTTGCTCTGCAGCTGCCTTCTTCCTTCTGGTTACTGTTCCATGGTGCTGGTTATTCAACAGTCTGGGAGCCTCAGGGCGGTTGTCTCAGCTCCCTTCCCCCAGCTCAGGGCTGACCTCCCGTGCCCCATAGTGGTGTTGGGGATCAGTCTTAAACAATCACTTCAGTCAGTGCTGTCCTTTCCCCCCGCACTTCTCCCATTCCCAGCTTCTGCCAAAGCCCCTAGCCACCCTTTGGTTCAGCCATGTTCCCCTGCACCTCCATGGATCAGCAAAGCACTCACCAGTGTGGGGAGACAGTCCCTCTACCCTCCCTCCCCCCCCCCACAACATGTCACACTGATTCACCCTTCTTGGCAATGCTGCTTCCCCCGATATAACCACCTCCACATAGGGCATAATGTGTATGTCAGTGTAGTTATATCTACACAGATACTGCGTTACTTACAGCAGCTGTCAGTCCCAGCCAGGCTCAAGCTCTCCACCCTCCTCCCTGCCACCCCAACCCCTCAATGGGAAGCAGCAGCAGGGCTCCCAGCTGGAGCTCTCCCCATTCTACCCCAAGGCTGAGCTGTGAGCCCTGTGCAGGGCTCAGTTTCACTGCAGGGAACCTGCCAGTTGTGAAATTGACATTTTTGTCAGTTGCACAGCTGCTATTATTTCAGGTTGCCTTCCTGGCTGTCAGCTCTAGGGGCTCCAGTTGTGATCCCCATGGGGGGCTCATAAAGCTTGGGCTGTCAGCCCCAGAGCAGCAGGGAGAGGGCTGGAGCTGAAATGTGAAATAGCAGCTGTGAAACTGTCAAGAGTATTGATTTCACTGCTGGTAGATTCTCTGCTGTGAAACCTGTAGGAGCTTCACAGGTGTGAAAGCCCCCAGCTGACCGCTCAGGCTGTTGGAGGGTGGTGGGGGGTGGGAGCCAGCACCCGCCTAACAGCTGGGTGGGGGCCAGATATAAGCCCCCTGCCTGCAGCAGAGACTGTCAGTCCCAGGGCTGCCAGGGTCTAGCTGTCTGTGTCCCATGAGGCACCACTTCAGTTGATGGAAGTGCTCTGGTGAGGATGTGCACTACCAAGAGAAGGCACAAGTATGGATATGGAGCACTGCTTTATTTAAGTCAATTTAACTTGAATTGACTTAATTTTGTAGTGTAGAAGACCCTGAGACAGGTAGGTTTGGGACAAAGTGCTACGAGAGACACGGAGGAGAAACAGACACAGCCTTTTGAGTTTTGATATCCCTTTTTCCCTATTCTGTTCACATGCTGTGCTCATCACTGAGGGTCCGACCCTGACCTGACCCTGTCATTCAGTTTTGTCAGCCAGCCACTCCTCTGCCTCGGCAGGGCCAGGTTAATAAACCCATTCATTTGGTTTTTTAAAATAGCTTTTCTTATAGTTCACAAATGAAAACACACTTGGGAAGCCTGGTACTGCAGCCCGCACTGATCAGTGGAGACTATACGACAAGGCCCTAACCTTGAGTTATTGAACAGACCCTGTTCTTTTCCCCAAGAGTTGGGCTGTGAATCAGGGTCCAGAGCCCATTCCAGCTCTCATCGTATCCCAAACAGTTTGCTTGTAGCTACAATTGGAGATGAAATTATTTGAACAATCATTTAGGACAAGAAGTGACAGTGTTGCTATGCAGCACTGAACAGCTACTGCCTCTGAATCTAGGGGTGGTTGCATTTCAGTGGTTGGCAAACTAACCCTATACAAGCCCTATCCAACCACCAGTGTGAGTACTTGGCTTAATTAGCTAATTCCAGAAATGCCCTTCCAGAAGCTCAGATGAAAAAAGTTATTCTGTAGGAATAATAGCATGTTTTCGAGCAATTAGGACCTCAGCCACTAACTGCACAGGGTAAAAGCCAGAGTTGTTGACCCTATCCCAACTCAGGAAACTGTCTGCTTTCACCAGAGACAGGGAATGGGATAGAGAGCCTTTCGCCTCTAGGGCACTGTATCCTAGGTGGGTGAGCTAAGAGGCACTGGCTGACTCAGGGTGGATTCGGAATACCATATCGGTCCTTTCACCACTTAAGCACTGGTTCCAATCCAGTCCCAGGTCAACCTGATGTGATTGGGGATACTGGCACACTGGTAATTCACCCTAAAGCAATGACACTTCCTGCACTAGGCCTGCAGCGCAAAAACAAAACCCATTTTTTGGTGAAACCACCAGAGAATAAAAGCATCAGGCAAAACTGGTTTATTTACAAAGGAAAGCAGAACCAACACGTCAAATCTATGAGTATTTACAGCACCACAAAGAGGCAAGTGGACCATTAAGGTTGAGGAGGTGGTGGCACAGGCGGTGGGCCTGAAGAGAATTTTCCCTTGGATCAAGGGAGAAGTGAAAGAGGTTAAGCAGCAGGTGTCTAAAGGGCCAGCGTCAAACAACAGCTGGAGCGCCTAGTCTCATGCCACTGTTGAGGTTAACCTCTGTGAAAGGCCTGTCTCCCATAAGAGGAGCTTGTGAAGGACAAACAGAGCTGGAGATGAGCCTGAGCCATTAGTGGCCAGAGAAAATTAAAGAGGATATTATTTAGCTGACTGTTAAAAAGTATCTTAAAGCAGCAGGCTGGAAAGCAGAACCGATCAGACGTGCCTAGTGGAATGTGCAGGGACAGCGAGGGGATCCCAGTCACTTTGACCTAGGACAGGATGTCTTCTGTAGCTGAGGAGAGCTGGAAAGAGAGAGGAAAAAAACAGCAGATGAAAAGTACTGCTAGAGCACAGATCTGCATTACGAAGTTCTTGGAAGAAGCTATGTTGGTCTGAGGGTGTGGCAAAACCCCCAGATAGCTGCTGACAAAAGAGGGCTGTTGACACAGCGAATGTCTTTCAGTGGGATGGTGCTACTTGCTGAGAGAAACACGCCTTCTACGCTAGGGGTTGGCAACCTTTCAGAAGTGGTGTGCCAAGTCTTCATTTATTCACTCTAATTGAAGGTTTTGTGTGCCAGTAATACATTTCTAGAAAAGCTCTTTCTATAAGCCTATAATATATAACTAAACTATTGTTGTATGTAAAGTAAATAAGGTTTTTAAAATGTTTAAAATGCTTCATTTAAAATTAAATTAAAATGCAGTGCCCTCCAAGTCCTGGGCAGTGTAAGTGCCACTGAAAACCAGTGCGTGTGTTGCCTTTGGCATTTGTGCCATAGGTTGCCTATCTCTGTTCTATGCTGTGTCCATTAGGAGGCTCTGCCAGTACAGCTATCCTGGCAAAACATGCACATAAACAAGGCCATAAAGCAGGGATGGGCAAACTACGGCTCGCGAGCTCCAGCTGGGGGAGCAGGGCCTGTGGCCCTGCTTTGCCGGCCTGGAGCGCAGTAAGCCACCTGCCCCGCTCTCTCGGGCCGGAGCACGGCAAGCTGCCCACCCCTCCCCTGGAGCCACGCCACTGTGTGTGCAGCATGCTGGAGGCTGGGGGCTTCGTGTTCCTGCAGGGCAGCGTGTTTGGCTCCGCACAGAGCCAGACACACTCCCCATTACCCCAGAGCTGCACCACCGAGCTTCCCCCTCCTTGGGAACGTGCTCTGAGGACTGGGACTGCATGCTCCGGTGGGGCAGCATGCTCCCCCACTTCCCTTGGGCATGTTGCCACCACATGTGCAGTGCTTTTTGGGGTGGGGGGCTGCACGGTCCCATGGGGCAGCATGTCTGGCTTCGCGTGGAGCCAAACATGCTGCTAGGAGCCTCATAGTAAGAGGGCTGGGTTGGGGGGTTGAATAAGGGGCAGGGACAGTTAGGGGGACAGGGAGCAGGATGGTTTGGATGGGGTTGGGGTCCCGGTGGGATGGTTAGGGGTGGGAGGGCTCTGGAGGGGGCAGTCAGGGAGTGGGGCGGAGGTTGGATGGTGCGTGGGAGTCTCAGCATCTGTTAAGCGGCAGTCAGGGGACAGGAAGCAAGGGGTTGGGTGGGAAGGATCCTTGGGGGGGCAGTTCGGATGGGGGGGTCTCTGGAGGGGATAGTCAGGGGACAAGAAGCCGGGAGGGTTGGATAGGTCGGGAGTTCTGAGGGGGTGGAAGGTGGGTGAGGGTCAGATAGGGGGCAGGGCCAGGCAGTCTTCCCTACCTGGCTCTCCATACAATTTTGAACCCTGAGGTGGCCCTCGGGCCAAAAAGTTTGCCCACCCCTGCCATAGAGTCAGATAGGTCTGCACATGAAGATCTTACTGGGCCAACGAGAACAGAATGACCCCACTCGCCAAAAATATGATCCCAGCCAGACTCTGATTGCACCTGCAGTGGGAGGTTATTTTTTCTTAAGTGAGCCCTTCAGTTTCTCCTTCTCGGATGAGCGCTGCTTTCGCACTCTTTCCTCTTTCTTTCCTTTGGCGTTCTCTAAATTTTCATAGACTGTTGGTTCCTCCTTCTGCCTGTGAGACAGCGAGAAAGTTAGAGAGGTGAGCAGGACATGGGGAGCCAGGAGTTCAGCCCCAGAATGGTGTGGAGGCTGGGCAGTGGTAGGGGCAGTGGAGAAGGGCATGGCTAACACCCAGGAGGCGTGAGGACTTCTGATTTGCCACAGCTCTTACTTAGAGGACTTTCGGGAGGCCTTGGCATGTTGGTTCTTCAGCGCAGGTGGGTATGCAATGTTCCCATATTCAGACTCTTTGGATCTCCCCTTCTGAGACTGCATGAGAAAACAAGACAAGAGAAGAGTGGAGACTGGGAGAGAGCACAGCGCTGAGGTGTGGGGTAATGGGGTGTGGCAGGGGCCAAGGGGCAGCTGCCTCGTTGCCCCTTATGCCAGGCTAGGATGTGAGGAAATGGAGTATGGTCAGGCTATGACAGACAGCACCTCCAGCAGCACAGCATCTCCTGGGACTGAGTGCATTGCGTCCCCACTCTCACCTGCATAACATCCAGCTTCTTCTTGGTGGTCTCTATGAACTGGCAGATGGCCATGTAGATGAATTTATACTGGGCCTCAGTCTGCACCATTCCTGAGCGCTGAGCCCTTACCATCTGGATGGTCTTCTGGATGTCTATGTCGCAATCCAGCCCTGGATGTGGTGCATTGGAGGACAGGTGCAAAGAGGCAGTTATGGGCTGGAGGCTGCTGCAATGAATTCCTCACCATATACTTATCCCCAGCCTGCGAGGCCACCAGACAAAAACCTAGCGGAACTTAGTCCCAGCAGGTTCCCCCTCCCCAGGGTGGGAGGAGACACTGGTACCTTCAGCCCTCAGTTCGTTCCAGCTACTCACCCTCCCTTGCCTGCCTGCCTGCCTCTAAGTCTACCAAGTGGGAGTGCCAATCCCTGGGCAACACTGGGCAGTTATATCCACAAAAGAGAGCACCAGAGATCCAACCACTATCCAGGCACAGCCAGACAGCAGGCATTGCCAGGCTTTCACCAATGGGTCAGTTACAATCCCCGGTGACAGTCCCCTGGACACCTCCTCAGCCTATGGTGGGATCTGTGGCAAAGGGGTGTGGTCACCTTCCCCTGCCATTAAGGCTGTAGGATATTCAGGCAACGACTTTCTTACCCACATGCCTGATATTTCCCAGCTAGTGAAGCCTTTAGGACCCAGAGAAGACTGGCCATGGGGCAGAACTCTGCAGATAAAGCATGGGCATGAGAAATATCTTACCCTTGGTGGAGATCGTCTCCACTATCATATCGATGACAATGATGGTTCCGGTGCGACCAATCCCAGCACTGCACAGAAGGGCACAAGCAGAAGTCAGGAGATGGCAGTATCATGCATACACATTCCTCCAACAATTTACAGCCAGTGGCAGCAACTTCAGGTGTTTCCCAGGCTGTCCTGCACCCACTGCTACAATGCAGCCTCTTCTGGGGTGCGGTGTGGCATTGTTTAGCAGAGACACATTAAACACTGCACAAGAGATTAGGACAGGAGAGGAGAATGGGCTCTCCAGCCTGAGTTTGGGGTGGATTTGAGCAGATCACTGCAGACTATGTGGCTCTGGGAAGGATAAAGGAGTTTGAGTTGCAAGTGGTGTTCTCATCCATCATCCCTGTAGAAAGAAAAGGCCTGGGTAGAGACCGTTGAATCATGGAAGTCAACTAATGGCTACGCAGGTGGTGTCAGAGAGAAGGCTTTGGATTTCTGGACCAAGAGATGGTGTTCCAAGAAAGAGTGCTAGGCATAGGTGGGCTCCACCTAACGAAGAGAGCAAAGAGCATCTTCACAAGCAGGCTGGCTAACTTAGTGAGGCGGGCTTTAAACTATGTTCACCGGGGGAAGGAAACCAAAGCTCTGAGGTAAGTGGAGAAGTGGGATATCAGGAGGAAGCATGAGCAGGAGAGTGCAAGAGGGGAGGACTCCTGCCTCATACTGAGAAAGCAGGGAGAACTGGAAGTCCTGCCACAGTCAAGGAATTATGATGTGATGGAATAACAGACACGGTGGGATAACTCACATGGCTGGAGCACGGTCATGGATGGATATAAACTGTTCAGGAAAGACAGAAAAGGTGGGGGAGTTGCATTGTATGTAAGAGAGCAGTATGACTGCTCAGAGCTTGAGTATGAAACTGCAGAAAAACCTGAGAGTCTCTGAATTAAGTTTAGAAGTGTGAGCAACAAGGGTGATGTCATGGTGGGAGTCTGCTACAGACCACCAGACCAGGGGGATGAGGTGGATGAGGCTTTCTTCAGGCAACCAACAGAAGTTACTAGATCACAGTCCCTGGTTCTCATGGGGGACTTCAGTCACCCTGAGATCTGCTGGGAGAGCAATACAGCAGTGTACAGACAATCCAGGAAGTTTTTGGAAAGCGTAGGGGACTACTTCCTGGTGCAAGTGCTGGAAGAAGCAAGCAGGGGCAGAGCTCTTCTTGACCTGCTGCTCACAAATGGAAGAATTAGAAGGGGAAGTGAAAGTGGATGGGAACCTGGGAGGCAGTGACCATGAAATGGTCGAGTTCAGATTCCTGACACAAGGAAGAAAGGAGAGCAGCAGAATAGGGACCCTGGACTTCAGAAAAGCAGACTTTGACTCCTTCAGGGAACTAATGGGCAGGATCCTCTGGGACAACAACATGAGGGGGAAAGGAGTCCAGGAGAGCTGGCTTTATTTTAAAGAATCGTTATTGCGGTTGCAGGAACAAACAATCCTGATGTGTAGAAAGATTAGTAAATATGGCAGGCAACAGCTTGGTTTAACAATTGCTAATCTTAAACATAAAAAAGAAGCTTACAAGAAGCAGAAGATTGGACAAATGACCAGGGAGGAGTATAAAAATATTGTTCAGGCATGCAAGAATGAAATCAGAAAGGCCAATTCACACTTGGAGTTGCAGCTAGTAGGGGATGTTAAGAGTAACAAGAAGGTTTTCTACAGTTATGTTAGCAACAAGAAGGTGGTCAAGGAAAATGTGGGCCCTTATTGAGTGGGGGAGGCAACCTAGTGACAAAGGATATGGAAAAAGCTAATGTACTCAATGCTTTTTTTTTGCCTCTGTCTTCATGAACAAGATCAGCTCCCAAACTACTGCCCTGGGCAGCACAGCATGGGGAGGAGGTGACCAGCCCTCTGTGGACAAAGAAGTGGTTCAGGACTATTTAGAAAAAGCTGGATGAGAACAAGTCCATGGGGCTGGCTGCATTGCATCCGAGGGTGCTAAAGGAGTTGGCGGATGTGATTGCAGAGCCATTGGCCATTACCTTTGAAAACTCATGGGAGTTTTCCGGATGACTGGAAAAAGGCAAATGTAGTGCCCATCTTTAAAAAAGGGAAGAAGGAGGATCTGGGGAACTACAAGCCAGCCAGCCTCACCTCAGTCCCTGGAAAAATCATGGAGCAGGTCCTCAAGGAATCAATTTTGAAGCACTTAGAGGAGAGGAAAGTGATCAGGAACAGTCAACATGAATTCACCAAGGGAAGTCATGCCCACCTAACCTAATTTCAGTCTATGATGAGATAACTGGCTCTGTGGATGAGATGAAAGCAGTGGACGTATTATTCCTTGACTTTAGCAAGTACCGCGGGCCGAATATGGCCTGCAGGCCATAGTTTGCCACCTCTAATCTAGACTGTTCTCAGTGGTACCAGATGATAGAACAAGGAGTAATGGTTTCAAGTTGCAGTGAGGAAGGTTTAGGTTGGATATTAGGAAAAACTTTTTCACTAGGAGGGTGGTGAAGCACTGGAAGGGTTATCTTGGAAAGTGGTGGAATCTTCTTCCTTAGAGGTTTTTAAGCTTGACAAAGCCCTGGCTGGAATGATTTAGTTGGGGATTGGTCCTGCTTTGAGCAGGGGGTTGGACTAGATGACCTCCTGAGGTCCCTTCCAACCCTGATATTCTATGATTCTAGGAAGAGCCAGCACTGGGATTTGCCAGAACAAAGGGATTCACTCAAGAGTCACAGGGAACAGACACAATCTTTAATGACTGTGAGCAGTCAGGGTGTTCTGTTTACAGAGCCCACCTCCAGCAGCACCGTGACTCCTGCAAAGTGTGGCATTTGGGGAGACTGCCCTCTGTGGAGTCACCCAACTCACTCCCTGCAGCACAGCAGCAGGAGCATTGAAATGAGCAGGCACTGCCCCCACACCCACCTGCAGTGCACCACTATGGGCCCAGCCTCAGGAATGCTCTCTTGTTTCTGGTTGATTTGGTCCAGGAAGCTGAGCACTCCTCCAGGCTCACTGGGGACTCCATGGTCGGGCCAGCTCAGGTACTGGTACTGCCAGATCTCTCGCACAGCCTTACACTAGGGGACAACAAAATACACTTGGCAGGTCGTGCCCAGTTCCACCCCATCCTCCCCATGTCCCCCCCAGTCCCCATCTTGCATGAAAAAGGGATTGAGGGTCTCTGTCCACTAACCTCCAGACTGAGAACAGACCAACTTAGTTCCCAAACAACAAATGTCAGAGAGAGGGAAGAAATATTTGGTCAGTGAAGCCCTCCAGTAGGGACCTAGGTGTGAAAGCACCCATGCTCCTTGAGCCTGCTAGTCTCCCACACCTCCCTAATCAGTGACCAGACTGGAACCAGGACTGTAGAAGTTACAGGTCCTATTTACCTTTGCCTAATGTCACCTGAAATGCCACAGTCACTAATTCCCAACCTTGAAGGCTTAGCTTAGTTTAAGTCCCTTGAATAATTAAAGCTCAGGGGTGTGGCACTCACGTTGTTGATTGGTGAGAGACAGAGCTGTCGGAGTTTGTATTCCAGGGCATCATGTTCTCCAATATTTTCCACAATATAGGGACCATACTCTTTGGTGCTGCCCTCCTCTGGCCAGTAGGGGACGCACTTGTTCTGTGAGGAAACAAGAAGACAAGGTGATGACTGAAACAAGGACACTAACAGAGAAGAAAAAGCCCTAGGGAGAAAGGAAAAGGTAAAGAGGTGAGTGGTTGGGGGCAGAGGGGACGGAGAAAGGAGGTTGGATGGGTGCGAGACATGGCAGCAGGCCCTCTGAGACACCTACCCTCCCTTTCTCCACCTCCCGGGTGGTCATAACAATGATGCGTGAGTTTTCCTGCCACACCATCTGCCAGAAGTCATTGACGGTGGCATCCAGGCAGCCCTGGCTTGCGATGTATGTCTTGGTGAATTCATCCGGGCTGATTAGCTGGTTCTACAGAGGGGCAAATGGACAAGGGAAGGGCACGGGTTACAGGAACCAGGTGTCCTGTTCCCCTCCACCCCCCCAGACATGGCAGCATTTCTGGAGGCTCACCTTGATGTAGTTGGCATTGATATAATCCGCTCCAGGGATATTTGGGTCCCTGCCTTGTAGGATGACTCGAGAATGATCAACTAGGGAGGCAAGGAAGGGGTTAACACAACACTGAGGTATTCAGGCATTGGTCACACATGTACATTCCCTACACTCTGGATCAATCCAGTGGGCCCATCAAACCCTGTTTACCTACTATGCCTCATACTGGATCAGTATGACAAGAGGGCCATATAAGCCAGTGCCCCACACTTACCTTCTGAACCAGATCAGCCCAATGAGCCAGATATCCCAATGTGCACGTGCACACCCACACACCCACAAAGGCATGCAGAGGAGGCAATGCTTCTCTCTAAATCCCTTATGACCTTAAATACCCACTCAGGTGCCCCTTGTAGCTCATCCCCACGGGAGGGCAAATAAACCCCAGCCAGTTTGAGGCTTCCTCTGGGGTAATTCTAGGCAGGGTGCTGACAGGTCTTCACTGCCCTTCTCTGTGACAGTCTCTCCTGCTGAGGAAGGAACATGCAGCCCCTGGATTCCTTCCTGATAGGAGGGCAGGACTCACAGGGCAAGATGTTCTTATACCGGTTTTTTCCCTTGTTCTCAGGTCTCTGCCCCTCATGCCGATCATACAGGTGCTTGGCTTCCTGTTTCTGCAGGCTCTGAAAGGGGAATGGTAATCGTTACGGCACAGCAACCTGCTGTGATTGATGTGGGGAGCACTGAAGGGAATGGGAGCACAGAGAGTAAGGATGGTCCAGTAGCTAGGGCAGCAGCCTAGGAGACTTGTGAGAAGTGGGTTTACTTCTCTACTCCGCATAGTCTTCCTGTGCCTCAGTTCCCCAGCCACAAAATGGGGCTAAAACCCTGTCCTAGCGCACAGGAGTATGGGAATGATAAATTAATTGAAGAGTGTGAGGCGCTCAGATTCTGTGGTAATGGGGGCCAGGTACAGAGATGACCTGACAGAGAGAGATCATAATAGGGATGAATCTATTAATGCAGGGGTCTCCAAACTACGGCGGGGGGCTGGATCCAGCCCATGGCTTCAATCTGAATTGAGCAGGCACGCCGAGCAGGCATCATGGAGAAGCCACCGCTCCCCCCCACCCCCCGCCCCATGAGCTGCTGCTGGCAGCCCCATGCAGCAGCAGCCCGAGGAGTAAAAGCGGGGGGGGGAGGAGGAGGAGGGCGGGTCGTGGCAGCGGCCAGAGGAGCAAAGGGGGGGATTTTGCATATATTTGCATATATTGAATTTTTTCACAGTCTCTTCGGCCTGCGAAGCCCCTTCAAAAATCTAATGTGGCCCTCATCTCATAAAGTTTGGAGACCCCTGCATTAATGGAATAGGGCAAGATAATGAGTTTGGGAGCAGGGTCTCCCAGAAAGACATGGAGACAGTCACAACACAATCACTTACATCAAACTCCTCCCAGAATCCAGCTTTGGTTGTCTCCTCAGCCAGGCTCTGCTTGTTCAGTTCATGCACTCTGTTTTCAATGTCCGCCGCATTCACTCTGGTGGCATAATAGGGCTGGGTAAGGAAGAAGGGAAAGGCTTGGTGAGCAAGAGGAATAGGATGGAGCTGGACACATGCTGTAGACAGGGACTGAGGGTAAATTCCCCAAAAGTATCCCTGACAGAAGGACCTAATTTACCTGTCTCAGGTAGACGTAGGATCCAGACAACTCCTCAATTCCAATCTTCTTGAAATGCTCCACTAGGTCTGCCAGGCTGTCAAACATCTCAGCACCTCCAACTGTGTATCTCCCATTCTGGAGAGAATAAAGCTGTATTATTCATATCCCCTAATGGACCCACTGCCTCCCATGGTGTATTTTAAAACCAGTGCCACAGGAGATTGCTACACTGGGACATGAACCCTGGGTAGGTCTTGCCCTGTTGAGGTTGAAGCACTACATCTCATGTGGTATGTGTCACAACCTCCTGGCATGATGAGAGCTTGTTCTGATGACATCAAACTTTTAAGCTGGTGAACTGACCCCAGGTGTCCTGCTCCATGGGTGGAAACCCAGAGAAGTCAACTTCTCCCCAGCTCTTATTTAAGGTCAGTTGTTTTGTTTCCTCATAATTCACCTGCATACACTCTCCACTGTCCCAAAACCACTCATGTTAAAATCATAGAATATCAGGTTCAGAAAAAACCTCAGGAAGTCATCTAGTCCAACCCCCTCCTCAAAGCAGGACCAAAGCAGGATCATCTTCAAAGCAGAATCATGGTATGGAGTGAGAGAAGACCTAGTAATGTGTGGGATGATTTTATCCAGGCTAGACTTAGGGACCTCAACAAGGCTCTGCTGCTTGTAGCTCCTCAGCATCTCATCACAGCTCAGTAGCTCATTTCTGGAACTCCCTATGAAGTTTGAGGAACCCTATAGAGCCAAGGAGACCAGAAACAACTGACCTTCCTTCTCTCCACTGTCTTCCTCTCTTGCCTCCCTTGTGTCACACTTTGTTCCCTGTCCCAGGTGCATAACTGTCTGGTTCAGTCTCCAGATTCTCCTCTCCTTCAGTCCCACAGGCCAGCACCTTATACTGACCTTTGAGGCTCTGCACATCTCAGCTCCTTCCAATGTAGGACGCCCATTGCTCCCCAACTCCCTTTCTGTCCTCTTGCCACTTGTGTCTGCACTAGACTCCTCCCCCATCCTGGATGCAGCAAGATGAACTATCACCCACAACCACTGCCCAGACTAGGCAAGGACTAAGGAACCCAACAGTAGGCAGCCCAGCCCTTAGCATGGATTTCATGTAAGTTGTTGGAAACAAAAATATTCCAACAGTTTCCATATCTTCCTGTTGGTTAAAAAATAGATCAAACAGGTGCCACAGATAAATGTTTTCTTCTCTCCCTCTGCTTGCTCCCTTCCCTGCACCACGCCCCATCCCTCTCACCTCACACATGATCTTGACATGGGTGACCTTAAACCGGGCCCCAGGGGTGCCAGCAGCCCCAGTTGGTGGGGCCTCAGGCCCAGCTTTGAGTTGATCAGTCAGGACAGACAGGACAAAGTCACCAGGTTTGCTGAGGCTCTCGCGCACCAAGAAAGTCCAGGGAGTGGCCTTGGACTGGAGCAGAGACTCAGCTGCTGGGCCAGATAGATGCCCATGATACCACCTGGGAGAAAATGGGACAGGGTCAGACAAGAGCGGGGGACTGCAGAGCCACAGGGAAGCCAAGTGAGGGACAAGACCTGGGGCACATGGGGATGAAGGATGGGGGAAAGAAGTGGAGGGACCAAGAGTTAGAGGCGAGATGAGTGGAAGGTGCCTGTGGTTGAGCGAAGCCAGGAGGGACAGGACCTGAGGGGCGCCAAGGTGGATGGGGCCTGGGACAGAAGGGACAGTTGAGCCAGGAGCGGGGAGCCTGAGGAAAGCTAAGTGGATGGCAGGTTTAATAACTGTGAGACACAGGGGCGGGGGATTTTAAGAGCTGTATGTTCTGGCCCAGTCCCCTCACTGAGTGAGGCTAACACAGCAGGGGTCACTACCCAGTGACTCACTGCAAGGCACATCTGGGGTGAGTATCCAGCGATGTAAGTAGCTACAGTTATAATTCCCCCTTTATCTGAAAATCAAATGCACTTGAAACACAATACAAACGTCCAACCAGTGCAGCCAGTTTCATATCACACACACACAGATGGGATGTCTAGATTGTCTGAGCTGGGTAAATAACCTGCACCCCCTGACAAAGGAGAAGGTTATTCTGACTCTGACAGGACCTGTGTCATCTCTGATCTCTGAAGCTTGATGGCTTTCAGATCACTCAGCCACTTCTTGTTCCCAGAACAGGTCCTTCGGCAGGGATCTGTTTGGCCATTGAGGTAGGTCTGTCTGTGTTCACTACTCTTGGTAGTTTTCATTGTCAGTCACTAAGCACATGTGTTACTTCTCCCATTGCACAAGCCCTCTCAGTAGCATTCTATGTGTCCACTAGATACAGAGCGCCAATGGATACTCCTTGGTTTTGTCTAGATGTCTTCTGTTCCTCCTGTAAGACTAATCCTCAGGAGAGGCTATGAGACAACCTCTCAGTGAGTTGTGCAGCTGTTGACAAGGTTTCCAGCTCCTTTCTGTTTGGAATTAACATTCTCTCCCACTTGCAATGGGGTGATTTCAGCATTCTTGTTAATTTTCTTCCATTGTAGTTTCTTGCTCTTTTATAATCACTCCAGGGTCACTGGTCTTTGGTAGAAGAAGTCTACTAGGTGGTGGCATTAAGGTTTGTGTCCTGATGCCCATGGGTCGCTGAACTGGGGACTCTAAGGAAGCCTGTGAGGTGAGTTGTGATAAATTCACAAAGCTAAATAGGGCTTCTGTGAATCTGCCAGGACCCTTTTTAATTTTGATTCCCAAATTCTTTGCTATTTGTACTAACTCTTCTGCTAAATGACTGCATTTGAGTGCACATAAGGGCGTGGCATGCGGTGTGGAACTGATACATAATGTGGAGAGCAGAAACGAGCCACTCATGAATTGTGGGCCATTCTCTGCTACTAACACATCCGGAATCCCCTAGTGAGCTCAGTGCTTCACAATGGTTATTTCCTTACTACTCAGCATGATCTGAAATAGCTCAATCTTCTAAGAAGCTGAGTACTTGCTCACTAATAAGAGGTTCCTATTTAGTTCTACCCTACACCAAGGATGATCATGTATCTCGTGATACACTGCTCTACAGCCAAAATGCTTCTGAAATAAATGTAGTCAAACTTTACTAATTCTGGGTCACTGAGATCGAAAATGATGCTTAAAATTGTTGATTGGCTCTAGTTTTCAAGATATGCTATTGGGTCAGTATATACGACCCTTGACATGGGAATGGCGGAAGATAAGTGAGTTATAAAGGGAAGGGATCTCAATTTAAACCAGAAATGACTAAAATACATCTTTGACTGGATCTATGAATAAATCTATGACTGGGTTTGGACAGTACTTGCTTTTTAGGCAAAACAATGAATGATGCAATCTGAAGCTGGTATTGCATCATACATGATATGAATTGCATCATGTTATTCCTAGAAGTCATGGATGATGCAATCATAATGAAGCTTACATCACTCTGCTCAACAAATTGCTCTATATCAGCTCTAGAAATCATACAGTGTCATGCTCTCTTATTTGTCAGTGTTTGATTTTGCAAAGGGACACATTTCTGTTTAGTCAAAGTGAGCAGAGATGCCTCGTACTTGTGTGAACAGTGCAGATAACTTCTGCTATGTTTGCGGTGAAGTGACTTTTGCATCACAAAAGCGCAGTATAACCACTATGGTTAAGAAAGCCTATCACCTTTATTTTGGCTGCAAAATTGGAGATCAGGAAAAGAGGTGGGCCCCACACACATGCTGCAACACTTGTGCAACAAATCTTCGCCAGTGGTTGAACAGGAAAAGGAAATCTATGCCTTTTGCAGTGCCAATGATTTGGAGAGAGCCAACAGATCATACCAGCAATTGTTACTTCTGCATGGTGCCTCCAGTTGGGAAAGGTGTGTCAAAGAAGAAAAAGTGGACTGTGCATTATCCAAACATTCCATCAGCTATATGCCCAATACCCCACGGAGAAGGACTGCTGGTTCTTGATGCACCAGAATCATTCTCACTTGAGTCAGACGAGGAAGAGGAAGAGGATGAAACTTCTGATCCTGAACCATCAATGTTACAGGACCCACATTTTCTCCCATCCTCCACCTCATTACACAAGCTGAACTGAATGACCTTGTCAGGGATTTGGAACTACCCAAGAGTAAGGCAGAGCTGTTGGGCTCCAGACTACAGCAGTGGAATCTCCTGGCAGGTGATGTTAGGGTTTCCATGTTCCATGACCGTCAAAAGGATTTGTCCCATTCTTCTTCATGGAAGGTCATCTTGTAGCCTGCAACAACATCGATGGTGTGATGGCAGCCCTCAACCTCGTTCACGATCCAGATGAGTGGAGACTCTTCATTGATTCATAGAAGACGAGTCTTAAAGCTGTTTTGCTGCATAATGGCAATGTTTTGCCATCAATTCCAGTTGGTCATGCAGTCCATATGAAGGAAACCTATGACAACATGAAACAATTTTTGAGGTGCATAAACTATGACCAACATCAGTGGCAGCTTTGTGGCGATTTGAAGGTTGTTGCTCTCTTGCTTGGTCTGCAGACTGGATACACAGAGTACTGCTGTTTTCTCTGCGAATGGGATAGTCGTGCAAGAGATTCCCACTACATCAAGAAAGATTGGCCACTCCAACAGTCATTGGAGCCTGGGAGGAAAAGTGTTCAGCATCCATCACTTGTTGAATCAAGGAAGATTTTGTTACCACCCTTACACATCAAGCTGGGTCTGATGAAGAACTTTGTCAAGGCCATTGACAAAATACAAGCAGCTTTCAAGTACCTCCGTGGAAAATTTCCAAGGTTAAGTGAAGCTAAGATAAAGGAAGGTGTCTTTGTTGGTCCTCAGATTTGTGAACTTCTTCGAGATGATGCATTTGACCATGCACTGCGTGGCAAGGAAAAGATGGCATGGAAAGCCTTCCAGTCAGTGGCAATACATTTTCTGGGAAACAACAAGGCAGACAACTACAGGTTGTTGGTGGAAAACCTCCTCAAGGCATACAAAAGCCTTGGTTGCAACATGTCACTAAAGATACATTTTTTGCACTCTCATCTAGATTTTTTTCCACCGAACTGCGGAGCAGTGAGCAACAAGCACAGCGAGCGATTTCACCAGGACATTGCAACAATGGAGAAACGCTATCAGGGCAAATGGAGCCCATCAATGCTTGCAGACTATTGCTGGACAGTGACAAGAGATGCTCCATTTAATGAATACAAGAGACAAGCCAAGAAGCACCGAGTAGACACTGAATAGGACTAAACTATGTACATAATAGTTTTTTTGCCTTTTGTTTCATAATACATTTTATTTCTATAACCTTTTTGCTGATTTTTAAAGTGTTACATAAACAGGACAGGTGAAATATTATCATGTAAAGCAACCATAAACACCTGAAAAGACCTAGGTTTACAATTTATGATTAAAACTCTATCTACACAATATACATAGACATAAAATGTGAAAACTTAAATATCTTAGAAACAGTAGCCAATCAGTTGTTTTAATTGTCATATTTGAATTCAGCACATCAAAATACATAATAAATATCACATTTTATCTCTGAAGCAGACGACTTCTAAAAAATTGTAGACCAGTGATATCAGCCATTCCTTTGCATTTGGCTTCCTCTATTCACAGACCTATTGTATTTACATTTTATTACTTTTGTGGCAGCATTCTTGTGTGGCTGAACAAGGCAACCTCTAGCTCTCTTTTGCATTCTTAGTACCCAGCTGTAGGCCATGGATTATCATCAGTACTTTTCTCAGTTCATGCTGTGTTGTATTACCACATCCTCTATACAAGGGTCCCATCATCAACAATTTCCTCTTGATTGTCCCAGTCAGATTGGAGATCCCTGGACTGCTCCTCTCGACCATTCAGCTAGAAGGACTTCCTCAGCTGTTGTGAGCTTGAATCGTTTTTTGTTTTCTTATTTGAATTTGTCAAATTTTCTTTCGGAAGCAGTTGGTAAATGAATCCTATTTACTTCAGATCCTCTTCCCAGGCACATTTGACATTGCAACAATAAGCTCCTCACCTGGCCCCTCTTTCACATTTAATCAGTGCTGTGGCAATTTCATGCTCCTGTTCTGAAGTCCAGGCTGTGCTTCAGTGGTTGCTGTAATGTGGCTTCCAACTCTTAGCAGTTTGTATCTACATTGAACAGATTCATGAAACCACTCACAAACCAAAATGATTCCAAACATATCTTCTTCATCTGAGCATCTGGATGTGGTGATTTAGTAAAAGCACACACTATCAGCAGATCATTTTACATGTCAGTTTAGGGGCAGAGGGAGCTGTTTGGAGAGCAAGAAATGGCTGTGTGATTAGCAAGCCATTGAGGTTCAGTTTATGATTTACACACCCACTAATACTGAAGTAAATGGCAGTGGACCCTGGCTGTCACATAACCCTCTGTCACCCTGATCATGTGAATGGGGCCAGGCAATGAAGAGAGCCTCATCAGCCTTACAAGAGCTGGCCTTCAGGCACCTAGGGCAGGCTCCTCCCGTTCGGAGTGGGCTGGAGGCAGGCACCCTTTACTGCGAGGGCAAGGGCCTCTTTTTGCCCCATCTCACGGCAGGGCTGGGACTCTATTCTCCCCCTCTGCAGAGAGGAAATAGTTAACCCCTCTGTGGCCCAGCTCAGGGAAGACACGTGATGGAAAATCTCTCATGGAGAGAGAGTGAGAAAAGGAGCTTTCGTAAGAGCTGGGGGGAGGAGGGGAGAAGAGAAGTTTCCAACCGCAATAGTAAGGGAGGAAGCTGCAGAGCCTCAGCCCAAGCCAACGGCCCTGACTGGAGCAGACAAAACGCCACGGAACACACGTGCTGCACCCCACACAGGACCGCAACCCTGCTCCACGGCAAGGGGCACCGCTGTGGAAAAGCCACCCACCGCCAGGGGGCTGAGAGCACAACACAGTGCAAACCACCTGATTTGATTTAGGAAGACGTGCCAAAGACATATGCAAATAGGGGAGGGGAGGGGAGGGAGACCGAGTGGGGACTGAAACAGCATGGACTGAGAGGTCCATCAGCAGCATGCCCAGCACTGGGATGGGGTATGTGTGTGTGTGCAGGGCAGAACTGAGGGGCAGTGCCAGAGCTGTGTGGGGAGCCCAGCACTGCAATAGCAGGGGGCTGCAGGGCAGGACTGAGGGGCATTGACAGAGCTGTGTAGGGAGCCCAGCACTGGAATAGTGGGGGAGCTGCAGGGGAGGACTGAGAAGCATTGGGTCATACACTGCATTCTGTATTACACTGAGGCCTCTTCTTGTAACTAGCATCACAATTTTCACTTTTAGCAACAAGATATAAATAGCAAAACCATTGAGACAGAGGAAGTCAAAGTTGCCAAATATAAGCAGGGCCCACACTGAAATTTCACAGACTTGCATGCAAAGGAGTGGAGAGGGGGGGCATTTTATAGTTAGTTAGTTCTGGAGTGAGGGCTGGGCTATGCTCTTAATCCCAGACAGTTTGGTATCAAAGCTGTGTTGAGGGGGTAAAGAGGGGCATGTCATAGGATTAGCCCCTAAGACTCCAGGTGTGCAGGGCGAGGCTGTGGGGTTGGTCATTAGCTTTCAGTAAAAGACTTGTGATTGCTCTGCTTATTCCATACCTCTCTGTAGTGGGATCGGAGCAATTCAGTGGATACCTCAGGTCTATTACAGTCCCATCTTTATCCTGTAGTGAACCCTGCTGTTGTGTGTAGTACTCCACCAGTTCAGACAGCGTGGCAAACTTCTCCCCTCCATAGAGATCATAATAGTCCCCAGTGTTCTGGATACGAATGTGGGTCACCTGGTCACCTACCCTGAGGGATGAGGCAGAGAGAAGTCTGGTGAAGTACAGGAGAGGGTCAGGAAAAGGGAAGGGAAAGTAAAGTCTCTCCAGGACCGGGTGCAGGGGGAATGGGGCCAGGAAGAAGGGCTGGAGGGTGAGTCAGACAATGATGCCCCTTGGGTATCTTTTAGGCAAGGGCAGGATGAAAGAAGGGAGCAATGGTGCTTATATATCCTGGGGATGGTATTGGCAAACAGGGCCATGGGAAGGGGAAGGGACAGAGAGCGAAGCATTCACATATCCCTGGGATGGGGACAATTTCGCAGGATTGGGTCTGAGGTACCCACCTGACAGAGAGGGAGAAATCTCCCTGATTCTTTCGACTGGGTCTAGCCAAGAAGCTTCCATGAACTCCACGTCCCTTGAGTAAGGCCTCAGCTTGCAGTCCACTCAGGTCCCGGTGGAACCACCTAGGGGAGAGCAGAAAAGAATGACCGCTGACAGACAGAGGGTATGCAGCCATATCTCTATGAGGAGTTCATACAGTGAGCAGAGTAGTCCCCCGAAAAGGATCCCAACCCTTGAGGGGGACCATACAACAGATGGCCTGGGAATGTCCTCTGTCATACACCCTTGGGGTATGATCCCAGACCCATCCCCAGGAAAGGACTGTACTGCGGGGAGTGAGGGGTAGAGCAAGTGAGATGATTCCCCAACACTTGTCCCACCCGCATCACCTTCTCAGCTCCCCTCTTACCTCACCATCGTCGAGGGAGAGCAGCCAAAGCGCTGGGTAGCTACAACCAAAGGAACTTGGAAAACGTGAAGAAAAGAGCTTTTAATGCTGGCAAGAAAAGGGAAGTAAGCGTCTGCTGTCTCTGCTCGACTCCCTAATGCTGAGCTCCCGATGCGTTACTCTGGCCATCTACTTCTCCAGTGTCCCTCTCTCTCATTCCATCTGCCTCTCTCTGACTCTGCCTCCCCTTTTCTCCCCGTCTCACTCGCTCTCTCCCTATGGCAGGGCACAAACCGAAGCAAGGCAAGTGCGTGGCTCAGATAGCACACAACTCAGGGAACCGGAAGTGTCGCTGAGCCATCAGCTCTTCAGCCCTGAGCTGCTTTGCACAAACTTCTGCTTCTCCTTTTGGCTTTTTTCCCCCCTCCCTTTTTCTTCTCAGTTATTCTTGGTGTGTTTCCCGCCTACCCACGGTGGGATTATTTTGGTGACCTCTTCTGTGGTCCTGTCTACACTCACGCATTTGGGCTTCGTAACTCCACTCCCCACCAACATGTGTGTAACATGCTTCACACCAAATACACAAAGCTTCTTGCAATGGTGCAGAGCAGATCACAGCATCATTGCAACTTGTATGGGGTCACTGCACAGCTGCAGGGCCAAGGCAGACAGCAAATGCTGGCCCAGCAGCTGAGGTGGTGCAATTAGCCTCACCCCACAATGTCTGTTGCCATCAGGTAAGCCAGTCCATGGAGGTCCAAAAGCAGCTGAGACTGTCCTCAGCTATTCTGAACTCTCTGGCTGAGCATGAAAGAAAGTAGCCTCCTAACACTCCTGCAAGAGAGGGAAGTATTATTCCCATTTTACAGATGGGGAACTGAGGCACAGGCTAGATGAAGTGACTTGCCCAAAGAGTCTGTGGCAGAGCCAAAGCAATTGACTCCAGGTCTCTCAAATTTCAGTCCAGTGCTCTAACCACAAGACTATCTTTCCTTGATCTCCCTGTCCTTGACCATCCTTTTGGGAACTGTCTGAGAGACAGGAGTGCGCACAGAGTGTGCCGGGTGTGCCCAGGCACACCCTAATGAGGGGTAGGCAACCTATGGCACGCGTGCCGAAGGCGGCACTCAAGCTGATTTTCAGTGGCACTCACACTGCCCAGGTCGTGGCCACCGATATAGGGAGCTCTGCATTTTAATTTAATTTTAATTTAAATTTAACTTTAAATGAAGCTTCTTAAACATTTTATGTACTTTACATGCAACAATAATTTAGTTATATGTTATAGACTTATAGCAAGAGATCTTCTAAAAACGTTAAAATGTATTACTGGCATGTGAAACCTTAAATTAGAGTGAATAAATGAAGACTCGGCACACCACTTCTGAAAGGTTGCCAACCCCTGTCCTAATGTCTCAGAAAAAGAGTGGCTTCAATGCAGAGTACGGCGCCTTTAAAATAAATAAATAACTAAAATTCCCTGGGTGCACACCCTAATGAAATGTGTTGTGCACGCCTATGCTGAGAGATGAAGAACATTGGTGGATTAGCAAGGCTTGGGGCTACCCAGGTTACGGTTCAGAGTGCAACACATATACCTACACAACCAAATGGCATATGCATCACCTGGTGCAAGCAGCATGGGGCCTGCAGAGTTCAAATACAGCCTATTAAGGCCAAAGTCTCACCCAGGGATACAGTGCTGATTTTGGAGGGAGAGATAGCTTCGTGGCTTGAGCATTGGCCTCTTAAACCCAAGGTTGTGAGTTCAATCTTTGAGGGGCCCATTTAGGGATATGGGGTAAAAATCTATTGGATGATTTAATTGGGGATTGGTCCTCTAGGGGGTTGGATTAGATGATCTTATGAGGTCCCTTCCAACTCTGATATTCTATCTGGAGATGCAGAGAGAAATATTAATAGCTATGGCATATAGGGATGTTACAGAGCAGTTCCACCTCAGAACTGACTTTCCAAAGCCTCCATTTGAGGGGGAGAAGTGGAGAACGAGGGGTCAAAGATGGGATCCATCTTCCAACAGAGGTAGAGGAGGTTGGTCTTTCCTCCTCACCACAAGAAGGGTGCTCCAGGAGACTGGGATACAGATGTGAGATGTACACAGGCTGAGTGTTTCATGGAGATTTGATCGTTAGACTATTGATGACTGTAAGAACTGTTCAGTGACTTTTCTACTAGCTACAAAGGTGGCAGATCCTACACATTTAGACAGACTGAAGAGGAGCCTGTGGTACACTCTGAAACCGATGACAAGGGGAAGTGTAGGAGAGAAGTCCTGGAAGTTAAATTTAGATTGCTAGAAAGAATGATTAGTTCCAGGGGCTTTGCAGCTTTGAAACACTTCCAGTTCCATACAAAAGACCAGTTAGGTCAGGGGAACTTCAGAGTTTGAACATATGGCTATGAAGCTGATGTTAAGAAGAGGGATTTACATTTAACAAGCACAGGAGATTGATGGGAGACAGGGAGGGAGAGAATTTATACAAGGAAAGGGCAGCACCTTAGTCAAGGTAGAACTAGATTACTGGCACAGAAAAATAATAAAGTTTGGGGAATTTCTTCAACTAGGACTGGGCAGCAGCCAATAGGTGCTAAGGAGCACTCAGGTTAGACAAAGACATCTAGTTAGAGATGTCAATGATTCAAAGGCATCACTGTCCAGTAAAGAGTAGGCAGAAAATACAGCTCCACTGTAGCAGGGGCAGGTTTACATCCCAGAGATAAATTCTGATTAACTCCTTATTCTGATACCCTAGTGACAAACAGCAACAGACACCTGGGCAAAAATAAAACTCACCAGATGAACTGCTAACAAGAATATGCACTCTCATTAATATCAGCAACTATACTGGAGGGTAGCAAGTGTACTAATCCTTGAAAAAAGGCACTAAGAGTGACCATGGTAATTACAGACAAGAGTCTTACTTTTGTACCAGGAAAATTGTCTGAAACGATGAATAAAAATAGCATTATAAACCAACCCTCTGTATGAACATAACCAACTGGGACAAACATCACAGCTTCTGCAAAGGCACATTATAATTCCTTGAATTTAATAAAATAGTGGATTAAGGAGAACTGGCTGACATAGCTTTCAAAGAAAACCTTTATTAAAGGTGCTCACGAGAGGCTGCTAAGAAAAGCAAGTAGCATGAGGTGAGAGGTGAAATTCTGCCATTCTACATCTTCCATCCTACATCTTATTGGATTCTAAATTAACTGGCACTTGGGTGTCCCAATGGAGGTTCAATGAAACGTCTACTTAATGGGCAGTAACCAGCAAAGAATCCAACATGGCTTTAAGATGCAGACCAATGGGATGGAAAAAAATTATTAGAGCTATCCCAATGTTGTTGCACCAATCAGTGGGATGTCCTCACCTGGAACACTGTGCTCATCACTCGTTACCCTCTCTCAGGTCTGGAAAGACTGGGGCTGTTTAGAGAGGTAACACTTAAGAGGGGACAAGAAAGTTATACAGGACAGTAACAGTAAGGCAGCAACTAGAGACTGGGGCTGCATTGTGCTGGGCAATGCATTCATATTAAACACAGAGAGCCTCTGCCTCAAAGATTTTACAATTTAAATAGAGAAAACAAAGGCTGCAGCTGTCACTTCCTACAGTGACAGAAGGATTTTTTCTGTCAATGTAGAAAATCCATCTCTCTCGAAGGGCTCTTAAAACACTGCTGTGGTGCAGCTGAGCCACAGTAGCACTTCAGCAAAGACACTGTCTATGCCCATGGGAGGTAGCTCTTCTGTCAATGTAAGTACTCCATCTCCCAGAGAGGCAGTAACTACGTTGACGGGAGAATTCTCCAGGAGACCTAGCACTGTCTACACTGGAGATTAGTTTGGTTTAACTGTATCGCTCAGGCAGGTGGATTTTTTACACCCCTGAGCAACGTAGGTATACCTACACTTGGAAATTAGGACGACCAGGCCTAAGAGCAGCAAATAGGTTAACAGAAGAATCCTTCCCTCAACCTAACCATGTCTATTCTGGGGCTTATAACCTAACTATGGTGCTTAGGGTGCAAAATTTTTCACACCGCTGCCTGAGCAACATAGCTAGCTTGAGCTGATTTTTAAGGGTAAACCAGGCCAAAGAGTGAGAGGTGAAGAGGCAAAGAGGAAAGTGACTTGCTCATGGTAACTCAGTGACAGAGCCTGGAACAGAAACGAGGTCTCCTGACTCCACCTGACTATGCTGTATGTCTAATACTAATATGGATTTGGATAGTGAAGGTGAATCAGGCACTCCTATGCAGTTTCTCATAACATATGAGCAAAGGACCTGTCAATGACACTGAACGGCAGCTAATGTAATGTAATGTAAAAATGTATCAACAAATAATTTGTTTTTTAAAATATGTGTTTAGTCTGTAGAATTCAACTCTGAAAACTGCCATACCAAGGGGTTGTATGCAATATAATTGTGCTGTGTCAGTTCCAAGATATTAGAGCAAAAAGGTGGGTGAAGTAGTTATCTTTTATTGGACCAACTTCTGTTGGTGAGGCCCTGAAGAAGCGCTCTGTGTGGCTCAAAAGCTTGCCTCCCTCACCAACAGAAGTCAGCCCAGTAAAAGATAACTACCTCACCTGTCTTGTCTCTCTGATAAAGCCAAGAGCATTCATAAAAGGATTGGACATTTATATGACTAACAAGAACATCCACATTTACATTAGATAATGTCTTACGACAGAAGGATAGTACATCTCCTGCTTCCAAACATAACGCAACCACTAACTAAGGCGGGTAAGGAAGAAACTTCTCCTGGAAACAAGTTATAGCACAATAAACCAAGGGCTTTTCTACACATTCATCTGAAATAATTGCTGTGGCCACTGTCAGAGACAGGAGTCTGGACTAGACAGACCAGATCTGGCAGTTGCTGTGTTAATGCTCTGCCTGGTCCTTCCTCCAGAGGAGAAAAGAGAGAGTGGAAGACAGATGGAACGAATGAGCATTGAAGCTATGGTCCTCTGTTCCTGTGCCATGGGCACGGGCGCAGGGAGGGAGAGAAGAGACCTCATTAAGGGTCCTCATTCCATTCTCACTGACAATTCTACAGTGCTAAGGACTTCAATTCCTTGGGTACTGACCTTGGCTTATATGTCAGTCAGGGACAAATGTGGCTCAAGTCATGTGAGAGAGGGGGCCACGGTATGCTGGGCTCCATGACTTTTGTGACACTGTGGAATCCAGACCCTTCTACAGAATTCAGAATTTCAGAGGCCATTTCAAAACAATTCAGCTGCCAGTCCTTTTGGCTGTACAGGGGTTCACAAAATGTTACAGGGGGTTCTCAGGAAAAAATTCCCTAATGGCGGACAGAGCTGTCCATGAGGACCCTGGGCAGCATGGGACCAGCAGCCTGAAGCCTTGGGGACTTCCAAGAGCGAAGCAGATCAAAGCAAGCATATCTAGCACACTGAGGAGATTTAAACTTCAAGACTTTTTTTACAAAACAGAAAGCGAGGTGGACATTTTTTTGCTGTTTTTAAAATGAAATAGGCTGCTAGTGTTGTTTTTTAAATTATTATGAAGATCAAGTTTAAGCTTTGTTGTAATGTGTGTATTGTTTGCCTGGACTGCTCAAGACCTAACTGCTTGTGTAGGAGGAACTCTTTGCGTTAGCTTCTTAAATACCTTCATTTGGTTTCACATCTGACACTTCTTGATGAAACATAGGAGCCAGAGGCACCAGTATGGGGGGGGGCGACGAGGGTCACATGCCACCCCCACATCAATGCACCCCACCCATGGGTCCCTCCCCTTTTTTCCATGGCCTCTCTCTTTCCAGCGGTGCTCCCCCAGGCCACGGGGTGTGCGGAGGCTTTGCCCCAGCACCCCTTTTTTCTACTGGCACCTCTGATAGGAGCCTTGTCTTATAACAGGCTTAATCAAAAGTGATACAAGCTACAAAAGTTAGTCCTTGGAAGAGTGTTGCCATTTTCATAATGTAATAAAAATACTGTAATGATAAAGAATAATTAATATATAGTGTGTAATAAGCATGTCATAAAAACAAAATTTATATTTCCAAGATCACTGCTTTTATAATTTATGCTGAGATAAGGGAGAAAATCCATGGAAATATTCATTTTTAGGAGGGGGGTTCATGAAACTTGACATTTTAGTGAAAGGGGTTCACAGATCTATAGGAAGCTTTCTGAAGGTGCCTTCCTGAAGTGCTGTCTGCTGGAATCTACATAGCAAACACTTCTGGTGATTGTCAGAACTCTTGGGTTCAATTCCCAGCTCCAGAATAGAGTGGTTCTATTTATGGCTCAGCCTTGACTTGCCATGGGACATGGGCCAGTCCCTTCCCCATCTGTGCTTCAGTGCAAATGAGCCTTTACTTTTGCTTGGGTGAGCAGTACTGACCCCCAGTACAGCCCTACTGAATTCCGTCACTCCTGCTCTCTCTAGGGTCTTCACTTTCCCCATGTCTGCCTCTCACTTCCTATCTGTTTCTCCCATCACAGGCCCCTTTGGTTAGACCCTAAAGCCAAGAAACCCCTGGAGAAATACACTTACCCACAGGATGGCATCAGGTTCCCGGCTGCAGGGGTCCCCACTGAGAACGAAGGAATAAGAGAGGCACAAGAAGATGGGAGTACAGCAGCTCTCAGCCAGAGGATCCTAGAAAAAAGGGGATAAATAATACTGAAGATACCAACAGGAAGAATTTCCTGGGAAGGGGGTGCAGGACTGAAGATTGTTACAGACCCATTGAGTCGGGGTAGCACCCAGAGGGAAAGCATGGCTAATCTTATGGGGACAAGATGGTTAACGGATCTGACATTCCTAGCTCAGGGTTGGTAAGAGTCCCCTGACTCATCTGCGTCTAATCCAGTCAGAATGGCTCTGAATGCCACTTACCTTTCCAGCCCTAATACTTCCCCTGCACACATGGGGCAGAGGGAGAAGGAAGAAGCCTGCGATCAGGCAACGGGCCCAGGACAAAGGACTTCCGTCTCACCACTTGCAAATCTCTCCCAGAGCCAGAGTTAATAAATAGATAGGCGGGTGGGGGAGGGGACACCCAACCTGAGGGAGTGGACAGGTGAGCAAAGGAGGAACTGCCTGTTCTCCCCGCCTCCTTCCCATTAAGTCTGCACCCTCACTGGAGGACTGGTAATAGAATCACAAAGAACGCAGAAGCAAATAAAACTTGGTCACTTGGAAAGCTGCCATCTGAATCACAGGTCCGGGCCCCTCCAGTGCTGGGCTCCCCACACAGTTCTGCCAATGCCCCTCAGTCTTGCCCTGCAGCCCTTCCCCCCCTCCCCGCTTCCACCTCCCCCGTTAGTCTAATGCTGAGCTCCCCACACACTTCTGCAAATGCTCCTCAGTCCTGCCCTGCAGCGCCCCCGTTAGTCCAGTGCTGGGCTCCCCACATACTTCTGCAAATGCTCTTTTCTGCCCTGCAGTCCCCCCCTCCCCCGCTAGTGCAGTGCTGGGCTCCCCACACAGCTCTGCCAATGCCCCTCAGTCCTGCCCTGAAGCCCCCCTGCTATTCCAGTCCTGGGGCTCCCACACAGTTCTGCCATTGGCCTTCATTCCTACCCTGCAGTCACATCAATCAAATGCCCCTCATTCAAATCCCAAATACCTACATTCCCCACAAATGTGGTGTCCCCTCACTTTTATTGTTGAAAATTAATGACATCAGAAATGCAGAATCATGAGGCTGCAGCTTTAAATGTCTGTGCTTTAATGCTGTGATTTAAATGCTACAGGTCTATCTATTTCTCCCACCACAGGTCCCTTTTATCAGCCTCTAACGCCAGGAAAGCCCCTGGAGGCCTACACTTACAATGCCACTGTGCTGCTTCAGTGTAGTCCCTTACTACAGCAATGGGAGGGGATCTCCCATCACTGCAGTAAATCCACCTCCCCGAGAAGTGGTACCTAGCGTAATGAAAGACTTCTTCCATCAAGCTAGTGCTGCCTACACAGGGACTTGGGTCAGCTTAACTACATCAGTCAGGGGTGTCACATCCCTGAGCGACGCAGCTGGGCCAATCTAATTTTCTACTGTAGACCAACCCTGAGTTATAAAGGCCTTTACACTCAAGAATTGTGCAACTTCTTAAATTTCCTACATCAGTAATTTATTCTGCCCCCCATTTTGAGTCTTTGTCACACACTGGCCCTATCTAGACTATGAGAATAAATTGTGTTTAAGAATACTTTAGTCAATATCATATGAACATAAGCGCATACGAATGGCCGTACTGGGTCAGACCAACGGTCCATCCAGCCCAGTAGCCTGTCTACCTACAGTAGTCAATGCCAGGTGCCCCAGAGAGAGTGAACGTAACAGGTAATGCTCAAGTGATCTCTCTCCTCCCATCCATCACCCCCTCTCTAACAAACAGAGGCTAAGGACACCATACCTTATCCATCTTGGCTAACAGCCAGTAATGACAACCTCCATGAATTTATCCAGTTCTCTTTTAAACCCTGTTATATTCCTAGCCTTCACAACCTCCTCAGGCACGGAGTTCCACAGGTTGACTGTGCGCTGTGTGAAGAAGAACTTCCTTTTATTTGTTTTAAATCTGCTGCCCATTAATTTCATTGGGTGGCCCTTAGTTCTTCTATTATGGGAACAAGTAAATAACTTTTTCTTATTCACTTTCTCCACACCACTCATAATTTTATATACCTCTATCATATCCCTCCTTAGTCTCCTCTTTTCCAAGCTGAAAATCCTAGCCTCTTTAATCTCTCCTCATATGGGACGTGTTCCAAACCCCTAATCATTTTAGTTGCCCTTCTCTGAACCTTTTCTAATGCCAGTATGTCCTTTTTGAGATGAGAAGATCACATCTGTACCCAGTATTCAAGATGTGGGTGCACCATTGATTTATATAAGGGCAATAATATATTCTCCCTCCCTTTTTTAATGATTCCTAACATCCTGTTTGCTTTTTTGACTGCTGCTACACACTGCATCCATGATGACTCCAAGATCTTTTTCCTGATTAATTGTAGCTAAATTAGCCCCCATCATATTGTATGTATAGTTGGAGTTATGTTTTCCAGTGTGCATATTACTTTACATTCATCCACATGACATTTCAGATGCCATTTTGTTGGCCTCTCACTTAGTTTTGTGAGATATTTTTAAAGTTCTTCATCATCTGCTTTGGTCTTAACTATCTTGAGCAGTTTAGTATCATCTGTAAACTTCAGCACCTCACTGTTTATCCCTTTCTCCAAATTATAGAAGACCAGGGTTGGAAGGGGCCTCAGGAGATCATCAAATCCAACCCCCATCCTCAAAGCAAGACCAGTTAAATTGTCCAACACATTTTTGCCCCACATCTCTAAATGGCCCCTTCAGGGATTGAACTCACAGCACTGGGTTTAGCAAGCCAATGAGCAAACCACTAAGCTATCATTTCCCCCCTAATTAGTCACAAATAAATTGAATAGGATTGGTCCTAGGACTTGCCTCTCAGGGAACACCACCCATTACCCCTCTCCATTTATTCCTACCCTTTGTTCCCTGTTTTTTAACCAGTTCTCAATCCACAAAAGGATCTTCCCTCTTATCCTATGACAATTTCATTTACGCAAGAGCCTTTGGTGAGGGACCTTGTCAAAGGCTTTCTGGAAAGTACACTGGATCCCCCTTGTCCACTTGTTTGATGACTACTTCAAAGAACTCTAATAGATTAGTAAAACATGATTTCCCTTTACACAAACTATGTTGACTTTTGCCCAGCAATTTATGTTCTTCTGTGTTCTTCTTTTATTCTTTAATATTGTTTCAACTAATTTGCATGGTACGGACGTTAGACTTACTGGTCTGTAATTGCTGGGATCAGCTCTAGAGCTCTTTTTAAATATTGGCGTTACATTAGCTATCTTCCAGTCATTGCGTACAGAAGCTGATTTAAAGGACAGGTTACAAACCATAGTCAATAGTTCCACAATTTCACATTTGAGTTCTTTCAGGTGAATGCCATCCGGTCCCAGTCACTTGTTACAGTTAAGTGTATCAATTAATTCCAAAACCTCCTCTGGTTTCCTCAGATTTGTCACCTACAAAAGACAGCTCAGGATTGAGAATCTCCCTAACATCCTCAGCTGTGAAGACTGAAGCAAAGAGTTCATTTAATTTCTCCACAATGACGTTACCATCTTTAAATGCTCCTTTTGGTTCTCTATAGTCCAGAGGCTTGACTGGTTGTTTAGCAGGTTTCCTGCATCTGATGTATTTAAAAAACATTTTGTTTTTACCTTTTGAGTTTTTAGCTAGCTGTTCTTCAAACTCCTTTTTGGCTTTTCTTACTACATTTTTACATTTAATTTGGCAGTGTTTATGCTCCTCTCTAGATACTTTACTAGGCTTTGACTTCCACCTTATTAAAAGATGCCCTTTTTATCTCTCACTGCTTCTTTTACATAGTTGTTAAGTCACAGTGGCTCTTTTTTAGTTGATTGTGTTTTTTAATTTGGGATATACATTTAAGATGAGCCTCTATTATGGTGTCTTTGAAAAGTGTCCATGCAACTTGTAGGGATTTCACTTTAGTCACTGTACCTTTTAATTTCTGTTTAACTAACCCCCTCATTTTTGCATAGTTCCCCTATGCAACAGTGTTGGGCTGTTGAGGTATTCTTCCCACCACAGAAATGTTAAATGCTCTTATATTATGGTCACTATTTCCAAGCGGTCCTGTTATAGTTATCTCTTGGATTAGATCCCGCGATCCACTCAGAACTTAACTGAGAGTTGCCTCTCCTCTTATGGGTTCCTGTACCAGCTGCTCCAAGAAGCAGTCATTTAAAATATTGAGAAATTTTGTCTCTGCATTTCATCCTGAGGTGACATACCCAGTCAATATAGGGATAATTGAAATCCCCCACTATTATTGAGTTCTTTATTTTGATAGCCTCTCTAATCTCCCTTAGCATTTCATTGTCTCTATCACTGTCCTGGTCAGCTGATCAATAATAGATCCCTTTTGTTATATTCTTATTAGAGCATGGCATTACTATCCATAGAGATTCTATGGAACATGTGGGTTCATGTATGATTTTTACTTCCTTTGATCCTACATTTTCTTTCACATATAGTGCCACTACCCCCCACCACCACCTGTTCTGTCCTCCCGATATATTTTGTACCCTGGAATGATTGTGTTCCATTGATTGTCCTCACTTCACCATGGTTCTGTGATGCCTATTATGTCAATATTCTCCTTTAACATGAGGCACTCTAGTTCACCCATCTTATTACACCAGACCCTCGCTATAACCTGTGTCACTATAGCGCACATTTGCATATAGCACGGTCATGGATCTCAAATTTAATTACCTTAATTGGGATCCATGGTAATGCGATCCCTGTGTTAACGCAGTCCCGCACATCGATCCCAAACCCCGCGTTTTAGTGAGGGTCCGGTATATTTAGACTTCTGGCATTTGTGTACAAGCATGTTAAAAACTTGTCACTATTTGTCTGCCCTTTTCTGATGTGTCAGATTCTTTTTTATGTGTAAGTTTCTCCTCTGATCTGGCCCCCTACTTTATCCTTTTCCATCCTCTCCTCCTGACTAAAACCTAGAGAATCGCTATCAACAGACTCCCCTCTAAGAGAAGTCTCTGTCCGATCCATGTGCTCCTCTGCAGCAAATGGCTTTCCCCCCTCTTAGTTTAAAAACTACCCTGCAACCTTTTTAATGTAAAGTGCCAGCAGTCTGATTCCATTTTGGTGTAGGTGGAGCCCATCCTTCCTGTGTAGGCTCCCCTTTTCCTATAAGTTCCCCTACTTCCTAATAAATCTAAACCCCTCCTCTCTACACCATCGTCTCATCCACGCATTGAGACTCTGAAGCTCTGCCTGCCTACTTGGCCCTGTACCTGGAACTGGGAGCATTTCTTACAATGCCACCAGAGAGGTCCTGGATTTCAGTCTCTTTCGTAGCAGCCTAAATTTGGCCTCCAGGACATCTCTCCTACCCTGTACCACGACCAACGGCTTCTCCCCAGCACTACTCACAAGTCTATTTAGTCGCCTCAAGAGATCTGCAACCTTTGCACCAGGCAGGCAAGTCACCATACGGTTCTCTCTCATCACAAACCCAGCTATCTATTTTTCTAATGATCAAATCTCCCATTACTAACATCTGCCTTTTCCTAATGACTGTGGTTCCCTCCCCTGGAGAGGTAACCTCAGAGCAAGAGGATACCTCAACACCATTTTGAAGGAGGGTCCCAACTATGGGAAGGTTTCCCTCTGCTCCCACTGACTGCTCTCTTTGCTTGGGCCTTTTGTTTTTCTCAACAGCGCAGGGGCTGTCTGACCAGAGGTGGGACAAATCTACGGTGTCCTGGAAAGCCTCATCAACATACCTCTATGCCTCCCTTAGCTCCTCCAGTTCTGCCACCCTGGGACTCCACAGCCCGCACATGGTCTCTGAGGGCCAGGAGCTCCTTGCACCGAATGCACACATACGCCACCTGCCCATAGGGCAGGTAATCATACATGCTACACTGAGTGCAATTAACAGGATAGTCTGCTGCTGGGTTTCTGCCTGCATTCTCTCCTACAGCTATCTAGGTTAACGATAGGGTCTTTTGTTTAAATCAAGATTAAAACAAAAAAACCCTTGGCAGGTTGAGAGATATACATGTAGCCCACACCTGCACGCCTGCTGTTCCAGTTCTGAACCCCCTTCAGACTGCTGCCTCTCAATGCTGGTCTACAGCACTTCCTGCTGGGCCTACAAGGTTGGACGTTTAGAAAACGTTAACTGATTTCAAGCCTTTTACTTCTAGGCCTAAGATGTGTTATATCAGGGATCATGATCTCTAGTTCCTCAAATTTATCTCATGCAAGGTGCTGTCTCCTCAAGCAGAGCCACAAATATTACAGTTACCAGCAAGGGAGTTGATAACCAGAACTCCCTTCTGCCTTAAATTCAGTGGGAAGTGCCCTCTTTCCCAGAAGCAGCACTACGATCCAGATTGGACAAATACTCACTCAGAAGCACAGGGGGGCATTTTCAAAGCAGCTTTTATTCACAAGCACAAAAACCAAAGATGCACAAAGAAGCCAGTTGCTGCACAGCTTCCAGGAAGCAGGTGGCTCTTCTAACTAATTGCAGCACACTGATGATAATGGTGGAGAGCAGTCCTGGAATACAACTAGCCAAAAACTCTCACGCAGAGTGTCATGTGACCTCGACTAGGGAGGCCAGCAGAGGGTTCCAGGTTCAGGAGGCAGCCACACCCCCTGTCCCAGCCCCGTGTGGGGGCAGTGTCATTGGAGGCAGGAATATGGCTTTTAGCTTCCCCGACATGTTTGCAATCTCTGGATCCTGGGCCTCATAAGATTTTATCAGTCTGGCAAATTTCAGGACCCCTAATAGAGAAGGGGGAAAAAGAAAACAGCTCAGAACAAACCTAACTGGGGATACAAGATTCCCCAGATGGCAGGTTTACCAAGGATACCATCCTGTGGCCAGACAAAGGAGCTGCAGCCACAGGTGGAGAATTCTGCATATGGAACAGGGGTAGGCAACCTATGGCATGCATGCCAAAAACAGCATACGAACTGATTTTCAGTGCCACTTACACCGTCTGGGTCCTGGTCATTCGTCTCGGGGGCTCTGCATTTTAATTTAATTTTAAATGAAGCTTCTTAAACTTTTAAAAACCTTATTTACTTTACATACAACAATAATTTAATTAGATACTAAAGATTTTTGGAAAGAGACCTTCTAAAAACGTTAAAATGTCTTACTGGCATGCAAAACCTTAAATTAGAGTGAATAAATGAAGACCCGGCACACCACTTCTGAAAGGTTGCCAACCCCTGATATGAAACAACAGCTAAACTGAGATTTTGCTTGCATTGCACATTCCTCTAGACCAGTGGTTCCCAAACTGAGGTTTGTGAAATGTTACAGGGGATTCTTGGGAAAAAATTCCCTAATGGCAGACAGAGCTGTCCCTAGGGACTCAGACAGCACTGGGCCAGCAGCCCAGAGCCCCTGGACTTCCGAGAGCTAGGCAGATCAAAGAAAGCAAGTCTATCATACTGAGGAGATTTAAGCTTCAAGATTCCTCATAAGAAATGGAAAGGGAGGTGGATATTTTTTGCTGTTTTTAAACTTAAATAGGCAGCTAGTATTGTTTTTTAAATTATTATGAAGAACAAGTTTAAGCTTTGTTTTAACATGCATTGTTTGCCTGGACTGCTCAGAACCTGAATGCCTGTGTAGGAGGAACTCTTTGCCCAGGTCTACATTGGGGAGGAGGGAATCAACCTCAGATACGCAACTTCAGCTATGTTATTTGTGTAGCAGAAGTTGCGTACCTTTGGTTGTTGCGTATTTAGTTCGATTTACTGCGACATCTTCACAGCACTGAGTCGACTGCTGCCGCTCCCGTTGACTGTGTCTGTGCCTCTCGCTGAGGGGAGTGCACTTGGGGATCGCTTTATCACATCTAGACTAGATGTGATAAATCGATCCCCAACAGATCGATCTATCAGGGCCTTTGAGTTGGCTTCTTAAATACCTTCATGCTGTTTCACATCTGATACTCCTTGATGAAACACAGGAGCCTTGTCTTACAACAGGTTTATTCCAAGTGATCCAAGATCTCACTTTCATAGCTTGTAATAGTGTTGCCATTTTCATAATGTAATAAAAATACTGTAATGATTAATCATTAATAACAAATAGTGTGTAATAAGCATGCCATAAAAACAAATTATATATTTCTAAGATCATTGCTTTTATAATTTGTACTCTGATAAAGGAGAAAAATCCCTGGAAATATCCATTCTCAGGAGGGGGCTCGTGAGACTTGACATTTTAGTGAAAAGGGTTCATGGGTTGTTAAAGTTTGGAAACCACTGCCCTAGAGTCTAGACCAGGGGTCTCAAACACGCGGCCCGCAGGCCGCATGCGGCCCGCCAAGCCCTTCCCTGCGGCTTGCGATGCTCTCCCTGCGCCCCCACAATGCTCCCCTGCCAAGCTCCTCGTGGCCCCCCTGCCCCCTGCCAAGCTCCCATGGTCTCGCACCAAGCTCCCCACGGTCCCCCGCCAAGCTCCCCTCGGCCCCCCAGCCCTCCCTGCCAAGCCCCCCGCAGCCCTCTGCCAAGCTCCCCGTGGTTCCTGCCAAGCTCCCTGCGACCCCCCCCCCGCCAAGCTCCCCACAGTCCCCTCACCAAGCTCCCCGCTGCCCCCCTGCCCTCCCGCCAAACTCCCCACGGTCCCCCGCCAAGCTCCCCGAGGCCCCCCACCTCCTCACCAAGCTCCCCGCGGCTCCCGCAAAGCTCCCCGCAGCCCCCCAGCCCCGCCGCCAAGCTCCCCACGGTCCCCCCGGCTTCCTCCCTGCCTACCTCCAGGCGCTTAGCACTTTCCAGGAGGGATGGGGGTGGAGTGGGGAGCTATGTGCTCAGAGAAGGAGGCGGGGCAGGGGTGAGACTTTATGGAAGGGGTTGGGTGGTGTCGGGGACAGGGACAGGGAGGGGGCATGTCAGCAATAAGGCCCTTGGGCCAATGAACTAGTCCTCATGCGGCCCTCGAGCTCATTTGAGTTTGAGACCCCTGATCTAGATCCATGTGGCTGTCTGCTCCCTGCCCCAAGAGGGACCCTCAGACACAAAGGGAGGAAAGTTAAACCTGCCACAGCCCAGCTCTGCCCTCGCAACCAGGGCAAACCTACCTTCTCCATCATTACTGAAGCCATAGGCTTTGATCACATCTTGCTGGATCTGGGTGGCCACGGGAAGCAGGAACTGTAGCATCTTGCCCATGTCATTGCAGGCGTTATCCCGGGCCTCCTCCATGCGCTGGGCATTCTCCGGGGAGCCGAAGGCCTTGATGACCTCGGCCAAAACCACTAGGGATAGACAAGCACAGCAGTGAGAGCCCGCCGCTGCGTCCCCCTCCTCAAGAGCACTGGAGCCCTCTCTGCAGTGGGGGTGAGAGGCGTCAGGCCCGCTCCTAGCCTTGGGAAGGGGACAGGGGCTAGGAACGGGGGTGTGGGAGGTGGGAGCGCGGTGCTCCCGCTTCGCCGGCCAGGGAGGGCGCTTCCCCTCTGTGCAATGAGCGAGACGCTGGCTACGGCAGAGCGCGCGGCCCGGCGCCGCCGCAGCATTTTACTCGGGCCGAGACAAGTTTCGGAAGGGGCCAGGGGGACGCCTGGGAGGGCCTATCCGCCGGCCCGCCCACGCCCTTACCTTTGGCCTGCTCGGCGCTCAGCGAGCCCTGTGGGGCCTGGGTAGGAGTAGCCATGGGGCGCTGCAGGCTGGACATGGGGCGGGGGCGCTCGTGTCACCGCGCCCTGGCGGCGCAGCAGGACCCGCCCAGCACCATGGGCTCGGTCGGGCGGGGGAAGCTGCCTCGGCAGCGAGCCTGCGCCGCTACCGCCTGCCCCCGTCCTGACGTTTAGAGGCTGGGAGGAATTACGGCTGCGGGGAAGGGGCCGCGGGGGATGCTACTGGAGCTGGGGGATTAATCCTCGCTGCCTCTCCCCTATGCCCCGCGGAGCGGCAGGCTCTGCACAGCTGCCCGCATCTACTCCCCACGACACCTAATACCGCATCGCTCCGCAAACCACCTCCACATCAGGCCCCGTTATTGGCTATCCAGGGCATCCCACCTGCCCACACGCACCCCAGCCACCTCCCTCCGTCCACCGCTCCGAAACGCGCTTTATTACCCTGTCTGCGGAGTCACACGTTATGCAACTGGGGGCCACCTGACACAACGCAAGCCCCCCTATTCCGAAAATCTTGCAACATAGGCAAACCAAGCCAAGTTCTCTCAGAGAACAGCTATCTCAACCCCGCTCTGTTATTTACCAGACACAGAGGCTTCCCGGCAAACCGGAAAACCTGCTAGACAAATACTAAAAGAGCTGAAATCACTAACAGATCATCCCGGAGCGCGGGTCCCCACCCCGGCCGTAGAGCGCTTAGGCTGAGGGTGACTTGCAAGCTAGGCACGCAGCCCTCTCGGCGGCTCTGCACAACCCCCACAAAGGTGCAGAGCTCCCTCAATGCTACGCAGTTCCTATTTTGAGCCCCACAAAATAGGGCTTTTGAACAAATGAGTGTATGTAGATGAGGTGATTTCCTATTGGTGTAAACGAATAAAAGCCTCGCCCCGACAGCAATAGCGCGCGGATAAGGGGAAGAGAAGCGAAAAGGTGGCGGGAGGAAGTAGTTGTCCGGCGCAGCTGCAGTCATCCAGTGCTGGTTTTCAGACTGGAGGTGAATTAGAAGAAGTGACAGAGCCCTGGTATGTAAGGTCACAATGCACAGAAGTGTGTTGCCTTTAGAGAATTTATCTCTGTCCCAGTAGTGTAAGTATGGTAGCACTCTCCAAAAGCTGACCGATCCCCCCTTCCCGTCCCATGGTGTGCTCTGTTCCTTAAAAGAGGAGAACGTGGTTAGGGAGGGCATTCATTTTTTATATAGCACACAGCATATGCTAACACATTCAAACAAATCATTTGTTTAAGTTTGTTAGCATATGTATTGTGCTGTTAAATTGACTAGGAATCCTCAAGATGGGAGAGATGGAAGGTGTTTAAACAAGTGTTTTTGATTCTGTTTTTCCCCATTGGTCTGAATTATCCATGACATTCATACTGCATCGCATCAAGTCTAAATCATTAGAGGAATGCCTCTGCTTGCACTGACTAGGGGGGGTTAGATTCTGTCAGCCCAGTTCTGCAGCCTGATAGGAATCAGGTGTTGTTCCCAGAGTACACAGAATTCTTCTTTGCAGTCAAACTAATCTAACATGCATTTTGCTGAATGGAACTGGAGCAGCAAAGCAAAGCAAACAAATGTCTCCTTTTCCAGCTTTGTGGGTGAGAGAACTATAAGTGAAGATTATAATGCTGGACTCTGACACCTTAAACCAGATACCTCAGGAATCTGCCAAGAATTTTGCTGAAAATACGTCCTTCATCTTATCAACGGAGCTAAGACTTATCACACTTTTATTCGAATGACGCTTCTAATCTGAAAGCTCTGGCATTGTCAGTTTCATCTAGAACAGTTTACAAATTTGGAACTTAATCCTGTAAACCCTTAATCATTTGATCAATCCCATTGAAGACAATGGGACTATTCGCATGTCTATGGACCACTTTTGTGGTAAGAGTTTCAGGATCTTTTCTGTTCCTATAAAGGAAGTTGAATCTCCCATTGAAATGTGATGTTTGGGTACAATATCATAATGTAGTTTAGGATACAGTTCTATATAAAAATAATCTTTTAATAAGTCATACACATGCTGAAATGGCTCCTCACCCAACTCCCAAACTCCATATAAACAGACTGAAATACTACATATTTTTGGGGAAAGTGAGTAGTTAAGCATGTTGATGTTTGTATACACAAACACCCGTTTCATCACTGTACTGGAAAAATAGCTGAACTTAATTTTCTATGGAATTTGAAGAAAGTTTAACAGTCCCAATTGTTTTCTGTGTTAATCAGTGTGAACCTGAAAACATTACATTCCTTCTAAGAGAAAAGAATCAGTCCTCACTTCCTGGAAAAAAAATTGTTCCAGTTGATGTTCAGATGAGTGCTACAAGACACATACATAACCTCATGAGCAGAGGGTGGAGAAATGTCCTCCAACATGACCAGCAATAATAAAATAATAATTAATAATTAATAAAATCCCAAAGAGGCAGATGTTCACAGATGTGCAAAGCTAAAAACTTGTGTTATGCTTTAAATCACTTCAGCACATACCAGGTTTATGAACATTAAAAAGTTAACTGCAAAGGAACACTGAAGCCCATTAACCTAAATGTGTGCCAGCCAATGTGCATGCCCTCACAGACTAAAGGTCTCACACCTGAATAGCTAAAAATTAACCTTGCCCTTTTAAGCTAAATGGCTCCATCTCTGTTGTTACATAACAGATAACAAAACTCCAGTGAGGCATGGTACTTGGCTTATAGGGTCTCAGGTAGATGGTGTGATTTTTCAGAATCTCTTTTGGAAATAATCACGTAGGTGTAATAGCTGGTACTTATGATTACGCTATTTCTATGCAGGTATATTCATCCTGGTATCTTAAATTATGAATATTAGTTATGTTTACTATATGTTTGTGCCTGTGATAATGCTCACAAGTTATTTAACCAGCAAATGAAGAGACAAGTCAAGTTGAATGGCTCAGTAAGGAACACTTAGCTCACAATGTATGCTGGAAAACACCTGTCTACACTTAATGGACTTTTTGTGAATGTCCTAACTAGAATATGGGTGGGGGTGATGGACATGTAACTTGCTCATGTGACTACAAACACCATCTTTCACAGTAAGAACAGATTTCCCTTTACTTGGCTCTTGGCAGAAGCTTAAAGGCCCTAGCCTGGAAACAAATCCACTTGACCTTTTTCCTGCTCTGGCCTCTTTCCTACTCCAATCTCTGGACTATGAACATATACTAATGGGAGCATTCTAACCAACAGACTGAGGACTTAAAGGTAATCTGAAGCTTTCATATTTCCATGATCCTTTGCAGATGGATTTATGAGTTGGATATGGTACAGAGATTGTTCTAGCCTCATTGATTGCTGAGTTCTCCCTTCCAATGGACAAAAATCAGATGTCTGCTGACTCTCTCATGAGTCAGCAGCCTTTGATACCTGTGGCATAAGCAGCGTAGCCCTTGCTCAAGTAGTTTTGCTCTTTCCTCTTCAAATATCAAAGCCTGTTCTCATTGAACTCAATAGCAGAACTCCTTTTGATCTCAATGGGAACAGGATTTGACCCCTAGAGATCAGAGAATGTAATGTTGATCAATTGCTTATCTGTCCAGAGACAATTTGCATACATGTTTTGCCAAGCTGATTTTGATTGCCTGCCCTGTATGTCATGTTGAGGAAAATAATAAAACAACTTGGGCTGTAGTTCTATCAAGATGTAGATGCAAACATATAGTTCTATGCTTCTTTTCCATCAAACCCAGATGCTTTCCTAGTGCCTGGTGGAGAGCAATATTAGATAAAGGCAAGCGGACAGAAACTTAGTTTGGGGGAAGCGTATTTTGGACATAAGGGAGGCACTGATAGTGTGTTAAGGGAAAGTGGGATGATTGTCCTTTCTATCCTTCATCTACGAAGTTTTAAGAAGTTTTCAGTTTGGGGTGCTGCTGGATCCTCAATGACACCTGAAAGTACAGGTGGCACCAGGGGCCTAAAGCATCATTTTACAATTGCATCTGTTTGACAGATGCAGTTGTACAATTTTAGACAAGGGGGCTGTTGGAGGGGATGGGAAAAGCATGGGGGGAGTGGGGAGAAGTCATATGGAGGGTCACGAAGGGAGGTCATGTGCCCTCCCTTGAGTTCCTCCCATGAGTGCAAGAAATGATTCCTATTTGCACCACTGCTCTGCACACTCACAGAAATGTCTAGCATTGAGATGTGCTCACTCAGTGCTACCTCTCAGTTTCTGGACATGCCCATCTCCTCCATAACCCAGGTTGGCATTAGGAGGTGCTGGGCTGCAGGAAATATAGCAGAACCTCAGAATTACAAACTAACTGGTCAATCACACACCTCATTTGGAACTGGAAATATGCAATCAAGCAGCAGCAGAGTCAGAGACACCCCCTTCCCCCACCATCAAAAAAGCAAGTACAGTGCTGTTAAAAATACACTACTAAAAATAAAGGGAACGTTCTAAAAAAAGCTTTGACAAGGAAGGAAACTGTTTCTGTGCTTGTTTCATTTATATTAAGATAGTTAAAAGGAGCATTTTTCTTCTGCATAGTAAAGTTTCAAAGCTATATTTAGACAATGTTTAGCTGTACATTTTTGAAACCACCACCATAATGTTTTGTTCAGAATTATGAACATTTCAGAGTTATAAACAACCTCCACTCCTGAGGTGTTTGCAAGTCTGAGGTTCTACTGTACTGCTTATACCCCAAACACACTGCATCTACCGGGACCCCAACCTCATGTTAGGGGACACTATTCTACCCTTCATACTCTGGACATGCACTTTCTCCCCTCCCCCAACTTGGTGTTATGGGCTACTGTGTGTTCCAGGAGGTGCTACTCTTCATATTTTGCCCTATCTCCTAGCAAGCAGGTTTTCTGCTGTTAGGGGCAGTGTTGTTCATCATGCCCTGGCCCTGCCTCTTCTCTCTCTCTGTTTTGCCACTGGGAGGTGCTATGCTACTGAAGATATTGCCCTTCATATTCTGGCTATGCCTCAGATTTCCACACTTCTCTAATATTGAGGATACTTGACTGGGTGTTGCCCTTTGTTCCATGGCCATCTTCATCTCTTCCACACCACAACCTAACACTAGGTGCTGCTAAAAGTGTAACCTTTATTTCATAGCACGCACAGGCCCCTTATTCAACACCCTAGGCTGGTAGTCATAGGTGCTATGTTCTCAGAGAAGCTGCCCTTTATATCTTGAACATGTCAATCTTTCTATACCCTCAACTTGCTCCCCCATTGGGGGCCCTATCTCAGAGGTGTCATCCTTCATGACTTGGTCACATCCCATCTCCCTACACCCCATCCTGGAGCTAGGGCCTCTGTGCATCTGGGAGACCATGCTCCATTTTCACACACTGCAGTGCATCCCCTTACTCCCGTCTCCTTTGAAATGAACACAAGTAAGTCAGTTTCTGGAAGTGTTTTTTGTTTGGTTGCTTCTTTTTTAAGAGCTTCATATATATATTTATGTATATAAATTATTAGAATGCATGTTGAGGGCTGGGAAAGTTGGGGACTTTGGGTATTTTTCCATAGCCTTTTTTAATGTTTTAAGTAAATATATATATATATATGGGGACAGATTGAGATCAGACACACATACACACACGGATTGGAGAGTCACAAATTGCTAAGCAAAACCGCCACGTCTAATGGGATGTGCATGAGTTAAAGTACATCAATTGGAATGGGTGAAGGGAAAGGGGCAGCCACCATCTTGAAAACAGTCCCAGGATATCCTGTGTCTCTTGACCACATCAACCCTCCCAAGTGGGCTGGGAGGGAGAGAGGCAATTACCATCTCAAAAACAGTGCCATTGTGCTTTGCACCTTCTGGCAATATTTGTTCTCTCAGGGTGCGAGAAAATACAGCCACCTTCTTGAAAACAGTCCCATGGTGCTTTGCACCTCATGGTCAAGCCCAGTCCCTCAAGCGTTGCATGGGAACGTCACAGTGTCCATTCTGAAGAGTTTCAACGGTGCTTGCATCTTTTTGCCACATTCACTCCTGAAAGAGTTTGGAGTGTGGGAAGCAGCATTGCCCATTTTTGAAAAGTCCCATGATGCCTTGTACTTCTAAGCCATATCTTACATCAAATGGTGGGTGGGGCCAGTTGGAAAAGCAACTCCATCAGGGTTTGAGTGGCTGCCTCTTGGACACATTTGCTCATTCAAAGAAGCAGAAGGGGCTGCTGCTCTGTGGAGAAAAGTTTCAAGATGCTTTCCACCGTTTTTTTTTAAATTGAACATAATCACTTTTAAAAGAGAAGATGAAGCAGCAGCCATTTTGAATCCCCATGATTTTTTGTACCACCAGCTCTTTGCAACACCAACTTTGTCTCTTTCAGTGCCCCTTTCAAAGTCCTGCCAGTGCTCCAAGCTTCTTGTTGGTGTTTTACTCCCTTCTCTCCGCTCCCCGCCTTTGCTCCCAGGGTGGCCATCTGTTTTCTCCACCTGTTCTTGTCTTGCACGGTGCTGAGTAGGATCAGGATATATCACTCTACAGCTTCCCCTCCCCCAGGATTTGGTTGGTTGGTTGCCTCTCTGGAGAGGGAGACATGATGATGTCATTGTGAGGGTTGGGGTTCATTTAAAGGGGTTTATCACTTTCTTTCTTCAGGTGACTGAGAGAAGCATGGCAATAGCATAATGAAGGGAAAAGAAGGGAAGAGAGAGAGAGAGAGGATTTAATATTGTGAATTGTATTTATTCATTTATTCAAGTCAATTTAGTCCCTGATAAAATTGCTGGCTTAGTAACTAAATATTTGGTAAATCCCCAGAGCAGTACAACCAAGTCACTTCCAAACATACACATATTGCTCCCCTGCCTATGTGCTCTCCCTGTCCCAGAGACAGCCTCTCACAGAGGAGAGGGAGAATTCAGCTCTGTGGCCCTTTCAGTCCTCTGACAACAAGGAGATCAGTTAATTAGTGCCAACTGTGCTGCCAGCTTTTGTGAAGAACAGCCCTAAAGGAGCCCCTCATGCTAAATGAGTATGTGAGGTCTCAGCCCTAAGAACAGGGCTGAGACCTCAGATACTCATGAAGCATGAGGGCCACGGAAAGCCATCAGATGTGAATGAATTGCAGTTGCTATCAGCCTGGAGCCATAGTGGAACTGATGAACTCTAGAAGTGAAAGACTTCATATTCCAGTCCCCTCAAACTTGGGATCCTATTGGAATTGGGACCTTGAGGCAAGGGACCTCCTATCCCATTCGTTCTCCCATCCTGGGGCCAGATTTGAACCAGTGCCCCACAAAAGGTTTTATATCCCACTCCCCCGAGCAGTGGGCTCTATGCACCTGTAATAATCCTCCTGTGTAGGGAGTGGCACTCCATGCAGAGGGTGATGGGCGTGAAGCCATTGCTGCTGCTCCAGAGCCAGACGCTGCAGCTCTGCTGACTGTGCATGCATGGCCTGGAGTTGATGAGCTGCGGACATGGGAGCAGAGAGAGATCCCGGCAGGTCCCTGTAGGGGGCAGCTTCAACCAAAGAAAAGCAAGAAAAAGAACACATCATGTCATCTTATCAGTCCCATCATGATCCACTTCTCCCTGACTTCTCCCCACTAGTAGAGCTTCATCGATGCTGCTCAATTATACCTATTACACCAGTCCTTTATGCCAACCCTGGGTTCTCTTCTCACAGTTCTGCCAGGGCCTTTCAATCCGGACCTGTTATCAACCTGATTTTCCCATCCTGTTGCTACAGCACCACACAGCTATTAATGCACCTCAGTCTCTCACTGTTATCCCAGTTTGCTCCTTCTAGCTGTGTTGATGCCCTTCAGTCCTGCCCCACAGCTCCCACCAGTGTTCTTACCAAAAAGTTGGTGTCGCAGCACCTCATTCTCATGTAGTGGGTGAGGAAGGAGTGGGTTGGGGATGGTACCAGCTGGGTATGGGATCCGAGTGAGATGTGACCCCGACGCCAATGGGTCAATAAGGGGGTGAACAGAGGCTGAGGCTGGGGAGAAAAGATATTCATAGGTACTCTGTGCTATAGAAGTAGTGGAAGAAAGTGAGGAACAAAGGGGGAAGGAGAGAGAGACACACAGCCAGGCTGTTCTGTACTAGGGGCAGTACCATTGCAAGGTCACCTGATGCAGCTAATCACTTTTAGTCCCATTTGTTTCTGTATTTGTTCCTTGTATCCACACTAGCTCACAGAAAATTGTTCTGCAAGGCCACACACAACACCCTCTTCTGCAACCATCACCAGAGCTTGGCATTTGAACATTTCCAGTACCCTCCAGTTCCAGGCACAGCCTTCTGGAGCAGCTGTGCAGGATAGTTGTGAGGCCACATATTGCATGCACAATATAAAGCCCATACACCGCATGGGCTACATTTCAGAAGTGTCCACTCATTTTGGGTGCCTCTGTTTTTAGATGCCCAACATGCAGGCATTCCAGCTTGCAAGTACTTTGTACTGCATCAGCATGTTACTATTTAGTATGGTAGCTGCTTCTTCTGGATTAACATATTATATGGTGTTAGATGCTGGAATGCTGGTAGGAGGTGTAGCAGTAAAAAGGGAATAATGGACATTGGTTTGCTCCTGTTACAATTTTGATTGGTTCTAACTGCTTTGAATGGGGCCATCTGTGAATCTGTGCTGGGGCACAGATCTACACAAACCATCCAGATGCCAAAGCATACAGTCAACAGGTTCCCAACAGATTGGTATGGCTGGTACTGCTTCTTCTGAGTGCTCAAGTGGCACTTCCTCTCTTTGGTACAATTATTTTCTACTTTTGGGTAGCTGGGATTTGTTTTCTTGAGTTTGTCATTGCTGAACTTCTCCTTTCCCTTGTTTCTCTTTAGGATGCTGAGCTATAAATGCCCAGGACCCAACTTTGACGGGAGGATATCCCTCCAGGTCTCTCCCAGCCATCAAACTTCCCTTATTCCCACTCCCAACACCTCACCTCCCAATTTAGGCAGTAGAAGACATCAGGAGGTGAGCAGAGAGCTGGGATTTATTTGGGCATAGGAGTGTGTCTGTGTCTATAGTTACTAGTGCCCCTGGTTTCACTTTTTCAAGTCAAGGAGTCTGTGAGCTGCAGCCAAGACACTGCCCACATTAGTACCCAGTAAGGTAAGAGCAGCCATGTGGTGCTATGTGTGCCCACTAGCCTCTCTGTTGTGCTTGCATTTTCATGAGCTGAAACACATTGGTCCAAAAGGATAAAGACTTAAAACTTTTTTATAAATGGTATAGAGAGTTCTACACTATTAAACAGCAACATTTTAAAAAATGAAATAAATTTGCATTTGGAATAGTTCTCTGTGCTTCTAATAAGATGGAATTAGGGGGGCTGGGCTGAGCGAAGACTAGCCACGGCTGCTTAGGCCTATCCTGAATGAGGTGGAGGAGCTAAGCAGAACTGGGACTACTTGAGTAGAGCTCTGATTTGCATTTCTGATCCCAAGAGTGCTCAGGGCTGTCACTGAGCTGGGCATAAGCATTGAGGGACTGCACTGAGAGGGCCAAAACAGCCCGTGTAGTGGCGCTGCCTGCACCTTCCTTCTACACTAGCAGTGAACATGTGCAGGCTGAACCGATTCTAAGACTTGCTCAGAAGCTAAAACCAGAGGGGAAGCACCTACATTTTCTGGTGTAGACAAGAGATACAATATGAAAATGAGCCAATGAGACAACCTACAGGGGGAAAGAGAGCACTGGAGGCTGGGGATCCCACCCTGAGCCCTTGCACTCCCCTCACCTGCATGAATGGCGTCCTGCTGGTGCAGATGGAGATGGGAGTGGATGTGCGAGTGCTGGTGATGATGGGGCGTCACATTAAGCATCTGTAGTCGGGCCAGGGGGTCATTGCTCAGGGCAGCTACCCGCTCTGCATGTTGCCTCTCAGCCGCCAGTCGCTCAGCATATGACATATCGGGACGTAGGGCTGGGCCGGTGGCGAGTGCCAGCCGCTCCCGCTCCAGGTGGCCCAGCCCTGGGTGGAAGGGGAAAGCAGGGTGAAGGCCCGGGGCTGCTTGCAGAGCCAGCCCCCCGTGGCGCGGGAAAGGATCCATGGCAGCAGCAGGCACAGCATGGAGCTGCTCCAACTCAGCTGGCTTGACTTCAAAACCAGGCTTGAGACGCTCCCGCAGGTCCCGGTCTCTCAGGTCTCGTTCTCGGGCCTCCCGTTCCCTCAGCTCCCGTTCCCGTGTGGCTGGATCACTGCTGTAGATGGCTGGCACATTATAGCCCAGCAGGCCGGGGTCAACAGCACCCAGCGGCACATAGAAGGGGTGATTGCGGTTGCTAGGGGACATGACATGGGGCCGGGCATACTCGCTGAGCGTGCGCAGAGCCGGAGTATCGGGGCCCAGGTATGGCGGGACGGTAGCCACGGCACTGCCTTGCTCAAAGGATGGACGGTGAGCGACAGGGCCGAGAGAGGAGCACTCCACTGGCCGGCCCTCCTGAGCCATCTTCTGCAAGAGACAAGAGAAGTTTTTGTCAGTGCTGGAGGCTAACAAGAGCCTCCTCCAGCAGGGGCACTGTGATTCCTAAACATTATTCCTTGCTCAGCCTCATTCTCCTCAGTAGGACCTACCACACTTCTCTCCAGTTCTCTCTCCTTTTCTCTCTCCCTCTCTTTCTCCCTCTCCCGCTCTCTCTCTCGCTCCTTCTCCTCCCGGGCCTTCTGTTCAGCCTCCCTGCGGACCTTCTCTACCAGATCCGCCCGTTTCTTGGCCAGTTTGGAGCCATCCAAGGGCACGAAATAAAGGTCTGTACGGGAGCAGGAGTTGAAGCCACGATCTAGGTGTTTGTTGAACCTGTGAAGAAGAACAGAGGCATAAGTGACAGCGTGTGAGACAGGAATAGTGAGGGCTGGCACCAGCCTGGAAATGTATTGAGGAAGGTGGAGGGTGTGCAGGGATCTTGGAGCCAATGAGGGCTGTGAACAGCAGCTGTACCCCACACACCTGATACACCTCTTCCCTTGCTCTGTCCCCCTCCTCCCCCTCAGAGTCCCCTCTGTGCAGGGTGACTACTCATCCTTTATTTTAAGGGACCATTGCTAGACTTCCTAATTTCATTAATTTGTTGTATGAGTAAGAACAGACTGAATCAACTTTAGCAGAGCAGCTTCAAAGTAACTGTTGATTAGACCCTAGTTTTCAATCGAGAATTCAGACTGAAGAAACCTAATCTTTTAAGTAGGGCTGTAGATTAATCACAGTTAACTCATGCTATTATCTCAAATAAATTAATTGTGATTAAAAAAATTAATGCAATTAATCACAGTTCTAATCGCACTGTTAAACAATAGAATACCTATTGAAATCTATTAAATATTTTGAATGTTTTTCTACATTTTCATATATGTTGTATTCTGTGTTGTAACTGAAATCAAAGTGTATATTATTTTTTATTACAAATATTTGCACTGTAAAAATGATAAACAAAAGAAACAGTATTTTTCAAGAATCAGAGAGGTAGCCATGTTAGGGCTGGTCCTCACTAGGGCGGGGGATCGACCGTAGATACGCAATTTCAGATACGTTAATAACGTAGCTGAAATCGGCGTATCTACAGCCGACTTACCTGCCGTCCTCATGGCGGTGGCGGCCGGCGGCGCGCTCCCCCTTCGACTCCAGCTTGCACCTTTTGGCAAGCTGGAGTTACGGAGTTGATGGGGGCGCCGCTGGCGATCGATTTATCGCATCTTGACGAGACGCGATAAATCGATCGCCATAAGATTGATCTCTCCTCGCACTAGTGAAGACAAGCCCTTAGTCTGGAATTGCAGAAGTGACAAGAGTCCTGTGGCACCTTAAAGACTAACTAAAGTATTAGAGCATAAGCTTTCATGAGCTAATACTCACTTCGTCGGATGCATGCAGTGCAATTCACCTCATACAAGTACTGTAGTAGTACAATCTCTTTATTGTGAAAGTGCAACTTACAAATGTAGATTTTTTTGGTTACATCACTGCATTCAAAAACAAAACAATGTAAAACTTCAGAGCCTACAAGTCCACTCAGTGCTACTTCTTGTTCAGCCAACCACTAAGACAAATAAGTTTGGTAATGAGGTAATGCTGCCCTCTTCTTATTTACATCACCAGGAAGTGAGAACAGGCATTCACATGACACTTTTGTAGTTGGCATTGCAAAATATTGATGTGCTAGATAAGCAAAATATCTGTATCCCCCTTTGTGCTTCAGCCACCATTCCAGAAGACATGCTTCCATGCTGATGACAATTGTTAAAAAAATAATGCGCTTACTAAATTTGTGACTGAACTCCTTGGGGGAGAATTGTATGTCCCCTGCTCTATTTTCCCGCATTCTGCCATATTTTTCATGTTATAGTAGTCTTGGATGATGACCCAGCACATGTTCATTTTAAGAACACTTTCACTGCAGATTTCACAAAATGCAAAGAAGGTACCAATGTGAGATTTCTAAAGATAGCTACAGCACTCGAACCAAGGTTTAAGAATCTGAAGTGCCTTCCAAAATCTGAGAGGGATGAGGGGTGGAGCATGCTATCAGAAGTCTTAAAAGAGCAACATTCCAATGCGGAAACTACAGAACCCAAACCACCAAAAAAGAAAATCAGCGTTCTGCTGGTGGCATCTGACTCAGATGATGAAAATGAACATGTTGGTCCGCACTGCTTTGGATTGTTATCAAGTAGAACCCATCATCAGAATGGAAGCATTTCCTCTGGAACGGTGGTTGAAGCATGACATATGAATCTTTAGCACATCTGGCCCATAAATATCTTGCACCACTGGCTATAACAGTGCCATGAGAATGCCTGTTCTCACTTTCAAGTGACATTGTAAACAAGAAGTGGGGAGCATTATTTCCTCCAAAGGTAAACAAACTTGTTTGTCTAACCTATTGGCTGAACAAGAAGCAGGATTGCGTGGACCTGCAGGCTCTAAAATTGTAGATTGTTTTATATTTGAATGCAGGTTTTTTTGTACATAATTCTACATTTGTAAGTTCAACTTTCATGATAAGGAAATTGCACCATAGTACTTATATTAGGTGAATTGAAAAATATTTCTTTTGTTTTTTTATCATGCAAATATTAGTTATAAAAATATATATAAAATGAACACTGTACACTTTGTATTCTGTGTTGTTACTGAAATCAATATATTGAAAATGTAGAAAACATCTAAAATATTTTAATAAATGGTATTCTATTATTGTTTAAAAGTGTGATTAATCACGTGATTAATTGTGATTAATTTCTTTCTTCTAGGGCTTGACAGCCGTACTTTTAAGAAAAAGCAACCACAAAGCTCAAAAAAAAATTTCTCTTTTGATATTATCTTAAGACTGCACTGAATTGCACATCTGAAATCAAAAATCTTGGATGTGGCTTCGCGTTTGAGACTTTGTTGTTAAAATATACTAAATATTCAGAAGTTTCTCAATCCCAGGCCTGTTTTTGTACTTGTAACACAAGTAAGGAAATGCGAGGGAGAATTTAGAAAACTTCTGGAAAGGGAAAGGTTCATTAATGACTAAGTAAATAGCAAATGCTTGCGACATCTGGGCACTAGTATGTTATAGCAAAGAAGGTTCAGTGAATACTGTGTGCAGGGAAAAGGGTGGGACTTTGAAACATGGTAGCCAGCTCCTTCTTCCAGTTTCTTAAAACTTATGGAATGTATTATGTCCATTTCTACCTCAATGCAGAAGCAGAAAGAATATTTTCCTTGTGTAACAAGATTTGCTAAATATTGATTCTGTTAAGGCTGAGCTTCAGATTAAGGTTTATTTCAACTGTACATGTAAAGAGTTTTATGAATTGATTTTAGAACAAAGATTTACTTAAATGTATGAAAACTGATAAGAAGCACCATTTTAAACAGTACACTGAAGCTTATGATATTTGTATTGTATACATGAGGACAGTAGAAACGTACACTTGAGAGACAAATACAGGATATGCTAAGGGTAACGGGATTTCCTAAAATGTCCCTTAAAATAAAGTGTTGTCCCTTATTTTTCATATGGTTTTCCCTTACTTGCATCCAACACCCTACCTCTGTGGCCCAATCTTCTTCCCCAAACACGTAAGGTGAGATTCTCATCTCTTTTCCCATCACAGCATGCCACTGTGGCAACTTACAGGTACCACAAACCAAAAGGCCGGGAGAAAATTCCCTGGTACAAGCACTGTGTAAGGTTGCAACAATGCCCCCACCCCCCATGCAAACTGAGTTACTCTAATTCAGGGGTGGGCACACTTTTTGGCCCAAGGGCCACATTGGGTTTCAAAATTGTGCGGAGGACTGGGTAGGGAAGGCTGTGTCTTCCCAAAAAGCCTGGCCCTGCCCCCTATCCGACCCCCACCCACTTCCTGCCCCCTGACTGCCCCCCTCAGAGTTCCAGACCCATCCAACCTCCACTCCATTCCTTGTCCGCCGATCGCCCCCTCTGGAGACACCCCCCGCACTCTAACTTCCCTGACTGCCCCCTCCAGAGATCCCTCCCACCCCTAACCACCACCCTGGGATCCCACCCCCTATCTAAGCCCCCCGCTCTGTGTTCCCTGATTGCCCCCTCCCAAGACCCCCAACCCTAACCACCACCCCCCGGAATCCCACCACCTAAGCACCCCCTGCTTACCGTGCTCAGCCAGGCGTGGGGCCCTGCGGCTGGTGGCGCTCAGCCCGGATCCCCGGGAGCGCTCGGCACGGCCCCCAGCATCCCAGGAGCGCGGGGCCCTGCGGCTGGCAGTGCTCAGCCCAGCTCCTGGCGCCCCGGGAGCGCAGGGCCCCGTGGCTGGCAGCACTCAGCCCGGTGTCCTAGCCTGGGACCGCAGGTCCCTGCAGCTGGCGGCGCTCCCAGTGCCCTGGCTCAGGAGTGCGGGGCCCTATGGCTGTCGGCACTCCCAGAGTCCCAGCTCGGGCAGCACTTGGCGCGGCCCCTGGGGCCCCACTCTCGGGAGCGCAGGGCACCCCAGCTTGGGAGCGCAGGGCCCCGCGGTGCTTGGCCCAGCCCTCAGCTTGGGAGTGCGGAGCCTCGCGGCAGGCATTGTTCAGCCCGGCCCCAGGCTGAGCTCATGGGCCAGATAAAAATGGTCTGTGGGCCACATATGGCCCGCAGGCCGTAGTTTGCCCACCCCTTCCTGGATGCCCAGCACAAAGGCCTACTCTCCAGATAGGTCACCCTCATTGACTCCAATGAGGGGTTATTTGTTGCTGCTGGCCCTGGAAAGCTGCCCTCCCTTCCCCCACTTCCACTCTCCTCTTCTTTCTCCCTCTGTCTCCATGTTCCTCCCTCTGTCTTATTTTTCCCTCTATGTCTCGCTCTTCCCAGCTCACCTGGCTGACTGGCTGGCATGACTTGGTACGTCCACCACTTTGGGGGCTGGTGAGGGACTCCTAGCTGGTGGCATTGGGCTCTCTGGGGGCTCGTACTCCTCTGACGGCTCTTGCTTAATCTGTGCAGCGCTGAGTGGTGGTGGTAGGGGAGGAGCAGGGGCTCCCAAGCCGCCAGGCAACGGGGGAGCCGTGGGAGGTGAGGGGGCCTTGTAGCTGCCAGTCGCTGGGGAAGAGGTCATCCTGTACCCGGGGGGCGTGGCTGCACGGAACGATGAAGTGGAGGAAGAAAGGGGTGAGCCCGGCTTGTAGGGAGCTGGAGGCTGGAATGTGGGCGAAGGTGAGCCTGCTCGCTTCCCGTAGGAGGCCACAGTGGAGGGAGGAGCAGGGGGTGACACTGTCTTGTAGGGGGCTGAGGAGGAGGTCATGGTGGCTATGACGGTGGAGAGAGTGACAGAGGCAGAGGTGACTGGCGGGCCAGCTCCATGCGCAGGTGAGGGTGGAGGTGGTGGGGGGAAGGTGTAGGCAGCAGGACTCTGCCCTTGGGGGTGAGCGCAAACACCTGGGTATGTCCCTTGGGAAGAAGAGGAGGAGGAGGCGGAAGAGGAGGCTGAAGGAGCCTGGCTGTACGTGGCCTGGCTGTGGGGTGGGTAGAGACGTAGCCCATAGGCAACATGTGAAGGGTGATGAGTGCCTGACTCCAAGGGATGGGGGTAACCAGCAGGTGGCTGGGGAGGAGCTGCTGTGGCTGGGGAGACCCCCCCTCCAGTGCCATGGCCATGGCCATGGGGGTGCTGCTGTGATGGCTGCTGGGAAGGCTGACCAGTGAAGGAGGCAGTGGGGTGGGAGCTGGTGTTGCCCAGAGAGCGGCCATAGGGTGGTGGACCCTGGCTCCACACAGGCTGGGAGGGCAGGGAGGGCTGGGTGTACTTGGGAGGCTGGCTGGAGACAGAGAGGCCACTAGGTGGGGGGAAGGAGTGGGCATAGGAGGCACTGTAGCTGGGCAGGGCCTGGGCAGGGGGAGGTGGAGGGTACTGAGCAGAAGAGCTGGGTGGAGGGTGGGCATAGGGGTAGCGTGAGGGGGGTGGTGCAGGCGCCTTGTCCTGCCCCATCCCATGAGGCGATGGGAGGTGCCCACTCAATGCCTGCCCCACCATCCCAGGTGAGTTGGAGTTTGTGGACACATTATTCAGTGGGCGCAGGGCTGGTGGGGGAGGCAGGTTGGCTGTGACATGGGAGAAGGAGGAGGTAGAAGCTGGGGGTGCTGCAAGGGGGTTGCCTGGGGGAGTCTTCTGAGGGGGTAGCCCCCCTGCCACAGAGGCCAGGGAAATGGGTGTAGTGGGTGGTGGGTTGTGCTTGGCACTAAGGGTCTGTTCACGTCCTCCTGGCACTGGGAGGCCCCCCCCCTCCAGTAGTGGCTCTGGGGCCCCCCTGGACCACACTGGCAGTGGAATAAAGAGGAGCATGTGCAGCAGAGGAAGAGGAGACTGGCGCTGGTGGTGCCTGGGCCTGGAAAATCCTTAATGCCTGAGTCTCAAGTTGAGAGTGGTAGCCACCTGCAGGAACCTGAGGGTGGACCTCACCTGCTAGGTTGAAATCTGGCTCAGGTGGGCGGGCTAGGCTGTCAATTGGAGGGATAGGTGAAGGACTCTGGGGGAATAGTGAGGGATGACGGAAGGAGTGGGATGGCCCTTGGGACAGCACAGAGGATGAGTCTGAGTCATTCTCCACGCTGCCTGGGCTGTAGACACTGGGTGAGGTGCTCCGGTTATCCTGGTCAATGTCCCGTGGGTCACTGCTCATCTCATCATTGAAGCTGTGGCCATCAAGGCTGTCAACATCCGAGGGAGACTGGGGACATGGTAGCTCCTGAGGTAGAGAGAGAAGGAAGATATCAGCCAGCCCCCCAGAGCATGAATAAAACATTTAACCCTTTCTGAGCCCCAGAAATTCTCCATTCTGAAGTTCTCAGCCCCTCACTATAGGAGCTGAGAAGGAAGGTCACCCTTTTCTGACACCCCTCACATGTAGTCCCCCGTGACTTTCCTCTGTGGAGCTCTCTGGGGGCACCAAAGGAGATTGTGAGATGTTCCTCCTCCCCAACCCCATTTTATTCATCTCCCAGAAAAGGAAAAGGCAACAGATTCACAGCAGATGGAAGATGTCCTTTGGCAGTGTATTTATTACAATCCCAGCACCTTCCATCGGCTAAGATCCACTTATTTGACAGACATTCATGAATTAAGTCTCATGGCCCCTCGGGAGGTAGGTATCATTAGCCCCATTTGACAGTTATAAAGCCTGGGTGTCAAACGTATTTGGAAGTAAGAGCTGAATTCTGGTCTGTGGTCCAGACTATAATTCAGGACTATACCCCTCCACAGCAGTGGGAGATTTGTACAGAGATTAAGGGGAGAATATGACCTTTATGTACTAAGGAAATATTAACTGATTATTTATTATTTGTTCAATGCCTTATCATCTCATTCAGCACTGAGGAAGGAAACCCACAGCCTGCTGGGCTACTGCTATCTCTGCCCCGCGTGTCTCTTCCTTCTCATTCCCCTTTCTCTATTTCTCCCCACCTTCCTTGTCCTTGTCACTATGAGTCTCCTCTGAATTTTCTTGGACCCCACTCTGCCTATGTGGTTCCTTCATATTACATTTATTGTGTAAAGAGCAAAAGACCCAATAGGAATTGAGGAGTTCCCTCCTCTGAGTCCTCATTTCAGGCTGTCTGCAGATACAGGCAGACAGCAGTGCATAGTTACACTCAGATCACATTTAAAAGGTCATCTCTGTAAGCAGAAGGGCAAGAAACTTACTTCTCAAAAAAATGAAAGCATAGAGTCTGGAAAATGTGAATATGTTCTGCAGACCTCATGAATACATCATGCAGGCCAGATGTCAGACACCCCTGTTACACAGGAAGCATGGTCTTGTAGTTAAGGTATTAGACTGGGACTTGGGAGAGCTGGAATCAATCCCTTGCTCTGCCATAGAGTGCCTGTGTGACAGTGGGCCAGTCACTTCACCTCTTTGTGCCTCAGTTTCCAATCTGTAAAATGGTATTAGTATTCTGTGGATTGCAGTTGCACGTAGGGACCCCATTATGGATCAGGACCCACAATGTGCTAGGTGCTGTACTCACATGTAACAAGAAGGTTCTGCTCCAAAGGGCTTAAAAATCATGCACCTGTCTTGTCTATTTCGAGGTAAGCTCTTTGGAGCACAGCTTTTTCTTACTGCGTGTTTGTACAGTGCCTATAGCAATGGGTCCGATCTTGGTTGAGGTTTCTGGACACCACTGAAATGCAAACGATAATAAGGAGAGGGAAAGGATTTGGCAAAACTCATACAGTGAGTTGGGAGTAGAGCTCAGAATAGGAAGCAGGAGTCCTGATTCCCAGTCTCCTCTGCTCTAAAGTTAGGCCCTACAGCCCTCCCAGAGCCAGGAAGAGAATTCATGAGTGTTAATGCCGGTCCCCTCATATAACCACTTAACTAGAATCACTGTAGGGCAATTCTAGACAGTCCAGACACACAATCAGTGTCCCTGCATTGACAAAGCATCAAGCTAGCTGATCACATCAAGGGCTGCTTGGAGGTCCCAAACTAGCTGGCTGAGCCAGACCTAAATCCAGCAAGTGATGATTTGTGACCAACATGGTCTCAACCCCAGAGGATAAGCTGGATGGAAGGCAGGCTAGACCTGACAGGGTGTTATAAGCATAAAGTAGCCTAAGCTTAAGGGGTTAAGAAGCTAAAAAAAAACCTGGTTGGCACCTGACCAAAAAAACACAGAAAAAGCTTGTACCTGGGGAAGTTTTAACGTAAGCTGGTAAAATAAGCTTGGGGGGATTGTTCCATGCAGAAAGGTAAGTGCTGGGACTGGGCCAAGCCCCTGAAATGTGGAAGGAGGCCTGTTCATGGGTGAGGACTGTCTCCTCCTCTTGCTTGGTAAAGGCTGTCAGCCTACAACCAACACACCGGTGTGATCCAGTGCAGACGGGGCAGCAGGCTAGACAGGTCCGTGGTCCTGATCTAGTGCAAGAGGAAGGGAGGGGAACTCCCAGAGGCTTTTTTCCTGCACCAGACCATGGAGGTGTTTGTAGGGTACAAAGGGAAACTCACTTCAGTTTTGGTTTTCTTGGGGGCATTACTGTCCTCCCCTTCACTCTCTGAAATCTCCTCCATCCGGCCCTGCTTGCTACCCTTCGGGGTGCAGGACTCCTCCATCCGTCCTTTCTGCAAGGGAGAGAAAGGAGGGGTCACACATGGAGCTCCTTCCACAAGTTCCCTGATTTGTACACAAAATGACAGATAGGGTACAGATTGACACAGGACCCTGGGGATTTAGGAGTCATGGTTTCTCTAGCAGGTCATAACTGGCAGACACAAACACTGAAAAGGGTTGGTGGGGGATAACCTCTTGGTAAAATGGTGGGGGGATAAGCAGGTTCCTGAGGACAGCGGGGGGAAGAACCAATCAATCCCTGCCAGGTTGTTGGTGGACCTCACACTACCACTCAATATCACACTAAAGTTTCCTACCTTAGTGGTTTGACGGGATTTCTCAGTTTTGCCATCACTGCTGGAGGTGCTGATGCCACCTGGAGAGGCTCGGCCCCGTGACCTGAGCTCCTCTCGGGGTCCCGGAGTCTCCTTCTTCCGTCCACTCCGCATTGACATCTAAAACGAGAGAAAACACACTGAGAGCGTCCTGCAACTCCCCCTGCTATGCAATCTCTGTCCCACCTTCCAGCTCTGCCGAAGCCCTTAGTGCTAACCCACGGCATTCCACTGCTCCAGTCCTATGTTCAACACATAGCTTTGCTGATGCACCTCAGTCCTGACACAGAGCTCTCCTTCTTTTCCAGTTCCACCACCTCCTCCCCTTTCACATACCGAATCTTTGTTCTGTCGAGTCTTCATTCTTTTGGGTGTGGGACCCCCATTCTCTTTGGCCCAGTTGGAGGAAAACATAAATTTGTGTCACTTCCCTGCCTTCCGCTGTTCTCCGGGAGACTGAGATGATGACCTCAGGGATTCAGGCAGGGTCAGCTGCTCTGGAAGGGAGGGCTCACTTCAGAGATACTACAGATTCTTAGTGGACCCTGAAAGACAGCAAGGGACACAAAGACAGAAAAATGGAAAAAGAGAGTGAGGCCACTTTGCACCAAAATCTCAGCTCCTGATATAAATGCCAAAAAATTACTATTCTTGCCATATCTTTTATTTATAAACCTAGGGAATCTTCACTAATAAGAGATAATACACTTAATGCTTGCTCACTGGAAGTCCACAGAAAATTATTTAAGATTCTCTCTTACTCCCATTGTAGTGGACCATGTGATGGAAGGAAATCAGTGCCCTCAGTATTTGGGTTGTTGAATTTTTATATTATCTCAAATGGTTTTTTACATTTCATTTCCCTGGTTACTTTTTTATTTAAAGAGGAGATTAAAAAAATAAAGAAACTGCTTAAAAACATTAGCATTTAAGTTCACAGTCATGATTCTTCTAACTTTATAAGCAGCTCTCTGCAGCTGGTCTCTGTGTAGTTATGACCTTACAATACTCTTGCCAAGTTACATAATAGTTATAGTTCACCCAGAGAAATAGTCTCCAAGTGGTCTTTGCCGCAGGTTACATTATGCAAACTCAGCACCCACAACACACACCCCCGTGAATGCGCCACATTTGCAACAAGCTTATATATAGAGATGCTGAGAAGTCCTGTTCATGCTGTACATCTGCAGGGTGCCCAATATACATAAATACTTTAACTTGACTTTGCAAAAGCCACAAATGAAATCTGGCCCATTTAACTTTGAATCTTTTCTTACAACTAGACCCTTCTGATCTCTGAAGTGTTTTCTGTGGCTCTTCTCTGAGCTCTCTCAGCTTGTCACTGTCTTTCTGGGATTGAAGGGTCAATGGCTGAGTGCACGATTCCAGGTGGGGTTGCCCCTGAGCCACACAGACAGACTATCCCATCTCTGATCTGGGACAGGCACCCCCTTACAGACTCTATCCCTAGGGTGGATAGTAGTTCCCAGAGAGAAAATTAGATCTAGTGGATAAGGCATTGGGGCAAGGAGTCAAAGCCACCATTGCATCTGAGACGACTAACTGACAGCTTTGGGAATGGGCTGGGGTTTAATGGGTTAGCACAGGGAGACTAGGAATCAGGATTCCTACAGTCTATTCCAGCTCTGGGCGGAGAGTGGGTCCTAGAGGGTTATAGCAAGGGAAATCAGGATGCTCTAGAGTCTATTCCCTCTAGCAAGGAAGCTTGGGTCTAGTGGGTTAAAGCAAAAGAACTGGGAGTGAGGATTCCTGGATCTCATTCACAGCCCTGCCTTTGACTTGCTCTTTTACCTTGGGAACTTCTCTTTCTAGTATCTCAATTTCCCCATCTATAAAATGGGGATAATGATGCTGACCTACTTCTCAGGGGAGTGGGGGGGAGAATGAGATCTATTTAATTAATACTTTCACATTGCTTCAAGATCCTCAGATGAAAGGCACTTGTGACTTTAATTTCATTCATATTTTATCTGCCCCTCATGCTGCAGGTCATCTGGGGCCCATATAACTATAATTTCCATACAAATTAACTTAGCCCTAGTCTTTACTAGAAGAATGCACTGATTTAACTAAAACTAATTTAAAATTGATCTGTTTAAACCAGTGCAAACGCTTCATGTAGACACACTTGAATGAGTTTCAATATTGCTAATATCGCTTTAGCTTAATTTGGTCATTGGTGTCTAAATCAATCCAGTTAAACTGATGAGATTTATAGTATAGACAAGGCCTTAGAATTAACATTTCTAAAGTGGATTTCCTCATAATGCAAATACTAAAAAGGAAGTTCTTAAGCTAAAGACAACATTCACGTGCAGTTTCCAAGCATTAGCCCAGTGCCATCATAAGACAAAAATGACACCAACACTCTCTAACACACTCACTTTAATTCAACAATACTATCATCCTCAAGTCACACATCAAATAATTGAAAATCACACTTTAATGCACAATTTTAACGCCAACCTTCCAATACTACATTATTTAATAGTTTAGTAATGACAACTAGTCGTATCTCCACATACCGCACTCATGTCAGAGAAAGAATACAAAGCTGAATACACTCCAAATTTCTTTATCAAAAATGTTTCCTGTAATATCTACAAAATGTAGATCAAATGTACAAAACACAGTTTCAAATAGACACAAATATTATGCACATTTTTAAGTGAAAGCAATTACCCACTGGAACAGCTTACTGAAAGCTGTCATAAAATTTCCATCACCTGAAATCTTTCTAAAATATATGATATAATTTAATCACAAATGATTGGGCTCAATACTGGAATTACTGTGTGAAATTCTATAGCCTGTTATATAAGGGGTCAGACTGGATGATCACAGTGGTGTTTTCTGACCTTTATGTTTATGAAATAGAAACATGGTCAGCCTTTCATATCTACATTCATAATGACATGGAGAATGTCAGGGAACCCAACTCAAGAGAATTAAGTCCCAGGCAGACTGCACAGAGCTACAAAAGCATCTCTCAAAACTGAGTGACTGGGCAACAAAATGGCAGATGAAATTCAATGCTGATAAATGCAAAATAATGCACATTAGAAATCATAATCCCAATTATACATATAAAATTATGGGATCTAAACTAGCTATTACCACTCAAGAAAGAGATCTTGGAGTCATTGTAGATGGTTCTCTGAAAACATCCACTCAATGTGCAGCAGCAGTCAAAAAAGATAACAGAAAAAACAGTTACCTCCTTGTAACTGTTGTTCTTTGAGATGTGTTGCTCATGTCCATTCCAATTAGGTGTGTGTTCACTGGGTGCATAGTCATTGGAAAGTTTTTCCGCTAGCAGCACTGGTTGGGTCAGCTGTGGAGCCCCCTGGAGTGGCGCCTTCATGGCGCTCAATATATGACCCTGCCAACCCGGTGCCTCCTCAATTCCTTCTTGCCAGTTATTCCAACAGAGAGGAAGGCAGGTGGGTTTGGAAAGATATGAGCAACACATCTCGAAGAACAACAGTTACGAGAAGATAACTGTTTTTTCTTCTTCTAGTGATTGCTCATATCGATTTCAATTAGGTGACTCCCAAGCCTAGTTATGGAATTGCTGATTGGAGCACCATTCTGCCGAAAGCGGCATCATCTCTGGCATGCTGGACAATGGTGTAATGAGAGGTGAACATATGTACTGAGGACCAAGTTGCTGCCCTGCAGATTTCTTGTATCAGGACTTAGGCTAGGAACACGGCTGATGAGGCATGAGCCCTCGTGGAGTGTGCCGTAAGAGTCAGTGCTGGTATTCTGGCCAGCTTGTAGCACGAAATTCTTTGAGATGAGACCAGGAGCCCTTTCATCCAGTCTGCCATCACTATGAACAACTGGTTCAACGTCCTGAATGATTTAGTACACTTGATGTAAAAAGCTAGTGTTCACCGAACATCCATCCAGGAAGTGCTTTCTTTCCTCACGACTACTGAGATGAGGCTTAGTATAAAAAAAGAAAGGAAAATGTCCTGACTAGTGTGAAAGCGTGACACAGCCTTAGGAAGAAAGGCTGGGTGAGATCTGAGTTGCACCTTATCCCTGTGGAAAACAGTATACGGCGGTCTGAGGTAAGAGCCTTTAACTCAGACATCCTCCTTGTAGATGTAATGGTGACCAGAAAAGCTATCTTCCACTACAAATAGAGAAGGGAGCAAGTCGCCAGCAGTTCAAATGGGGGCCCTATTAGCCTGGAGAAGACCAGGTTACGGTCCTTTGTGGGGACAGGCTGCCTAATCTGGGGATGTAGACATTCCAGACCCTTAAGGACGCTCCTGAGTGGAAGGCCGAGATAGCCACCCATATGTAGTGCCTGGGGCACCTTACTTAAGACACCTAACGCCTAATTTGCAGAAGTGCTGAGTGCTCACACTATAACTGAAGTCAATGAGAGCTGTGCATGCTCAGCACTTTGAGCAGGAGTACAGCATGGTCTGAAGGTACGAGCACAGGGCTGGCAATCAGACAATAAGCAATTCTAATCCTGTGTCTGGCTCTGAGCAATTCACTTTGCTTTTCTCTCTTTGTCTCCATCTACAAAACAGAGATAACAATACCAAAAAGTGTTTATATTTTCAAACCACTGTATAGATATGAACTTTATTAAGTGCTATGTAAGGGCAATCTTAATTTTGGCATTTCCTAACTTATGAGAACTTGACTTTGCAACCTTAATAATATTAAGAGAGGATGGGAGATGTGTGCACATGCACGCAAACACACACAATGTCAATATTATATACCAAATTAATGGCTCAGACCTCAAGTTGTGTGTTGCAGAGTAATTGTCAATCCTTTGATGTATGCACTGAGGGTGACATTGTTAAAATGAAAGTTGCCCTTTTAAAATAACGCATCAAATGTATATATACACAAAGTGCAGGTGCTTATATTTACCAGTAGAAAATGGTAAGGGACAAAGCAGAGAGTATAGCTGCGAAGGGGGTGGGGGGTAAGGACAAAAGTCGGGGGACCATAATGGGCTAGTGCAAGGATGGGCAAACTTTTTGGCCTGAAGGCCACATGGGTTGTAAAAGGGTATAGAGGGCCAGGTGGGGAAGGCTGTGCCTCCCCAAATAGCATGGCCCCCAGCCCATCCACCCCCTCCCACTTTCCACCTCGTGATTGCCCCCCTCAGAATCACCGACCCATCCAACCCCCCCTACTTCTTGTCCCCTGACCACCCCCTCCATAGACCCTACCCCCTAGCTAGCCCCCTCTGCTCCCTGTCCCCTGACCACCCCGACCCAAATCCATACTCCCGCCCCAACTGCCCCCCAGAACTCCACCTCCTTGTTCCCCCTTCCTTGACTGCCCTCCCACCAAGTCTCTTCCCCATCCAACCATCCCCTGCTCCCTGTCTCAACTGCCCCCCGCGAACCCTTGCCCCTTATCCAATCCGGCCTCCCTCCCGCTCACCGGAGCCAGTCACGCCGCTGCCACACTCCCTGGCAGGAGCAGCGGGCCAGAGCACTAGTGGCGTGGTTGCGGGGGAGGGGCCGGGGCTTGCTGCTCAGGCAGGCCAGACAGGATGATCCCGTGAGCCAGATGTGGCCCACGGGCCGTAGGTTGCCCACCCCTTGGCTAGTGCAAGCACTGGTTGGAGGGCAGTTGGCAAAGGGATTTCCCAAGTTCTGCAAAATGCTCAGGTGAGGACTCTTCTCCTACAGATCTTCAGAAGTCCAAAGCACAGGAACTCTCTTCTCCTCTTATAGACTTCTCAACGTCCAGGAGACAAGCTCAGAGAATAAGTCTTTGTTAGCAGCTCAGCTATTGAAGTACTGAGTTGCCCAACTAACTGAGCTATGGGTGAAGAATGTGTTTGCTGTTAGCTTTTCACAGATCACTTAATCTGCAGTAATACATTATCACCCACTGTCAACTGAAAATAATTGATACAAAACCAAAATCAATAATTGACCACACTATTCATTATAAGATACAAGTTGACAAAGAAATATTACAGGATCACCATTGCAGCATAAAAAGAAACAGTTACAACTATTCATAAATCCAAAAGTAATATGTTGCTAAACTTTGTAGCCTATGTAGGCCAACTACATTGCACACACCAGGTGCTCTTTGCATCCCTCCATTCCCCATCCCCAGCTCCATGTGTGCCTCCCTCCCATACCCCTCTGTTTCAAAGACTCCCTGCAACTTCCCACCCAGACAAGGGCTCTGTGTTCACCTGTTCCTCTCACGGTCCTACATACTCCCCCTGATGCCAGTGGCTCAGCATGCACCCCCTTTTCACTTCCCCAATGCCCTCCATTCCCTCCCCATGGCAAGGGCTCTCTGTGTCCTCCATTCCTCCATACTAAACACCACCAATCTCTGCCCAAACCAAGGGTGCTGTGGGCTCTTCATATCTTCCTTCCTCTATATCAGATACTCCTGTGGGCATTCTGTGCCAAAAATTAAAAATTCTGAGCCAAAAAATTATGTGCATATTTTAAAATTCTGCAAGTTGTTTTTGTCAATAAATAAATGCAGAGGCTCCAGAATGGCAGTGGGGAGCACAGGCCACTAGCTGCACAAAAGTGGGAGGTCACCATGGAGCCTCCCCACCACCCACCCCGGGGACATGGACTCAATGGTGAGGCTGCACCCAACCCTGACACAGCACAAGGCTTGGGCCTGGCCTACAAAAATCCTGTGACCCTGGCCCTCTGCGCCAGGCGCGTCAGGTGTGGGGCAGGCAGGATCCAAGTGTGGAGGGGCTCAGTGGGGGGGAATCCATGTGTGGGGTGAGAGGATTCTGCGTGGGACAATCTGGGTGCAGGCAGCTCAGTGGGGGGTCTAGGCGGGGGTGGGACCTGGATGCACAGAGGCTCGTTGCGGGGGTTCTAAGCGTAGGGGCACTGGGACTTTGCAGGGGCTTCCAGGTGAAAGTGGTTGGGGCTAAGCAGAGGTATCTGGGTGTGGGGGTCTCAGCAGGGGAGTCTGGGTGCTGGGGTAATGGGGCTTGGTAGAGTGGGGATCTGGGTGCAGCTAGTTGGGGGTCAGTGGCATGGGGGTCTGGACGTGGGGGCTCAGCATGGTACAGGGGTGTGGTGCTCATCATGGTGGGGGTTTGAGTGCAGGGAGCTTAGTGGGCCGAGTCTGAGTGCAGGGGGGTTCCAGATGCAGGCGTTGAGGTTCAGTGGGTGAGGTTTGAGGATGGAGGGCTGGGAGGTTCTGGGCATATGGTGTGAGGCTTGGCAGGGGGGTCTGGGTAAGGGAGGTCCCGATGCATGGGGGTTGCGCGGATGGGGGAGCAGCTCCCTGTACAGCGATCTCTCACCGCACAGCTGAGTAGTAATGGGAGCAGAAAATGGGATGATGCTGAGCTTCTTGCAGCTGGGGGAGGTTTCTGGGGTGGGTCTGACACAGCCTCAGCCACTCCTTGCAGAGGAAGAGGAAGTCCCATCCTCTCCTGCCTCCAGCCCAGCTGGGACTGGCTCAGGGTAGGAGACACTGGCTGGGGTGTCCCCAACCCTGCAGTGATTTACCTCTCCACCAGATGTTTCGGGTGCCTGAAATGGTGTACCTATGCAGCAAGGAAATGGTGCATGACTGCTCTTGCAGCTTACCTTGGCTTCCCTGTCAGAAAGTCATTTTTCTGCAGGGAAGCAAAGAAATCTGCAGGAGATACGAATTCTGCGCACACAAGTAGTGCAGAATTTCCCCGGGGGTTATCAGGGTTCTTTGTTCTCCCCCATGGCAGGGGCTCAATGGGTGCCCCCATTTCTCGCTTTCCCCCAATCTCCCCCTATCAGGGGTTCTGAGTGCCCCCATTCCCCTATCCCAGGGTCCCCTATTTCTCTCCATTGCCATGAGTGTTGCAAGCCCCCCATCTCCATAGCAGGTTCCCCAACTTACCCCGCACGCCTGGGGTTCTGTGTGTCCCATTTATCCCTCCCACTCATGCCAGTCCCCCATTCTCCTACCATTGCCAAGGCCTGTAACACATCCTATCTCCTCCATTGCTATTTGTCTGGGAGATAAATCATTCAGAGTTTCAGTATATTAAATTCTATTGGGAAGAAGGAGAGAGATGAGACAGTGATTAACACCATCCAGTAATACCCCATCAACCAGTTGTTTGATCTGTAGACAATTGCAGAATTGCTAGAAGTATGCTAAGATGATGGTAGAGTTCCATGTGCCCCTTCCCCATCCCGCTATTCCCCCTTTGGGTTTTCAGATTTTCCCCAAAATCAACAGGGTTCTGGCCATTGATGCCTTGAATAGTCCCCAAAAATTTGGAAGTGACCAGATGTGGTGTTCAAAAGTTATTGCATTACAAAAATACTGAAAGAGATAAAGAGAAAGGTTACATCTAGACTTAAACCATTACAGTGCATAACTGCAGCTGTACTGCTGTAACACTTCAGCTTAGATACTACCTACTCTGGCAGGAGGAGTTCTCCCATTGGCATAGGTAATCCACCTCCAAGGCAGTAGTTAGGATAGTTAGGATGCAGAAATTCTTCTGTTGACCTAGCACTGTCTACATCAGGGTTAGGTCAGCACAGCTACATCTCAATGATGTGGATTTTTTTTACACTCCTGAGACACGTAGCTATGCCAATATAAATTCTCAGTGTAGACCAGATGAAATACAGAAATGCCATCAATTTGTGTGTACAGGTTACACTACAGAGACTATGCTGCCACAGCTCTGATGGCATAATCTCATCTTGTAGATACCACCTGTGCCAGCAGAAAGTGTTTTCTGTCCATGTAGGAACACCACCTTCCCGAACGAAGACAGCTCTCTTCTGTGGACGTAACTCCCAATGTAGATGGAGCTAGGTCAGCAGAGCTATGTCAGTTGAGCTGTATTTTTCATACCCCTGACAGATGTAGTTATGCCAATGTAACTTTTCAGTGTAGATCAAGCCCAAGGCCTTTGCAAGATCCTACAAGTTATAAAATAACCCATATTTTAGATTGTGGAATACTCTATAAATAAATAAATAAATAAAATAATCTACTCTCAGTCTACAGGAACTTCTTTGCTAGAAGAATCCAAACAAAGTTGGCCACCAAAAACATTTTTAGAAAGGAGTCATTTTAAAATGCTTTTAACTCAAACTAATTAACACATTTATTTGTATAAATTCACAAAACTCATTCTGTACTCAAAGAGTAAATTATATAAATTTGGGGAGGATATGCTATACTATTTATACATATAACTAGGGCCTGGTCTACACTAGAAAATTAGGTCGGAATAACTATGTTACTCAGAATGTGAACAATCAACACCCCTGAGCAGTGTAGTTAAGCCAACCTAAGTCCCTATGTACAGAGCGGGAGGTCAACTAAATAATTCTTCCATCCACCTACCTACCACCTCCCAGGGAGGTGGATTAGCCATGCCAAGGGGAGAAGCCCTCCTGTTGAGGTAGATAGTGTATATAATGAAGCATTGCTGCACTACTGTAGTATTTTAAATGTAGACAAACCCTGCTTTACATGCAATTTCCAAAACCACCATTTTTATCATCAAATCCACTCATCACGTCAACTGAATGTTTCTATTTAAATGATCATCTGTAAAACAATTAATTTCTATTTAAATGGCCATCATCAGGTTTCAAAGTTAATAACCCCTCTGAGATGAATAGGGGTAATTTGATCACTAAGAGCCCATGTTTCAGGCTTCCTGTAGACTCAGATAATACCGCATCAATTCCACTTAGGTTATGGTTTTTGTTCTTTTAAGATTTTCTTCACACTCAGGACTAGAAACTTAATTTTGTAAATGAAAGTTATAATTCAATGAGAATCATATCTGAGAACAAAATATTTGCTAATGATTACTGGCAAGTTAAAGCAAGTTAAAGAAGTATGGGTTGGATCAGGGTGGACAAACGACAGCCTGCGGGTCACATCTGGCCTGTGAGCCTGTCCTGTCTGGCCCCTGAGTTCCTGGCAGGGTAGGCCTGTTCTTCCCCTGCTGTTCTCCCTCCCCCGCAGCCTCAGTGCACCTCATGCAGCGCTCTGGGGGCTGTGCAGATCAGTGCGACAGTGTGGTAAGGGGGCTGGGGTGGAGGGCTAGATAAGGGGCAGAGGATCTCAGGAGGTGGTCAGGGTATCGGGAATGGGGGCGGGCGTGGATAAGAGTGTGGGAGATCCAGGGGGCCTGTCAGGGGGCGGGGGTGTGGATAGGGGTTGGGGCAGTCAGGGGACCGGGAGCAGAGGGGTTCGATAGGGGGTGGGATCCTGGGGGTGAGTAGGGTCGGGGGGGTCTCGGGAGGGGGCAGTCAGGAGACAAGAAGCGGGGGGGGGGTGGATGGGTAGGTAGTTCTGAGGGAAGCAGTCAGAGGGGTGGGAAGTGAGTGGAGGTCAGATGGAGGTGGGGCCAGGCTGTTTGGGGAGGCACAGCCATCCCTACCTGGCCCTCCATACAGTTTTGTAACCCAGTGTGGCCCTCGGGCCAAAAAGTTTGCCTACTCCTGTGCTGGATGAATGGACTATAAGGTGGATAGAAAGCTGGCTAGATCATCAGACTGAACGGGTAGTGATCAATGGCTCCATGTCTAGTTGGAAGCCAGTATCAAGCGGAGTGCACCAGGGGTCGGTCCTGGGGCTGGCTTTGTTCAATATCTTCATTAATGATCTGGAGAATGGTGTGGATTGCACCCTCAACAAGTCTGCAGGTGACACTAAACTGGGAGGAGTGGTAGATATGCTGGAGGGTAGGAATAGGATACAGAGGGACCTAGACAAATTAGAGGATTGGGCCAAAAGAAATCTGATGAGGTTCAAGAAGACAAGTACTGAGTTCTGCACTTAGGATGGAAGAATCCCATGCACTGCTACAGACTAGGGACCCAGTGGCTAAGCAGCAGTTCTGAAGAACAGGACCTAGAGGTTACAGTTGTATATGCGTCAACAGTGTGCTCTTGTTGCTAAGAAGGCTCACCGCGTTCTGGGTTGTATAAGGGGGATCACTGCCAGCAGATTGAGGGACATGATCATTCCCCTCTATTCGGCATTGGTAAGGCCTCATCTCGACTACTGTGTCCAGTTTTAGGCCCCACACTACAAGAAGGATATGGAAAAACTGGAAAGAGTCCAGCAGAGGGCAACAAAAATTATTAGGGGATGAAGCATATGACTTATGAGCATATGACTTGTGACTTAAGAGGAGAGGCTGAGGGAACTGGAATTATTTGGTCTGCAGAAGAGAAGAATGGGGAGGAATTTGATAGCTGCTTTCAACTAAGAACACAGGAATGGCCATACTGGGGTCAGGCCAAAGGTCCATCCAGCCCAGTATCCTGTCTACCAACAATGGTCAATGCCCAGTGCCCTGGAGTGAGTGAACCTAACAGGTAATGATCAAGTGAGCTCTCTCCTGCCATTTATCACCCCCCACTAACAAACAGAGGCTAGGGACACCATACCTTACCCATCCTGGCTAATAGCCATTAATGGACATAACCTCCATGAATTTATCCAGTTCTCTTTTAAACCCTGTCATATTCCTAGCCTTCACAACCTCCTCAGACAAGGAGTTCTACAGGTTGACTGTGCGCTGTGTGAAGAACTTCCTTTTATTTGTTTTAAACCTGCTGCCCATTAATTTCATTTGGTGGCCCATAGTTCTTATATTATGGGAACAAATAAATAACTTTTCCTTATTCACTTTCTCCACACTGCTCATAATTTTATATACCTCTATTGTCTCCCCCTTTAGTCTCCTCTTTTCCAAGATGAAAAGTCCTAGCCTCTTTAATCTCTCCTCATATGGGATCTGTTCCAAATCCCTAATCATTTTAGTTGCCCTTCTCTGAACCTTTTCTAATGCCAGTATATCCTTTTTGAGATATGGAGATCACATCTGTACCCAGTATTTAAGATGTGGGTGCACCATGGATTTATATAAGGGCAATAAGATATTCATCTTATTCTCTGTCCCTTTTTAACTACCTGAAAGGGGATTCAAAAGAGGATGGATCTAGACTGTTCTCAGTGGTACCAGATGACAGAACAAGGAGTAATGGTCTCAAGTTGTAGAGGGGAAGGTTTAGGTTGGATATTACGAAAAACATTTTCACTAGGAGGGTGGTGAAGCACTGGAATGGGTTACTTAGGGAGGTGGTGGAATCTTCTTCCTTAGAGGTTTTTAACGTCAGGCTTGACAAAGCCCTGGCTGGGATGATTTAGTTGGGGACTGGTCCTGCTTTGAGCAGGGGGTTGGACTAGATCACCTCCTGGGGTCCCTTCCAACCCTCATATTCTGTGATTCTATGAACATCCTCCAGAGACACAAGTGGAGTGGAAAAAGTCTTATCATATATGACTACATCATCTTTTTCCCCAAAATATGGAACATAAATACGTACTGAACACTTCTGCTTTTTCTGCATATACTTAATTCTGTGGGTACTATGGAGAGACCCAACTTGGGATACTGTACTCAGTTCTGGTCTCCTAAGTCCCAGAAAGATAGTGACAAACTAGAAGGAGCTCAGAGAAGAGATACAGAGGAGCTCAGGCTGCTGGAGGGGTTAAATACTGGAGATTGATTCAAACAGTAAAATCCACTGGCCTTACTGAAGCCATGATTGAGGGAGGACGTAAGAACTCTTTGCAAGTGCCTGAGGGGCAAAAACCTCAATGGGAGAGTAATTTGCAGGGGGATAAGTGGGGAGAACTAGAAGCAAAGGGGTGAGATGAGACAAGGAAAAGCAGCTCTGAAACTGTCCTATAGCACTGAGGCATCTGAAGGCTGGGAAAGTCATCTCCACACCAGAATAGACTACAGCCCCATTGCTTCGAATATTGAGAAGCAGGAACCCTACAAAATTGAACATGGAGAATAGTCCTGCCCTGGTCTCTAGACTTTGGGTTGGGGGAAACGTGATGGAGTGTTTCTATACTAAATTCTGTGATTCTAAGTTTTCATGGCCTCCTTAGTCACAGCACAGTCAATATTTGAAGTTCCCACCAATTCTCCACAACTCCAACAGAGATTCTGCCAGCTGTCCCAGAGTCCCCACCCTACCGCACCTCCACATCTAAGAAACAAGATCCAGCTCTGCAAGCGGAAAAAGTTGGTATCATCCTGCCTGGATGAGATTAGTACCAAAGCAAAGATCAACTTTGGGTTGTTGGGTGTCTGCAAAATCTCTGCCACCTCAGAACGGACAGTAATCAGCCAGAAATCAATGACCAGAAACATGAAACCTATCTGCCCTTGTTAACCAGAAGCCTGCCATTGCCCGACCTGCACCTAAAGCTGGAGAGGGACAGATGCTCACTTTCAGAAGTGGTGTGCCGAGTCTTCATTTATTCACTCTAATTTAAGGTTTTGTGTGCCAGTAATACATTTTAACATTTTTAGAAGGTTACTTTCTACAAGTCTATAATATATAGCTAAACTATTGTTGTATGTAAAGTAAATAAGGTTTTTAAAAGTTTAAAAAGCTTCATTTAAAATTAAATTAAAATGCAGAGCCCATCAGACTGGTGGCCAGGACCTGGGCAGTGTGAGTGCCACTGAAAATCAACTTGCACGCCGCCTTTGGCACCCGTGCCATAGGTTGCCTACCCCTGCTCTACACAATAACATACATTAACTGGAATGCTCTCATAGTGATATTATGAAGAAGGTGCAGGTACTCTCACTTGTATGGCACATGGCACATCCAAGGCTGTACCTGCTTGTTACTTGGTTGTCAACACTAGGAAATTTAAAAAAACAACAAAAACATACTTTTCCCTCTGAGCTCCTGAGAGCCCAAATGCCACTCAACTGCCACCCAAGGTAAAGCTGGAGTCTCAATGTATGAATGTATCATCAGTTGTCCCCTGGAATCATTTGACTTCCTGGTCCTGTGGTTCTCCCCTTGGGCTGGGGATGGGGGGCTGCTCTAGCAATGGGTGGGTGGATCCCAATAGGAAAAAAAAATGAATGTCCCTCGTTTGGCAGTGTCCATACAGCGAATGGCTGCAATCAAGGTTATGCCATTGTTATAAATATAAAGGGAAGGGTAACAACCCTTATGTATGCAGTAACATAAAATCCCTCCTTGCCAGAAGTACAGAATCATTTACCTGTAAGGGGTTAAGAAGCTCAAATAAGTTAGTTGGCACCTGACCAGAAGGACCAATGGGGAAAAAAGATACTTTCAAATCTCACGGGGGGGGGGGGGGTTGTTTTGTGCTCTTTGTGTGTGTTCTCTTGGAGCCAGAGAGGTGCCAGGGCAGAAAAACCCATCTCTTACAGACAATCCTGAAACGAGTCTCTAATATTACAGAAAGCGTAAGAAAGGCAAGGCATTAGATTATCTTTGGTTTTAGCTTGTGAATTTCCCTATGCTAAGAGGGAGTTTTATTCCTGTTTTCTTTAACTTTAAAGTTAAGCCTAGAGGGGGATTTTCTGTGTTTTAAATCTTTGGTTTCCCTGTAAATTTATCTTTCATCCTGATTTTACAGAGGTGATCCTTTTACTTTTAAAAAAATATATATTTTTTTAAGAACCTGATTGATTTTCAGTGTCCTAAAAACCCAGAGGTTTGGTCTGTGCTCACCTGTACCAATTGGTGAGGATATTAGTCTCAAGCCTCTCCAGGAAAGGAGGTGAAGAGGCTTGGGAGAATAGGAACTCCAAGTGGTCCTTTCCTTGAATCATTGTCTAAATCACTTGGTGGTGGAAACAGTACTGTCCAAGGACAAGGAGGGATTTGTGCCTTGGGGAAGTTTTTAATCTAAGCTGGTAGAAATAAGCTTAGGAGGTCTTTCATGTTGGTCCCACATCTGTACCCCAGAGTTCAGAGTGAAAAGGAAACCCTGACATGGTGGAAGAGTGGTGGGATCACTTTGAACCAGAAGCACAAATGGCTTAAGAGGACATTTTTTCCCCTTTTGGCCGCTTGAAAAACAGGGAGGGGGGTTTTTTTAAGGCACTTTTTTTTAGCTGAAAGCAACTGGAGTATTTTATTCTCTGCCTGGGTAGTTAAGTTCCTGCAAGGGAATTCAAAAGTGTTTTTTTCTTTTTCTTTCCAGCTCTCAGGTTAGGCTAGCCTAAGCACAGGAAGGCTAGGACGATGGAAAGTGAAGTCCAAAAGAAACTAGAATTAGCCATATTGGAAGCTGAAGAGAGACGAAAAGAACATGAAAGACAGATAGCCTAAAGGCACTTGGAGTTGGAGGAGAAGGAAAGAGAGAGGCAGCAAGCTGAGAAGGAGAGGGAAAAAGAGAGGCAGCATGAACTGGAGGTGATGGAGAGGAAAAGACGGAACCCTTCAGCAGCTGGCTCCACTTCCTCAAAAATCCACAAATGAGATTGACCTATGTCCACAGTATGATGAATCCAGTGATACTGCTCAATATTTCATCACCTTTGAGAGACTATGCATCCTACATACAATTCCTGAAGATCACAAGGTGACCACAAGTAAAGACATTGGTAGCAAAATTGACTGGAAGATCTCTGGACATACTCAACAAGACTGAAGATGCTTCTGACTATTGTAAATTTAAGGATTTGGTTTTAAAACAATTTCAAATTACACCTGAAACTTACAGAATAAAATTTAGAGCCCTTACGAGAGGGGCTAGACTAAGTAATGTGGCTTATGTAAACCAGACGAAGGATCTGTTAGATAAATGGCTCAAAAGAAGGGGTGCAACTAGCTTTGAATGAATGTGTGATTTGGTTGTACAGAAGCAGTTCCTGACTATGACCTATGATAATGTAACACAGTGTTTATGGGATAAGAAAATGGACTCAGCAGAAAGTCTTGCTGCTTATGCTGATCAATACAAGTAGTCCCAGACCGCCAGAGAGATGGGGAAGATCAGAACAAAACGGGTAGAAGTAGCAGTTTTGGCAGATACCAGAAGAGACATCCTGAGACCACACCATACCACTGAGGGCAGCCCAAGGCCCCATCTACACCCCAAGGAAAACCCCAGATGCCTTATCATCCCACCACACCATTCTCCAGCTAATCCACCTCGCCCCAGTGACCAGTCAGTTGGGCAATGTTTTAAATGTAATGAGCTGGGGCATGTAAAGGCCAGCTGCCTCAAGAATCCCAATAGATTTCAGTTCATTCACCAAGGTCACACCAAAGGTCCTCATGTCCAGATGCCTCCCAGATGCCCTCAGAGCAAAGGGAAACTGTGAGTGTGGGTGGGAATAAGGTTACAGCGTGGAGGGACACTAGAGCACAAATGTTAGCTATCCACCAATCTTAGTGGACCTCCGCTTAATCAACTCAGAGGCCCAAGTGACGATTCAACCCTTCAAGGCAAACTCTTTTGAATTGCCTACAGCCAAAGTGCCTGTCCAGTACAAGAGCTGGTCAGGAATGTGGACTTTTGCAGTTTATGATGATTATCCCATTCCCATGCTGCTGGGGGAAGACTTGGCCAATCATATGAAGCTAGCCAGGAGGATGGGAAAGGCTTAAGCAAGCCTTCACACCTAGCTCTTTTCCTGAGCCTTCTACAAGGGCCCAGCCTGTGTTACCAGAGACCCAGATTGAGGTGGTGGAACTGGACCCCATGCCAATGTCTGCAACAGCTGAGGTGGATCCAGTCACAGAGACCCAGCCAGAGCCAGTCCTAGAACCGGAACTGGCGGATCCACCAGCACAAGAACCATTGCCAGCACTGAATCCAGCGCTTGCAATCCTGTCTGCAACTCCAATGCCAGAGGGCACCACTGAGCCTGCACTGGCAGCAGCAGATAAACCTACGCAAGAGGCTCAGCCAGAGCCTGAAATACAACTTAGCGCACCTGCGGAGAGCAGTTCACAGTCAACAGAAGCAGCCCCATCACCTACATCGCTTCCAGAGGGACCAAGCCCAAGTCCACAATCCAAAGAGGAATTGATGTTTCCAGCATCAAGGGAACAGTTCTAGGCCAAGCAGGAAGCAGATGAAAGCCTCCAGGGAGCCTGGACAGTGGCACGGAGCAACCCACCACCTCTCAGATCTGCTAATCGATCCCAGTTTGTGATAGAAAGAGGACTTTTTATACAAGGAAACTCTTTCTGGTGGGCACCAGGAAGACTGGCATCCTCAGAGACAGTTGGTAGTTCCCATTAAGTACTGGGTAAAGCTCTTGAGCTTAGCCCAAGATCATCCTAGTGGCTATACTGCAGTGAACAGGACCAAAGACCATTTGGGGAAGTCCTTCCAGTGTGAGGGAATGGGCAAGGACATCTTTGCCTATGTCCGGTCTTGTGAGGTGTGCCAAAGAGTGAGTAAAACCTCAAGAACAGGTCAAAGCCCCTCTCCAGCCACTCCCCATAATAGAGGTAGTTTATATGACCAAGAGAGATTAGAGGCATGGGCAGGAAATAACAAATTCTGGACAAATCCAGCTAAAGTATTGAGGGGAAATAATCTGAAACCCAGAATCTCAATGGAAAGGAGATGCCTGGAGAGCTGAGCAACAAAAAGACACCAGAGTAGAAGAGGAATCACACAGAAATTTGCAATGGAACAGAGCTGAAAAAGTGATCAGTGCAATACAGGGGACTGCATATTATATTGTTATAGTTATGCTGGTATAACTCCCCATGTGGACACTCGTATTCCAGAATAAAAGTGTCTACATGGGGAGTTTAGTGACATAATGTATAACTATGCCACTCAATTTCCAATGTAATTCTATGTAGACAAGCCATAAGATGAAGACATAAGAACCATCTACTAGTATCTAAGAGGAGGGGGATTACTACAATAGAAGAGGCTCAGCAAGTTTTATCATTAGGATTAATGACATTTAATTTGCAAATGTTTGAGTGAGTTTTATTGCTTCGAGTGACAGCCTTCGCATTGGATGTTCCTTCACAGCCATAATGAAAAGCTCAGTCAAGAATTCAAACAATTTCTCAGAGATCGCAAATGGAAAAGGGGGCCTTCTGCTGAGAAAGACCAGATCATTCAGCCAGGGAACAGAGCAAGCAAGTCACTAACAACCAATGGCTGACATTTATTCACACAAACAAGTCATTATACAATCACAAGTAACATGAAAACAATTACTTGGGCAAGAAATATTCACGGGGAGAGAAGAAAGTGACATTCCTCAAATAAATTAATCTCAATTAATAATTTGATCTCCTCCATCCACAACCACTGTGATAATGGGTAAGAATTTTGCAGGATGGCTTCACCCATTTGCTTAAAAATGGGTACTTCTTCCAGGGATAATGAAGAAGTATCTGGATAAGGATAAAAGATTGCATAACCAGAGCAGGACAGAAGAGCCTTTAGTCTTGAAGCAATGAACAATCTCATAGTAATAGTATGGGCAACTCAACAGTCAGCACATAGACCAAGCCGGTCACGGCACAAAGAGAAATACGATAAATAACATTAAGAAACTCAATGGTCATCATAAAAGACAATCCAAATGCAACTCAATAGTCTGCAATGATAATACATAGGGTTATGCAATGGTGATCAAATGCTCAGAACTACAGCAACCCTTAGGGCAACAGTGGCCAACACAACCACAAACTAATGGCACAAAGAACAAAACAAACATAGTGACTGGCCTGCAGATAAAAGACTGATAATTCATGGTAAACATAATGATCAATTCCAGGACCAACAACTAAATAGCCAGCATAACAAGCAAGAAGACAGTGGCCAAGTGGAAAGGACCACAAAGGCCAGCCTGATGACAATCCACTTGCAGGCCAGTTGTCTGCACTCTGGTGCCCTGGCAGCATCCTAGTGGTTCTTCCTGGAAGAATTTCCATGTAGTGGGCTGGTGTTGGGTCCCCACCATGATAGAGTGGGAAGATGGGGAACCTTCTTCTCCCGCCTATTTCCCTGAAGAGATCATGTGGAAATCACCAAGATTCGGAAAAGAACCAAAAAATATTTCTGCCTCTCCCCCAGCTGCACCTAGAGAGGAACCAACAGCTCAGTTCTGGGAAAGGAATTTGCCAAGATGAGCCGGGGATGATCTGAAGGGAGCAGGGGAAGGTGGAGACATCCCAGTAATACAACACATTTGCCTTATGCTTTCCCAGCGTTGTTCTTGCATGGAGTCGGGTTGCACACTCAGAATCCTCCCACCCCGCTGCAGCCGATACCCAGACCCACGAACACCTCCCTCCCGTGCCCAGCTGCCTCGCACTCCTGCGCGCCCAACCCCCGGCTCCCCCAAGAGCCGCTCGGACCCCCCGAGCCTAACTTTCCTCTGGCAGCGGCGGGAAGAGGGCTGCTCCAGCGAGGAACCCGGAGGGTGACGTCACGCCGTGCTAGCTCTGGCCCCCCGCAGCGTGGGAGGGAACTGGACAGACCCCTCACCCGATGCAAACGCAGCCCCTCTGTGTCCATCGCCCCCTGCTGGGGACGGGGGACACACAGGGAGCGCAACCCCGGGCGGCAACATAGTGGGGATCCTGCCAGCAGGGACCGCAGCGCTCTGCCACAACCCTCCGGGGGGCTGCAGGACCCTGCCTCCCGCGCCACCAACCCCCTGCAGCCCCGCGGGAGCAGGCAGCGCTGCAGGCGGGCACGGCCTGGGCTGGCACCGGCGGGGTTAAGCAGCGGTCCTGCCTCTTCCCCCCACCCTTCCCTAGCTTTGCCTCTCCCCCCCACCCGGGAGGCCGACACGCGTGGGGAGCAAGAGAGAGACAATGACAGGCGGGGGGCAGGCGCAGCCCGAGCAGGCGCGGGACTCACCGCAGGCTCCCGGGAGGAGGTCGACTGGAGGCGCAGGGTGGGGGGAAGGGCACTAAATACGCCCCCTTCCTCCGTCTGCCTCCTGGCTCCGTGGCCCCGGGCTGCTGAGGCGGCAGCCGCTGGAGCAGCGATGGCCGCAGGGCCGTGCAGCAGCGCAGCACCCCGCTTTCAAACACCGCCCAGCCCGCAGCGCCGCTCGCCCATCGCTCCGGCCGCGGCCGCCCTTAGCCGCCTCCCATTTCCGAAGCGCCCCCTGCCGCGCTGTCACCCCCCGGCGGCTGCCGCCCCCGCCCTGGCAGTCACCTCCCGCTAGACAAAATGTTTCTCTTCGGAGCCCGGCGCGAGCGCAGGGGCCGGGCGCGGGCGGGGGAAGCGCGTGAGAGCTGCGCCGGGGACGGGGGGAGGGAGGGCAAAGCCAGAGGAGTGGGTGGGGGGAGGAGAGAAAGAGGGGAGAGGGATAAGGCTGGAAAGAGGGAGCTCGGGGGAAGCTGGAACGGGGGCGAGCCTCAGTGGGGCGCTTGCTCTATGGGCGGCACAAGGCCCTGGCCACGCGGGCTCGTCCCGCTGGTTAGCTGTGGGTTGCGAGCACTCCAAACTGCTCCGAGTCCCTCTCCAAATTCCCCCTCAAAACAGACACCCAGGAGGGACAGAGGGGAGCGACCTAACAATGGCCCCCTTCAGTCAACGGGCTGAGGGAAGTGTACTAGCAGGAGAGGGTGACTCAGTCCGAGGCTCAAAATAAAGTTGGGGGTGGGGGCGAGATAATATCAGGAATCATCTGAACATGTTTGTCTCTCTGAGCCACAGACCCTCTCCACTGAGAGCCTGCATCTAAAATCAGGTGAAATGGATGGTGTCCCACTCCTTTTCTGGCTCCCTCCTCTCCCCAAATCTGTCTAGCTCCACTCTCCTTTCTGTCCCCAGTTTCCTGCAATTTCTCCTCCCTTCCCACTCCCTAGTACAAAAGAATGGGAGAAGCCTGGAGTTTTTTTGGCAAGACAGACCCAGGAGCCACCGAATCCGAGAGAAAAGTGAGAGAAGAAACGGATTAGCGCTCTCAGGAACTGGAGTGCTGAGCAATCCCTTGTTCCTGAAGCAGGAGAGAGAGAGTGAGGCTTTCATGTAGCTCAGGGACAAGGGATGATGCAACCAGAGTGGGGCTTAAGAGCAAAGACCCTCCTATATCTCTCACAGATGGCTGGCCTAGAGGGAAGTGAAGCAAGCCAGAGAGGTATGGACAGGACTGCAGTTCCTAAGGGTTTTATTCAAAACTTACTAATAATATATCTCCCATTCCTTAAGCACTTAAGAATTCAACTGCCACCAAAGTGCAGCCACTTCTGGGGCAGAAAGTTGCAGCTATTTAACACTAAAAGATAAGGAGAATCTTATATATAATAGAAACTGCAGAGGGAATGTAAAGAAGCAGAAACAACCTCCTACACTGAGATTTGGCCAGAACCATGGGGATAATACGCCAATGATTGCAAAAAGTGACAGGGGACCTTTAGGGCCTGAAGAGCCAAGGTTAGGGCTTCTGTTTTATATCTTTTTTAAGTACCACTACTGTGTGTTCCAGCATATATCCTAGCAGAAGCCATGAACCGGGAGTCATTACTGAGGGCAGAATGCCCCATGCTGAATCACCCACATCGCCCTGTTGCATAACACCCCCTGTGTGTTGGTGAATCATTTCTGTCCTTACTGAGGCAAAGGAAAGCCCCCCCACTGATTCATGGACACCACTTCCTTCAGCACAGCATCATCCAGCAGCATACTGGTGCATTGATAGGTCCCTACTGAATTCACGGTCCGTTTTGGTCAATTTCATGGTCATAGGATTTTAAAAATCATAAATTTCATTATTTCAGCTATCAGGGCTGGCTCCAGGTTTTCTACTGCCCCAAGCAGTGGGAGAAAAAAAAAAGTGGCAGCTTGTAGACCTGCCACTGAATTGCTGCCAACAGCAAACATGGCACCGGTGGTATGGCCGCCGAAATGCCACTGAATCACGCGGCGTGCCGCCCCAGTCACAGACGGTACACTGCCCTGCACTGCTGGCCGCCCCAAGCATGTGCTTGGGGGGCTGGTGCCTGGAGCTGGTACAGTCAGCTATTTATATCTGAAATTTCAGTGTTGTAATTGTAGGAATCCTGACCCAAAAAGGAGTCACGGGGGGGTGGGGGTCACAAGCTCATTGTAGAAGGGGTTGCAGAACTGTTACCCTTATTTCTGTACTGCTGCTGGCAGCAGCGCTGCCTTCAGAGCTGGGCAGCTGGGGAGTGGTGGCTGCTCTGATGGCAGCGCCACCTTCAGCAGCAGCACAGAAGCAAGGGTGGAATGGTATGGTATTGCTACCCTTACTTCTGTGCTGGTGGTGATGGCGTGGTACTGCCTTCAGAGTTGCCCAGTCAACAGCCACCACACTCTGGCTTCCCAGTCAGTGCAGAAGTAAGGGAGACAATACTGTGAGACCCCTGAAATAACCTGGTGACCCCCCTGCAACTCCCTTTTGGGTCAGGATCCCCATTTTAGAAATGCTGGTCTCCCCCTGTGAAATCTGTATAGTATAGGGTAAAAAGCACAAACGAGCAGATTTCACGGGGGGAGACCAGATTTCTTGGTCCATGACGTGTTTTTCATGTCTGTGAATTTGGTAGGGCCCTATGTATTGGGATCAGTACTGAGTCGGGGGCAGGAGGGGGATAGTGTCCTTTATTGAACCTCTCATACCACTCCCTGAAGCATCCATAGTGCACCTTGGGTCAGGATCCTTTTCAAATATCTTAGTCCTGTGTCTGTGCGAGCTAGCTAAGGCTCCATGCCTGGCCTTTGCTTTCGCCAGCCTGAATCTAATCAGCATTCAGAGCCTGCCTGAAGGGTTACACAAGCTGCACACACTTCAATTGCTCACACAACTCCCTCCCCCCCACAACCCATCTTTCCCTCCTGTAGCCTGTCCCATCCCCCTTTTCCAGTTACCAAGCAACGGCACAAAGGGAGAGTCTAGCATGGAGGCCAGGAGAGGGCCCTGAGCCCTGCAAGAATGGATGAGAGTGTAACCCAATCACAATCTTTCCACCTGAGAATGCGGGGGAGCGAGAGAGATGGAGAGCAAGGGAGACAGACAGACATACATAGAATGTAATAAAAATGCTGAACAGGCGACGGGCAAATAGCAGAGTGCCCTAGAAAATGTGAGATACTAACCCAAAATTATAAATCCACAAAGTGAACAGGCGTAATTTGTGACATCCATAATAAACCTATTATGGGCCTTATTTAAGCCTCTTTATAATCTTATCATTTGGGCTTGGAGCATTTCATAGGCCACAAACAATGCCAAATTTGTTCTGATTGCGAAGAAAAAGAAGTTTCTGTAAAATCTGAACAAAAGATTTTTAAATTACAAGTAATTAAAAAATTACCCTGAATTTTAAAAAATTGGAATTTTGAATAATGTTTCTTTGTGTACCTCTAGTTCAAAAATGTCAGTTTACTACCCTTTCAAACTATCCACAGAGTTCAGTGCCATTGAAAATACATGCACCATCTACATTTAGGAATCAAAAGTTGTGATTAATGAAAGAGCTAATTAATTTTGGTTTGCCATATAGAGGTTTAATTCTGCTCACACTGGTGCCACTTGGTGATTTCAGTACTTATCTACATTGGAAACAGGACAAGGTATTGTGTGTGTGTGTGGATGCATACATGTGTAGGAGAAAGAGTGCAAATGATCAAGAGACTATGGATATGTCCTCACTACCGCGGGTAGCCGTTGATCTTTTAGCGATCGATTTCTTGCATCTTGTTAAGACGCGAGAAATTGATTGCCAGCGCTGCCCCCATCGATTCCATAACTCCAGCTTGACACAAGGTGTAAGCTGGAGTCGACGGGGCGCGAGCCGACTGCCACCGCCGTGAGGACAGCAGGTAAATCAGCTGCAGATACGCCGACTTCAGTTATATGATTCACGTAGCTGAAGTTGCATATCTGCAGTCAATCCCCCCCAAGTGAAGACCAGCCCTATAAGACTCTCAATTGGTTGGTTTAAGTTTTGAAGTTAAGGGTGCGCCTATATTCAGCACCTAACAGCTGTTGTATCTCATGTGTAAGAGCCTTTATTGCTGGAGCTGCATCATAAGAATTCTAGTCCTGTTACTAGTATTTTATTACATTTAAAAAAATATGTTAAAAGAACATTAAGGTTGCAAAGCCATGAGCTCAACAGTTAAGAAATGCTAGAATTAAGTTTGCCTGTAACCTTAATTCAGCCCTATTGTGTGTATAAATTATGATACAGTCTTTAATTTCATGATCACAAACTATTTTTTCCACAGGATCCATGGTGCACACTGAATGGGTAACTAAACAATATTTCTTTTTATCTGCATCATTCAGAGTGTGGCCCCAGGCCTCATTTACTGCCCAGCACCCAAACTGTGCATGGAATACAGAATTATTAATTTTGTTACAGGCATTTCTATAATATCTGAGTGCTTCATAAACAATAATGAACTTATTTTCACAACACCTCTGTAAGATAGGGAGCTATTATCCCCATTTTACACATGGAGAACTCAGGATCAGAGAGAGTAAGGCCAAAAGTACACAGATGTATTTTCATGCCTGAACTCTAATTTTGGGTAACCAACCTGAAACACATATGTCCTGATTTTTCAGAGTACCTAGCATTTTATATCACTTCCTATATACAGAGCACAGCTCCCATTGCATACACTTTCAATTTCTGCCACAAATGAGGCAGGAAGCCTATAGACAACTGCCTCAGTTACTATAAACCCCTGATTCATTCCCTGAACACCATCCATTCCATGCACTAAATGAGACAGGGGTCCTGTGGAAAACAACATTTGATTTTGTAATTAAAGACTATATTACAGAGTATACATACAAGGGGATTGAATGCAATCTTAATTCTGGCATATCCTAACTTCTGAGTGCTTGATTTTGGAATCCTAATTTTCTGTTAATGTAGTATTTTTAAAAAGCAATGTATTATTTATATTGTGGTAGCACCTAGAGGTCTCGATCATAGATCAAAGTCCCATTTCACTAGGGATTATACAAACAAATAAAACAAAGTCTATGTTCCAGAAAGTTCACAATCCGTGTTTATGACAAGACACAATAGGTGGTTAAGCACACAAATGGGGGTGGGATTAATTGACGACAAGATAACTGTAAAAATGCATTCGCATAAGTGATCAGCCCTCGCTTTGCAATTTTGTGTGTCTTATCATGGAGAAGTGGTAGTTTCTCAAAGTAAGGCTGATTTTTTTGGCCAGAGGAGAGGAGACTGCTATGTGGAGGCATGGCAAGGAGCTGAAATGTTGAGGACTAGAGAGGGCCTTTCCAGGAGTGTAGTTTTGGGAGGGGGAGCCCATTCGCAGCATGACTGGAGGGGACATGATGGTGAACAAAGGGGGAACTCCTATCTCACAAACTAAGGAGGTTCACTGGCTAAGGATGCTAGCTAAAGATGCAGCCACCCCTACTCGAATTGGTGTTAGACAGTCCTACTGTGGATGCAAATGTACACAAGTGGCTTGTGTGGGTGTCAAGCAAACCAACTGAGTGTTCTAGTGCAGACAAGGCCTCAGATGGACTTTCTGTAAAGTAGGAGTAATAATACTAACTCATCATTGTGAAGAGCTTTGAAATCTACTGGTGTATGAAAAACATTATTAGCTACATTTTTTTCAAGGTGGGTAAATAACTCACAGAGATGCTGAATGACTCAGGCAGAGGTGACTTGAGGAGCAGGCACTGGTTGTAGAACCAAAAGCTCTGTGAGTCATGAGTCTGATACTTAACATACTATCATTTTCTGGCACTTTTCTGCACATGATTTTCTAGCATTCCAAGGGAAGGTATCCTGTGTTGTACACATAGATTGAGTGTGTGCCTTTTTTGCCAGGTATGGTTTGAATAAAGCAGGGATCACAGTTTACTTTGATGCATGTGAAAATACTTTACAGGGGTAGCAGCTTAGCCAATATGTTCCTGATCTGGGAATATTTAGTTTCACTCCTTTTTCCTCAAAAACCTAGAAAAAATAAACATAAAGATAACCTATGTTAAGAGGATGCTAAACTTTCCCAGAAAAGCACTGAAAAATCAGGAAATGTGAAAGCTCCTGGGCACCCTCTTATATATCTCCATTGACAATGTTGTCTTTAATTATATGATCACAGACAACTTCTGAAATAATAATGTTGGCTTTTGGGCTGAGTGGCAGACTGAAATTCAAGGCCTTGTGGGATGGAGACATTTGGAAATCAAGAAGATGGCAATCTTTGGTGAATCTGTTTATTTACAGAAACATACACAAAGTCCTGTTTGCCTGAGGAGCAGTAGCATCATAGAGCACACAAAGAGTTTCCTTGCTGGAAAATCACCCAGAAAGCACCCCTCCCCCAACCAGCCAGCTCAGCGCCCAAAAGGAGAGGCTGCCTCTCTGTCTCTGCTTCTTCAGGTTCACACAAACCCACTTCTCCCGCTTTACTCTAGCTCTGTCTACAACCAACCCTTAGCTGCTGTATTTGTAATCTCTAGGGCAACTCTGTAGTTCCACACAACCGTAGAGCCTGCGTAATTTGACCAGGGGGCTTGGGCCATTTGGCTCATAAACTTAATACCCCTTTAATGAGTTATCTCCTCTCTCCTCCCTTTCAATACCTTGACAATGCTTAATAGTGGCCCATTTGGCCTTCAACACCAAACCACAGGATCCTATACCTGATGGTATCCAGTATCTCATAGAAGTTGCCCAGTCCATAACAGTTAGGGCCTTGTCAGTTCCTCTCCTGTGTATATCCCAAAGACTGTAAGAGGGTTAGGAGAAGAGCTCCTCCTTTTCTTTGATCATGTTGTTCTACAAGAGATCAGTTCTACTGCTGCCTAACCCTGAAAATGTGAGAAAAAATATAAGGAAAAAATAAAAATAATAAATAGTATGATATTATAAGGAGGCCGTAGCTCTCCATCATTAAGGCTACCTTATGATAAGGTTGATTTTGAGAAAACTCCCCCTCCGCCCCATTCACACTCTCACACCAACAGATACACTACACTTATGAGTGAGAAAAAAACACATTCTTCAAGCTTCCAGTTTTCAGATTAAATTTTGTTCTGAAAATGTCAGCTAAACAGAGAGAATACATTTTGAGATTAAGTAATTTACAAATGCTTCATTTTTTAAAATGTTGTGAAGTGTCTAACATCTCTGTGTATGCTTCAGTCTGGAACTAAAATAATATTAAATCACAATATTCTGATGGAAATATTTGATATTGGCTTGTGCAACAGGCAATTTTCAAGGGCAGAAATAATAAATTATGATATTACTAGTGAATGTAAACTAGAAATGAATCTGTATCATTGAGGCTGATAGCAAAAAGAAAAAAACAAGTGGAGAATATAGTCTAGGATACTCCTTCCAATGAGGAATTATTTCAATGACTAAAGCAAAGATATTGAGGCAGTGTATTCTTGTAAATATTGTGTGCTCATTGACAAATCCTTTCATTTACAAAATCAGAGATACTGAGGTGATATATTGCTTGTGCGTAGTGTGTTTTCCCATTGACAAATGTTTTCTAGAATCTTCATTGGCATACTGGGGTGATGTATTGCTTGTTGCCCATGACTCTTCACTAACAAATTCTTTCCACAATAATTTCAGTGCCTGCTGTTATTACCTTGGCCAACCTGGTCCACTCCACCAATTCAGTAATTTGGTGATATATTCCATCGCATGGATTTAGGTTTTTTTTTCAAACATATCTTCATTTACCTACACAAAAGAAAAAAATGCACATGAATGACAGGAGAAGAAAACAAAACAAAACCTAGGAAATTCCAAAACTAAGAAATGGTATAAAAGAACAGTTAAGGTTGCTAAGCAACATCACATCATTTACAAAGCCTAAGCACTTAAAAGCAAGGAAATGAACAGTGGAGTGTCCACATAATAAATATAACATGTTATTCATATCTGATGCAAAGAAATGCATATGTAGTCAGCAAACAACATTAACTATGATTCTAAATAATTACCATTTCCATCGGCTATCTAAAATTATAAACACAATACACAATTCTTCTGAAAAAGACACAAGTTGTATGCATATGCATTACTGATATACTGATCTGCCTCACCAAGTTTTCAAGCAAACATAATTTGACTATATATCAAAATTTTGTGTTTGCCATATTAAACTACATATAAAACATCATTATCAAGACACAGCACACACACCTGTGCCAATATACTCCAGTCTAGCAGTCTTTTGATATTCCAGTCCTTCCCAACTCATTTGCAGATGCACCTCAGTCCAGACTTGCAGCCCCCTCAATTCCAGCCCCACACACACACACTCCAGCTCAGCTGATACCCCTCATTTCTGACCAGAAAGACCTCCCCTTTACACACACTTCAGTAACCTTGCTCACCCTGCCATACTCACTGACGGATAGACTAAATAAGGCAATTTAGCAATTCTGACATTCTCCTGTTTGAACTCTTTCCTTGGACACTACTGCCCTCTCATGGGAGATCCACAGTAAAACATGCTCCTCTTCAACCTCCTCTCCCCTATCTGCTAAAGAGATACACATTTTGAGAAAAGGAGAGGAGAGGGAGACAGGAAAATGGAGCTTTTACCAAGGTGATTTCTGAACTACAGTTCCCAGAATGCTTCTTGTTATCCCCAAATGTGGCCTCACAAGGTGTGTTGGATTGCACATGCCCATATGAGTAGGTGGTGCTCAACCCTCTGAGGCAGTGGGGATACTTGTACTTTAGATAGCTCAGACGTCTACACTGCAAGTATTATAACGACACAGCTGCAACACTGCTATCAAGAGCTTGCTATTGAACCCATACCATGAGGTACCTAGGTACAATCCCTACCCTTCCTGCCATAGCAGCATGCTTAACTATGGCTTCTGGCCAATAGCCTTAGTGCTAAAGACCTATGGCCCCACAGAAACCATGCCCCATGGCTGGATAGACAGTATTCTTGTTGGGTACCTGGTCCATATAAATAACCTAACTGGAACAGGAAGCTGTAACTGTCTGAGCAACAGGCTGTTGCCTGATGGGTGCTGCTTAGACCAGCAGTTCCCAAACTGAGGGTTGTGCACCCAAAGGGGGCTGTGCCATCAGTAGATGGGGTTGCAATGATTCCCAGTGTGCAGAGGATATTTGCTCTATTTTGCTCCATACAGCATGACCTTGCATGTATGGTGCTTTGAGGTCATGATGCATGGAGGACATGATTTTGCTCTACCATCCTTTTCACATTGTGACCTCGCATGCATCATATGTATGAGGTGATGCTGTGGTGAGGATGACATTTTGTAGAGCAACATGGCATCCTCCATGCATTGTGACTTCACATGTATGGTGTGTGAGAGGTCATGCTCTACAGAGGATGCCGATTGTCTCTTTGAAATAGCATCCTCCAATGTATCTGGGGTCCTGGGAGAAAATAGTTAATTAAAATGGAATCATGCCAGCAAAAAGTTTGGGAATCCCTGGCCTAGACCTTGTTGCTTCTCCTGACCTCACCTCTATCTCAGTGGCCTTGCCTCTTGAATTGGATCTTCCAGCTGGTGACCCCTGTGAGAACTTCAACCACTGCCTTGCACTGTGACTTGGACTGATTGATCTGGCTACCTGACCACCTGTGTGCATTTGACCACTGCTCCACACTGCCCCTAGCTTTTCTTGGCCATCAGGCCTCACAGTTTTCTCAGACCTCTTCTATCTTCTCCTAGGCTCATCCTACCCCAAAAGGGTATGGAACCCACCAACTCAGTACTGCAGGTGCCCCAGGGTGCACTGAGACACTAGAAGCAGGTTTCCCACCTGTAGGTGGAAACTAAATTTTACAGGCCACAATGGAACAGTCTTGAGCAGAAAGCTAGGAAAAGATCACTGCGAGTGGATACATATTCCCTAGCCCCACATCCCATGCTGCCTTCTGGACCCCAAACCACAATAACTTTACCTAAGCTCTATGACAGGACCTGAAGCAAATGTGGAGATTTTGCAAAACAGTACAGGCTTTGTTTTCTGCTACAGCCCAACACCTGCCAGATGGACCAGGCAAAGGTGGGACTGCTCATCAGCTTTAATAGGCAAAGCCCTGGAGTGGCTGTCCGATCTGCTAGAGCAGGAGAATCCCATACTGGCCAGCTGGGACGTCTTCCTGAGGGCCTTTGTGACTATTTGCCATGATCCTCACTGGGCTCATACCATGAAGATGGCCTTATGGAAACTTCAGTAGGTCTTGGGGCGAGCTGCAACATATGTGGCCCACTTCCAGTGCCTGGCAGCTGATACAGTTTGGAATGAGCTGAGCCAGCTACACTAATTCCATCTTGGTCTTGGCAAGGAAATAAAAGATGAACTTGCCTCTATGGAACCTCCCACAGATCTAGGTGTGTTTATTGAGCTTTGCATCCAAATCACCACCTGATGTAGTGAAAGGCAACTTGAGAGGAAATGAATCATCACCCGCAATCTCTGCGAAGGCCCCCTCAACTAAGCCCATGCAGGTGGACTTGGGATGGACCCAATTGGACTTTTCTGACTGAGAAAACTGATGGTGAGAGAACTTATGCTTTTACCACAGTGAAACTGGCCACGTGGTCTGTGTCCTGGTAAACCCCTGCACCATGTGGCTCCAAGAAATGACTGCCCAACCTTGATAAGGCAGGTTGAACCTGGACAAACACCAAGAAAACCCCATGCAGCTGCAACTCCAACTTTGGAATTCTGGACAGGTACTTCCCCCCATCTCCAAGAAAGCCCTGATTGACTCTGGGGCAAGAAATAACTTCATGGACTCTACTGTGGCTCAAATACTTGGTCTATCCGTACAACCTAAGGATATCCCTGATTTAGTTGAGACAGTTGAAGGATCACTGCTCTCCTCTGGCCCCATCAGTCAAGAAACTACTGATGTGTGTGGATTACCATGCCCTAAATAAAATCACTGTGCAGAATATTGCTAATCCCAAACCTCTTGGATCAGGTAAGAATAGCCCACATATTCACTAAGTTAGACCTCAGAGTGGCATGCAACCTAATCAAAATCCGATTAATAGAAAGCTGTGTTTTGAACTCCATATGGCCAATTTGAATATCTAGTGATGCCTGTAGGACTTACTAATGCGCCCATGACCTTTCAGCATCTAATTAAAGATCTCTTACAGGGTATGCTGTACCACCATGTGGTTGCCTACTTAGACGACATTCTAATTTACTCCAAAGACCAGCCCATGCAAGATCAGCATGTGCACAATGTCCTAGAAAGACTCCGCCAACATGGACTCTATTCTTGACTGGAGAAATGTATCTTTGATCAACCCACCACAGAATTCTTAGGTTGCGTTCGGCCACCAAAGAAGTTTGCATGTGACCCTGGAAGATGGAAACAGTTTGTGATTGGGCAATGCTGTGTAGCATTCAAAGAAATTCAGTACTTCATTGGGTTTGCAAATTTATATAGAAGCTTTATATGTGACTACTCCCAAATCTTAGCCCCTGTAAGTTCTCTGCTGTGAAAACCATCAAGTTTGCTTGGACATCAGAAGCCTAATAAGCCTTCAAATATCTGAAGATGACATTCACCTCTATGCCCATCATCACACATCCTGACCCAAATCAGCCATTCGTTCTGAAAACCAACACCTTTATCTGGACAGGGGGCTATCCCAAATACAGGAATTTCATCCCTGTGAGTATTATTCCCACAATCTCTCTCTTGCTAAGCACAATTATGACATTTCAAACAAAGAGCTACTTGCCATCAAAGTGGCTTTTGAGACCTGGAGGCATTAGCTAGAAAGAGCCAGACACACTGTTAGGGTATTCATTGACCACAATAATTTAGAATACCTGTGCTCTGCTAAAGCCCTAACCCAACAACAGCTATGATGAGCTCTCTTCTTTTCAAGGTTTGATTTTACTACCTACTGCCCTGGATTCTGTAACAGGAAGGCAGACATTCTGTTCCACAAAGGTGAATATGCCACTGATCCTAAGGTACCCAATGAAGAGCCTTTGCATCTGGAAATTACATCACTTCCTCAGGGGATCACTACTATCTGACATATTTGTGACCATACATTCTTCCCTACCGGATGACCGTTCACACAGACAATCCTAACTTCCAGTGCTGAACCTCACGGTAACGTCATAAACAAGGATGGACTCCTCCTCATTTATAGGTGTATCTAGTCCCTGAGGGACTCCCTCACTTGGAGTGTTTGTCTTTGTCGTGTTGTCTCCTGGGCCAGACACTTCAGTCAGGCAAAGACCACACTCTGGCACGCTGATTGTTCTAGTTGACAAAACTTTGATCCAATTTTCAGGCCTATGCCAGGTCTTGTGATATCTGTGACTGTAACAAAGTGCCCTGAACCAAACCCTTTCGGATGTTATTACCCACCGAGACTCTCTTATGTCCTTGGTCGAGTATTACGACAGACTTCACTGTTGAGTTACCGAAATCTGAGGGATGCCATACCATACTGACAATAAAGGGTTAATTGATGAAGATGGTGCACTTTGTTCCCTACTTACGTCTTCCCACCACTGAGGATGCTGTTCACCTCCTCAACACTCATGTGTTCCGCCTCCCAGACCACATCACCTTAGTCTGCGGGTCCCAGTTTGTATCTCAGTTTTGGCAGGAGGTGTTCTGCCTACTAGCAGTGTATCCCCAAGATGATGGCCAATCAGAAAGATTGAACTGCTAGTAGAACAACATGTGTGATACTTCACAAACTACCACAAAAATGACTGGGCTTCATTGATTCCTCACAGGGAATTCGCATACAACAATGCAAACCAGATCTCTACCAAGATGAGTCTGTTTTTTTGGCATTTATGGTTTCCATTCCTGTTTCCATCTTGCACTGCCCACAGCCCCCTCAGTTCCTGCAGCCTCAGACCTGATTAATCAAATCCGAGGAACACAAGAAGACTTGGAACAAACCCAAGAGACAGCCAAGGCAGCATACAAACATCATGCTGACTGGCACCTTCAGCCCTAGCTATCAGCCAGATGCCTCTAGATAGGCAGACTGTCCCCTTTGAACTAGAAGACAAATGAAACATATCGCCCCACAGAGGCTTTTGATGCCTGTTTTCAGCAGTTGCCTTTTATCGGTCCCAAATAGGTGCAGTTCCAACACCTCACCAATAGGTGTCACCCAGCTAACCAGTTTGAGGCCTGATCATAGCTCCCACCCATGCTAACTTGACAGGGGAGAGTGGTTGAAATTCCTTGCACAACTTCTTCTTTGGCGTTATTTTGGATGGCACAGGGTATGGAGTGGGATATGACACTCCAGCACTGACTCTTACCTCAGATATTCTTCAGTCTCCCTCTCTAGAATTTGGTGGCTAGGAGAGCATTCTGGTTATATAAACACATGCATAGCCAGTGAGCTTCTGCCTGCAATGAACTTCCTCTGATCATGCCATAATGAAGGTTTATTGGACAGAAGTAGTTTGTATATGTGTTTGTGTTTGTTGAGGGGTGAGCCATTTCTCCCCACATCACCATTTCCTTCTTAACCTTTGCTTGCTGCTCATTTTGGTGTTCTTTCCTCCACTTTCTTGAACCCCATGGAGTATAGAATCATAGAAATGTAGGACTGGAAGGGACCTTGATAGTCATCTAGTCCAGTCCCCTGCACTGAGGTAGGATCAGATATTATCTAGACCATCCCTGACAGGTGTTTGACTAACCTGTTGTTAAAAACCTCTAATGACAAAGATTACACAACCTCTTTAGGTAATTTGTTCCAGCGCTTAACTACCCTTACCTCTTGTGATGGAAGAGTTAGGAAGTCTTACAGTTAGGAAGTCTTTCCTAATGTCTAACCGAAATCTTCCTTGGTGCAATTTAAGTTAATTGTTTCTTGTCCTGTCTCCAGTGGAAAATAATTGTTTATCACCCTCCTCTTTAGAACATCCTTTCACATACTTGAAGACTGTTATCATGTCCTCTGTATGTTCCTGTCTCCCAGGAAGTAACACAGAGAGAAATTTCAGGCTCAGCCAGGGGACTCAGTTGTGAGATAGATTTTAATTGAGCTTAGAGTTTTGTTTTGTCTCTTTTTCTCAGTTGAGGGTGGATTGTCCAGAGGACAAAGCAGATGTGATGGACAGGAACAGGGGGTGAAGGAGAGAGAGAGCTACAGAGAGGGAGACAGCGAGAATGAGATCCAGGAAAGCAGCCAAGGATATATGTATGTGTGTGTGTGTGTGTGCTTTTCCACACCCACATACCACAACGCACTGACCCACAACACTTCATGGAACAAATGACCCAAAGAGTTATAACAAGCACACACAAACCAAGTGACACATAGCAGTGAAACTCAATGGTAAGTGGAGATGAACACAGCTCAACATAATGCTCAAAGTCAGCCACACAGATTCCTGCACCTTTCAGCAGACACACCAGAGGTAAAAGGACATTTGGAGATCAGCAGCGACACACACAATACACTGACACAAAGATTCACCCACCCCACAGCAAACAGCCACTGACTACACAGAGTCAAACACAACTATACATGCAGATTCACACTACCCAGCACAACACACAAAGGGAAATGCACACAACCTGACAGCACACTAACTCAGACATACATCTACTCATCACACACACAACAAAAACACCAGCAAATACGCTTGTTCAATCTAAAATCCGAACAGACTGACTGGAACCAACCTGCACACCGAGAGAAAAGACATTCGTTGCACAATCAGACACGCTCACAATGGCCCTCAGCAGGACACAGAGGAAAGCCTCATTCTTATCTTTCTCTTGGTTAATTCCAGCTAGAGAGACCTGCATTCGGGGATTTGAGGAGATAGGAGACCAGCTGGTGGAGTGGAAAAAGGCAAGAAAGGCATGGGGGGATGGTGCAGGAAAGATGGTTTCAGAGTCTGTGTGTTGGGAATTGGCTGGGGAGTTACAGTGCGCCATGGGCAGTGTTCAGAGGACACTTGGGTTACGAAAGTTGTGTCCAGCGAAGCGAGCTTCACCCCCAAGTTCTTCCTCAATCCTGCCAGAGAAAGAAAGAGAGATAGTGCAACTGAGAGCCTCAACGTGAGGGATTGTCCTGCAAGTGCAATACATAGGTTGCAAGTCATACAGCAAGTCATACAGGAGCGTGGAATGGGGCAGAGCAGGAAAACAGGCCACTGTAAGTGCGGTGACTGCATTGACAGAGGCATCATGTCTTGGAGTAGGAAAAGACAAGTCAGCTCTGGGGTAACAGCACCTAGGTTACTGCACTCAGATCTGGAATCCTTCTTGGTACCAGGAAGACATGCCCGTGCTGGCATCCTTAGTCCTGGACACTCCCTCTCTCCCTGCACTGTTAGTTCCTCCTGCCCCAGTGAGTCTGTCTCCTAGTGGAGCCAGAGAGACATTCCTGCCCTTGCATTCTCAGCCCCAAGCCACTCACCTCATGAGCTGGTTGTATTTGGCCAGTCGCTCAGACCTGCAGGGGGCTCCGGTCTTTATCTGTAAAATATTCAACACAAAGAACAGTGTGAGACACCCCCGCACACACACACGCATATACCAGCTGTCCCGCATGGGACCCTGAGTGTGCTGTGAGAGGTAGGAGGGGGATTCATGCTCTATGTTAATTCAGTGCCAGTCTTCACCTCCCCTCTTCCTCCCTGAAGCTCGCCAGGGCCTGGATTTCAGCTTAGCTGCCACGTACCTGCCCAGTACACAAGCCCACAACCAGGTCAGCAATGAAGGTGTCTTCAGTCTCCCCAGATCGGTGACTCACCATCACGCCCCAGCCATTCTCCTGGGCCAACTTACAGCTGCAGAGAGAAATGAAGTAAATGGATCATCCTTTTTGGGCCTCCACCTGCTGGGGATGGAACCCTGACACCCCCACTCCCAGTGATGGTTCTGGGGGCTTTTACCCATGGTGATGGGGATCAAGGCTTTGTCTATACACAAAAACTATACTGATTTGTGTAGGAAGTGCTGTAGTTAGATTGGTGCTGGGAGCAGGTGGCTGGTTGGACTCACGCTTGAATGGCTTCAGTAACTGATCCAATCTGGTTGACTTTGAGCAGGAGGCAGTTGCAGGCTTTTTCCTCAACAGCTCGCTCGATGCGCTTGGGATTGGTCACTGTCAGGTCGTCCCCCACAATCTGAATCCCCACATTAGCTGTGAACTTGGACCAGGCCTCCCAGTCATCCTGATCAAAGGGATCCTCAATGGAGACCACTGCAGAAACAGGGGAAGATGGGTGAGTTAAAGCTGCCCCACTTCCCAATCTACAAGGATGGTGGGGCCACATCCTGGGACACAAGCACTAAGATTTGCAAAGCACAGCAGCTCACCTGGGTAATCACGAACAAAGCTTTGGTAGAGGTCACCCAGCTCATCGGCAGAGATGTAACGGCTGGGGTCATCAGGGGATTTGAAGTCCAAGTCGTATTTGCCATCACGGTAGAACTCAGATGCTGCCACATCCATGCCAATGACAATTTTCTCAGTGTAACCGGCTTTGTCAATGGCTTCCTTGAGGAGTTCCAGAGCTGGGATGGGGAAAGAGACAGAATAAGATCCAGCCACCTCTAGTTGTTTTGGAAAAACTCCACCCAAACCCCAGATATTCAACTGCCTGAGGGCAGGACAACTGAGAGCAGTTAGGAGGAATGGTACCTCTCTCATAAGACCCTGCATGGGGAGAGGGGGAATGCAGACTATACAGGAGTTTGCAGTGGGACAGAGCATGGGATGAGTATGTAAGTTGGGGCTGAATATCCCAAGGTCTTATGTTCCAAAGCAGAAAGGGGAGAGTCCCTCCGTGTGTGGCTCTGGGGAGACTCCACCCGTCATGCTGAGCCCAGCTGTGGGCTCCTCAATCCCAGATAGAGAATAACAAGCTGTGGGAGCTGGAGGGGTAAAGTTCTGGGAACCGATTCAAAGAGCAAAGCCCTGCTGAGTAATGCCACGACCGAGGGGGACGGACATGAGAACTGTCTGCTAGTGTGTGAGGAATATAAGCCCCAGAGGGAAGATGTTGTTTATGGGGACTGGGAATGGTGAGAGATTAAGCCAAGGGAAAGGAGCTCAGGAGCTAGATTCTGAGGCTGAGGGATCTGTGATCCTGGGGAGCTGCTGCACCAAGGGACAGAGCATGGGCCCAGCACCTGGGGAATGAGGAATCAGGTGTCCTGGGGAAGGCTGGAGATTGTGAGTGTGCCCTGAGCCTCAGCATGGAGGCTTTGCTCCCTTCTCTTGATGTCTCTCACCTTCGCTGTTCTCCAGGATGTTGGGGGCGAAGCCACCCTCATCACCCACATTGGTGGCATCCTTCCCATACTTTTCCTTGATGACGCTCTTGAGGTTGTGGTAGACCTCGGCTCCAATGCGCATGGCATCCCGGAAGCTTTCAGCCCCCACAGGCAGGATCATGAACTCCTGCATGGCCAGCTTGTTCCCTGCGTGGGAGCCTCCGTTGATCACATTGAAGGCCTGGAAAAGTCCAGAAAGAAGCTGGGGGTGAAACTGTCAATATCCCAGCCCGGTACCAGAGGGGCCTTCTGCTGAGAGGGTGTTTGAAGTCCTTATGTTCCCACAGTTCTGGCATCCCCACCCCACTCCCCAGTTCTCTAAGTCTGTTTGCAAGTGGGCTTTGATGCCAGGGGTAGAAGGTTCTTACAGGTACTGGAAGGATGAGATCAGCGTTCCCAGCCAGGTCAGCAATGTGTCGATACAGGGGCACATCCTTCTCCGCAGCACCTGCCTTGCACACAGCCAGAGAGACCCCCAGGATGGCATTGGCTCCAAATTTAGCTGTGGACATTCCAAAATCAGGAAGGTATGAATTCTCCAAACATCTTCAGGCCTGCCATGCAGCCCCCTGCTATTCCAGTGCTGGGCTCCCCATCCAGCTCTGCCAATTCCCTTCAGTCCTGCCCTACAGCCCCCTGCTATTCCAGCTCTGGGTTCCCCACACAGCTCTATCAGTGCCCCTCAGTCCCACTGCTATTCCAGTCCTGGGCTCCCCACACAGCTCTGCCAATGCCCCCCAGTCTAGCTCTGAAGTATCACCCCACGCACCTCTACATTTCTATTTCCCATACCAAAGGAGAGTGGAATTACATTTATTTTCTGTCCCGTCCATCTCTAGCATGAGGTTGTCTATTTTCTCTTGATCCACCACAGAGAGACCCTGCAAGAAGACACATCTGCTAAGATGGGATGATGCTCAGGTAAGGGAGGGCTGTGTGTGTAACTGCATAGCACTTCTGTAGCACTTGGATTTGGTATACATTGCACCTTTGCTCTGGTTGTGAGGAACTGGTTCTGTGGGTGAGCCATTAGGTTTACCACCTCTCTGGTACAAAAAAACAGGACATCTGGGGAGATCCTGAGCCCATACAATTGGCCAGCTGGCAGTGTATAATGAGCCTCCTTACAGATTTTCCAGGCCAGCTACCTCACAAAAGGGTCTGAGTAAACCCAGACAGTGGCTGCCCTACAGCCATAAAGCACTGTCACTGTTTGATGAGGCCATGAAACACTTCACGGGAAATTCCAGCTTCTGCACAAATAAAATCCATAGGCCAAAGCATTGTGAATGCCAAGCTGGCCACAGCGGGGGGATGGGGAGAATGAGACAAATGGGAATAGGTTTGGAGGATTTGGATGAGGAGTGAGCAGTTCTCCAAGAGGCGCATGTGTGAAAGAGAGAGAGTATTACAATGAGGAGCAGCTGGAGAGGTGCCAGATCAGACGGTAACTGGAATATAGGGAAGGGCCATATGGAATAAAGCCCCACTCACCCAGTGGAGCAGAGACCTGTCAATTGTGCGCACGCGCACATGCACACACACACTCACACACACACACACACACAGGCCTGTGAAGGTGTGTGCCTGGAGTCACAGGGAACAGCAATGTGCCAACCCAGTTGGTGAAAAGAAGAGAGAGACAGAGGCAGAAAGGGATTAGAAAGCAAGAGAGTAAAATAAACCTTCCAGAAAGGAGATTAAAGAGAAATCCTTACAGAGCCCAGGAGAGCTGGGGCGATAGTGCTGTTGATATGATCCACGGCCTGCAGGACCCCTAGAAAAGGGAAAATACAGCGAATGAGGCAAAGAAAGAGACAGAGACAGCTGGAGATTCAAGGCCTAATTCTCCACTCAGTCACACCAGCTTTATATTTGTGTGACTCCACTGAGGTTAGTGGAAATCAGGAGTGCTGAGTGCAGAATCAGGCCCTGAGAGGGATGGGCACGCATGTATGTACACACTGGGGCTAAGTTGCCCAGGACTGTTCAGTGAAGGTGAGCAGGAGCTGAACTGTCCCCACCTTTTCCGAGGAATCGGAACTTGTCATTGTCTCGCAGCTCCAGAGCTTCGTAGATGCCAGTGGAAGCGCCACTGGGAACTGCAGCGCGGAACATGCCTGAGAGAGAGAAAAATACAGGTCTGAAAAGAGTGGAAAGAAGACAGGAAGAGGGAAGTTTCTAAGCCCCTATGCACCTCTTTTTTTGTCTATCCTCCTCAATGTAACTTACAGCCCACAAGCTGTTTGGATAGTGGCATTACCCCACAATATAGGTGGGGAAACTGTGATGCAAGGAGGGGAAAGGACTCACTCAAGGTCACACAGTGAGACAGTTGCAGAGCCATGTAGAGAACCTAGGTGTTCTGACTCCCAGCTCCTCCCTGGGGTGCACCCATTATATCCTACTCCATCTCAGAACTAAAGCTAGAATGCAGGAGGCCTGTTCCTCAGTCTCATACTCAAATATCTTAGTCTCCTCCCCTTCTAGGGGAGTCTGAGTTTGAAGGGTAGCTGATGGGTAATATCTCCATTTTTTATATTTAATTGAATAAAGAAGTGAATGAAACATTCAGCTCTAGAGGCAGACAGAAACCTGACACAAACACAAATACACATGGATATGTGCACAGATATAAACACACAGGAGTACTTGCACATGTATGCATATTAATCTACATTATAAATCAATAAACATGCAAGGCCCATGACCATGCACATGCCTGAAGATACAGCTAGACTCTATAAATACCTACTAGACAAAGAAACACAGCTCTGTGACATTGTACAGACATGGAGGCACACATGCATGCATTCACATATTCAGGGACAGGTAGCATTAATATACTTAGGGATAGGTAGTTTTTACTGTATACACAGACTTACAACTCATCATCAGCAGTTTCATTTCAGTTTCCGGTGAGTATCTCTCTCTGATGCTCATGTACTAGGTCAACATTGGACTGTAAACCTGCTGGAGGCTAATGAATATTCATGCTGCAGAGCATGCACACATTCACTAGAAAAATCACTCACAGACACCTACCTATAGATCCAGCCACAAACTCTGGTCCTTCAGCTCCAAAACCCCAGGCCTCTCCTGCCTCAGCTAACAGAAGACCTCTCAGATGACATGAATTGTATGGGTGGTGCCTTCTCCTCTCTGGGAGCTCAGTGACAGACACACATGCACACCTCCTACACACTTATCAGCATAAATTCATCCACTCATTTGATAACTTTGGGACCCAATTTCTCTGAGTTATAAATTCACCAGCATGAATTAAGTGGTCAAGGTTCTGGGTGTTGCAAGGAGACGGTGCACGGCTGGTGAAGAAACAAAACTTATCCACATTGTGGGTGCTATTTCCTACCCAGCTGCCTCCCAGTGCTGGAAAGTCCAGACATGTGCAGTCTCCTTTCACCTTGTCACACATACCTTTTTCTGTGTACAAATCCACTTCAACGGTGGGATTCCCACGGGAATCCAGGATCTCCCGGGAATGAATCTTTTCAATGGACATGATGATCCTGGTCTTTCCTGCAAAGGAGCTGAAGACAGGCAGCTGTGGGAGGAGAAGCTCACATTCTATCTGGGATATGGCTCTCAGCTCTGGGCCCTTCATTCCCAGAAAGACAGTGACAGACAGGCTATGTCTGAATTTCCTTGGAGCTCCAGGTGCGATTCCCAGTTCACAGAGACATGCTCAGGCTGATGCACTAAAAATAGTGGTGTAGCAAGGACAGTGGTGAGCAGAAGCACAGGCTATCCGACCTACGCACATACCCTCAGGATCCGCGCAGGTTTGTACTTGGCCTGGCTAGTCGGGGCCATCACTCATGACTGCTCATGCTACCATGGCCACACTGCTATTTTTAGCACACTAGCTCGAGCAGAGCTGGCACGTGTGTATCTACCTGAGTTGGGAATCTTCCCCAAGTGTAGATGCAACATTGGAGACAAGCCAGAGAAACGCTTCTGGGGCCTCAAGGGTTGGGTTCTGGGGACAGGTGGGTTAAACCTACCTGGCTCCTGGAAGCTATGGCTAAGAGAAGGACATGCAAATTGCTGGCAAATGCCTGAAGGTGTGATTCATCAGGGAAGGGGGTTGTTTAGGGCAACACTGCTAATGGGGCTGCAGGTGAAGCAGAGGGAAGCAGTTCTCCCTTCCTTCTGGATCCTGGTTTCTAGTGGTGGGGCTGATCCAAACATTGCAGTTTTAAATCACAGGGCACAGCTCAGGGATCACCTTTCCATTAAAATTCCAATACACTGTTCTATCCCACAGTCATCCTTGAGAGTCACATTTCAAAGCCTCAGAGTCTGTAGGTTGCACACCTGTGCTTTGGAGGGTGGGGGTCAGTGGAGGAAAGGATGAAACTGAGACAAGGCAAAGGAACATGGGAATCAGGAGCACAGGGCCCTAGCATGGAGGGGGCTGTGAGCCCAGGGAGCTGTCTCCCAGAGGGAAGGGCCTGGACCCCCAGCATTAGGGAAAGTGGGCACTAAGGATCCCCAGGAATGGACTCAGTGGAATGTGCTTGTCTTGCAGCCCAGGGGGAGGAAAGAGGGATATGGGTTTGGTCCCAGCTTTTAAATCTTTAGTTCTATATGTAAATCATGCTAATGAGTGTGGTGGGATGGGGAAGATGGAGGTCTCCTGTATTGTGAGGGTTGGGAGATGAGGAGATTTGAAGATTCAGTCATAGCTAACCAAGTTGGGGGTTGGGGAGCAGAGCAGCTTTGAAGGCCGCTTGTCTGATTGATCATGCTATTTGGGTGTCCAGAGACGCCCTTCCCCCATTCCAGTTCCCCTTCCCAACAATCTGAGGCCCATATGGCTTCTCACCCAACTGCCACCCATCTATTGGCTGACAGAGAAGGTGCCTAGCAAAAACTCTAGGAAGTGATACCCTAGGGGAGGAGATGGGGGAACTCAATGCCCCATTCCCCCCCACCACAAGCCATAGCCCCTTGAATCCCCCCAGCACCTATCACTTCCCTTCTCTACCTGTCCTTATTGCTTCCTCTCTCCTCCCTCTTTTCTTCATCACCCTTCCCTTCCTCTCTTGTTCACACAGGTTCAAAACCCCCACCCCCATCCCCCAGGGGTAATCAGTTCTGAGTGGGGATATTAAACCCAACCGGAAGCTGAGACCAGGGAAAAATCAATTCTCAGTTGGTGAGCCCTGCAAAGCCTTTGTGCAGGGGACAAATGCCCAGTACAAGGCACAGTGAGGTGGGGGTGGGCAAAGATTTACACCTCACCAGTATCTGTGTGCAGTGCCTGTGGTGGAGGGAGCAGAGGGGAGCCCAGGCACAGCCCATACTGGGGGCAGGAGCTAGTCTCAAGCCCATTGTCCTGGTGTCTGGAAATCACAATGTTGTTTCAGAAAACTTCTCCAATGTTGAGAAATCTCAGCCAGTGAAGCTGAGAGTCTTTAGAGCCCAAGCGGGGCTGTTCTCCTTGCAACTCCCTTCACAGCCACCATCTGGGCTGGCATCCTCATCAGCTGCCCTAGCAGCTGCTCTGCAAGCAGAATTTCTCACGCAGTCTGTCAGACCTCAGAGGCACTTCCCCCATGGTAGTGCCCTGTGGGTGTACATTTCTCTCATGGCAGTGCCCTGGCAGTACCCTAGCAGGTAGCATATAGAAGGGAGGGGGCAAGATCGCACAAGTGTGAGTTTCCCCACAGTGGAGCCCCAATGAGGACACATGAACTGTAGTAACCATTTCCCAACATTGCTAGCTTCATCCCAGACTGTCCATTTTCCTCTTCTACCCAATCCTGCCAAAGGCCACAGAGCAGCTGGCACAAAGACATCAAAGGAACTAGACCTCAGCCATACTGCATCCCCATGACCCAATCACTCTCTCTGTTCCTCTTTCCTCTCCACTCTGTACCCTTCCTTCCTCGCTTCTCTCTGTCTCTCACTGTCTCCACCTCCAAGGCCCCAGACAGAGGAAGAGCCGCACTGCAACTCACTGGCTGCAGCAGTGCTGTCCTGAAAGGAGATCAGGGACGGATAAGTGGGATAAGGGATTGGAACAGAGCCACAGCCTGGGACTCAGATGCAGCTGAAGAAGAAAAGGGCAGCCATCAGGCTGAAGGGTACACAGGCCCTTGGGAGAGGCAGGCTGGATAGCTTCCGCAAGGAGCCATCACACAGTGCTGAAATAGGGACTGGTGGCTGGTGAAATGGGCAACGTTGGCAGGAGGCTTGCACTGCTGTAGTTTCCCCAGGCTGGCACTGCTTCAAGGAAGTTCACACTGCCAGGGCATGGTGTTGTAAAAGCTAACACTGCTGCATCTCCCCATCCCCTGCTTGCCAAGCCGGGAAGTAGCAAGGACTGCCCAATCCTCCTCCCTAATCCTCAACCTGCTGCAGTCCTCCACAAAGCAGCACTGGTAGGGCACTGCTGTAAGGCAGCTGGCACTGCTGCAGTTCCCCCAGGCTCGGCACTGCTCCCAGGAAGCTCACGCTGCTGCAGTGCTGTGGCTGCTGCAGTTAGTGCTTGCTTGACTGCCATCTTTCCCCATCACTGTCCCACAGCAGGGTGTCGGGCTGTGAACTATATGATGTCGCACAAGGCAATTCCCCTCCCTCCCCCTGGGAGGCAGCTCTGTGATGCTGCCAATGCCCTGCTAGACTAGGAAACCAGCCTGATTCCAGGGTACAGCAAAGCTGGTCCCTCCTGGTTCCCTCCTCCATGTATGATGCTCACCAGCACTCAGATTAGGCCCCCTCCTAGCACCAAGCTCTTTCAGAGACATCAGAAATCAGCTCTCTAAGCCACAGCATTTCCCTTGGGAACAGAACCTACCTCTGGTAGTTGACCCTTCCCCAGATAAATACCCCATGGAGAGGCACAGCTATGTTGTCCTGCAGCTTTGTGATGTAGCACAGATAAGGGCAGGACAGAGGGGGATTGCATGACATTAAAATAAGAAGGAAAGGAGAGAAGCAGAGGAGGGAGAATGCAGGGGGAGGGGAGAGCAGGAGGAGGAAGTGAGGGGAGTTTAGCTAGTTTATTTGCCTCTCCACCTTGTCCCTTTCTCCAAGAACCCAAATGCTGGGAGGTGCTGGGGGTCCCCAGGATGGGGAGTGTAGAGATGCACAGGGGGATGTTGGATGTGAGGGGGACACTTACCTTTCTAAGGCAGGTGTGAGCAAGAGACTGAGAAAGTGCTGCTGGAAGGAGGAGGAGAATGGAGCTGAGGAAAGATGCAGGAGCAGGACCTCAAGGGGAGATGATGTGTCCTCTAAGCCAACAGCGGCAGCAGCAGCAGGATGGAGACGCCCCTGATAGGGCCGAGACAGCAGCATGTGACCCAGAGCTGCGATGAGTCAGGATTTAGAAGAAGCTTTGCAAACAGCACGTAGGGGATGGAGAGAGTGAGCCAGAGACACAGAAGGAGAGGAGAGGAGAGGGGCCCAGGATAATGAACTTCACTCACACTAGATTCATTAATTCTTTTTATTCAAAGCAGAAAATATTGCAGGAGCTTCAGGCTCCACAATTCAAATTGCACAGACCTTAACTGTTCCTCCTCCTTGGGCCTGTGATGAGCATAGCCTGTGCTGCACTGACTGCAATAGAGCTGCATTCCCTTGGGCAGCACAGGGGGGTGTCTGACACCAACCTCTCCTAGGAGAGACAGGGAGTGTGGGCAAAGGAAAGGTCTCTAAGGGCCAAATACACGGAACTGTAGAACATTGATCCTGCTCCCTGGCCAACCTACTCCTGCCCTGATCCCCACAGAGTTCTGAGGGAGTCTACTGGCAGCTGGAGGGTCACTCAGTCACTTCCCCTTGGGCAGATTCCTCCATTTCCTGAGGGAAAAAAAGAAAAGGGAGAGGTTAACAAGGATGATTCCAGATGTTTCTTTCTTCCCTCCTTGTGGAGTAGGTGACTCTATAATTGTTCTGATTGTTTTCTCAATGCTGATCCTTTCATTAGCTAAGGGATCACATGCCCCAGGCCATTTTATATGGCACATCTGATGCAGCATGTTTCAGAGGATATTTCACACACTGTACTCTCTCTTGGGGCTCTACTTTAGGATTTCTTTTTCCCCTTAATCTAAAGAAAAGAAAGACTGAAAATCGCTAGTCTTTCTCCTTTCCAAGTCTCTTCCCACCCCCTTACCCCTGCTTCCTCTGCCCTAACCTGTTCCTCATCCCGGCGTCGCTGCCGTGTCTCCTCGGCCTCTGCCCGCTCATCTTCCTCAAAGAAATCCTTGTCGAGACGCTCAAGACGGGGAAGCAGCACCAGAGCCTCCATCCGGTATTCACCTTCATCAGAACAGGGGTTGTCCATCAGCACCAGTGCCCGCAGCATGGGCAGAACTTGCAGCTTTGCCATCTCCTGAAGGTTTAGAATCCCATTGCCCCTGCAAGGGGGTAAGGGAGAAAAACAGGGAGAGAGAATAACTCTGTTTATTGAGATTTCCCCCAGTGAAAATAACAATAAAGTGATCGAACAGACATGACCCACTGAAAGGGACTCATCAGCAAACAGCCCTGAGCACCTGGGGCTCTCCAAACTGAGAGAGACAAAAAGATAGACCTTCCCCTCTCTGGATTTCCTTAGGTTTCTCCTCTGTGTACAAACAGCCCTGGGGATCAGCCAGTGTCATCGCCTCCCCAGTACAGCAAATACCAAGGAGAAAAGGGTATTTGCAGTCACCAGCAAGGTACTGAAGAGGGGAGGGCAGAGGGACCAAAGAGGATTTTAGCAAAGGGTACAAAGTGCAGCAGGGGAGATCTGAGATGGATGTGGAGGGGCCAATCTTTCTGAAGGAACATAGTGGCAAAGAGTAGCATCCCAAAGTGGTCGAGGAATCAGAGCACTTGGGCACATCAAAGTGGCTTAGGCCTGGCCCTTAGAGACCAGTGGGCCTGGAAGACCAATCCAGCGCCACCTGCTGGTGAAGACTGGTGTCTCCAAAGCAGATAACTTGACATGCTTTGCTGAGAGCAGTCCCATTTTCCACAGGGGGTTCCCAGCACACCAGAAGGGTCTCCAGGGCCAAAGTTGGTCAGGGGAGGACTCACCGCAGATTGAGGTACTGCAGGCACTTCATGCTCTTAGAGAAGCCATCCAGGGTCTCAAGCTTGTTATCACGAAGATGCAGGGTAGTAAGCTGAACCAGTTCCTCCAGGCCCTCAAGGTGGGTAATGAAGTTTTGAGCCTGAGCACCAGGAAGGGAGAGGAGAGATTGGGATCAGAGAAGGAAAGAATGTTGAAGAAAGGGAGCAGAGAATCAGAATAATGCTATAATGTTAAATCCTTTTCACTTTCCACATACTCATCACCCTGGTGCACTCCTCTAATGTGTACCCTTTTCTGGGGTGGGGCACAACAACTATTTAACAATCCAATGACAGTGCTGTGCAGTGACTTAGGATAGGAGGCTCCATGGACTATTGTTTCCAATAGAAGCTGAAAAATAAGAAATAGAAGAAAAAAATTTAGGGATGATGAGTCCCTCAGAGGGCTGGGGCACATGACTTGTGAGGAGAGGCTGAGAGAACTGGGCTTGTTTAGTCTGCAGAAGAGAAGAGTGTGGGTGAGGGTGAGATTTGATAGCAACCTTCAGCTACCTGAAGGGGAGGTCTGAAGAGGATGGAGCTCGGCTCTTCTCAGTGGTGGTAGATGACAGAACAAGAACCAATGGTCTCAAGTTGCAATGCGGGGGTGGGGTGGGTGGGTGTCTAGGCTGGATGTTAGGAAACACTATTTCACTAGGATGGTGGTAAAGCACTGGAATGGGTTACTTAGGGAAGTGGTGGAATTGCCATCCTTACAGGTTTTTAAGGTCCGGCTTGACAAAGCCCTGGCTGGGATGATTTAGTTGGGGTTGGTCCTGAGGTCTCTTCCAATTCTAATCTTATATGATTCTATGACGGAAACTAAAACAATCTGAGCTGGAATTTGAGTATGAGGGTTAACACCCTGACTTGGGCAAAGGGATAGGGGATCTTTCACGCCAACAAGGACTCAAGAAAACTGTTTTGTGAAAGACTTAATCTCCAGCATCAAGTCCCCTACTGAGTTACTGAGTAACCCAACTACTCCCTGCAGCACAGTGGGCCCTAGAATTACACTGGGGCATTAAGAGCATTACTATTAGAGAATAGAGTGAGCCCTATGGCTCACTCACAGCACTACCAGCACAGTGCCTCCTACCACAATCTGTGGCCTAGGGTTCTAAATTATGGCCCTATGTGTTTGATTATAAATTGAAAATGTGTTAGCAGGGTTGGCAGATTGGATCAGTCCAGTGGGCCATGTAGTCTGCCCTCCTTGCCTCTGAGTGGCCAGAAACAGACATGTCAGAGGGAGGGATAAGAAATATTGCAGGAGGCAAATGTGAGAAAATCTGCCCCTGAACTCCGGGATGGTTTAAGTGCTAAACAGGGAAGTGTTATGTTCCTTCCAATTTTTTGTAGGCTTTACTGTTATAACTGGATATTTTTGTTATACATATAAATGACCAGTCCCTCTTTGAATCTTGCTAAGTGCTTGGCTTCAACAACTCTCTCTGTCAATAAATTCCATGGTCTAATCACATGTTGTGTGAAAAAATATTTCCTTGTAATGGTTTTTAATTTGCCACCTTTCAATTTTATTGAATATCTCATTGTTCTTGTGTTAGGGGACAGGAGGAACAGAAGTTCCTGATTCATCTAGTCTAGGCCAGTCTTCATTGCAGTTATAGGAGAGGCTGGGACAGTTTGGATAAGAGGGGGAAAAATAGGGTGAAGCTTATGGGGAAATGGACAGACGAGTCTGTACCCACTAGAGCACACTCCGTTCCAGAGCCTGCAATGGAACCAAACATCCCTCACCAGAGTTATATTTCATATTTCTAGTTTCAGAAACAAGAATGATACATTCATACAAATAGGATGAACACATTCAGTAGATTATAAACTTTGTAATAATACCTTACAAGAGACCTTTTGCGTGAAGCATATTCCAGTTACATTATATTTTATTAGCTTATTTTCATAAAATCATAGAATCATAGAAGATTAGGGTTGAAGAGACCTCAGGAGGTCATCTAGTTGAGGTGGTGGAATTGCCATCCTTAGAGGTTTTTAAGGTTTGGCTCAAAGCAGGACCAACACCAACTAAATCATCCCAGTCAAGGCTTTGTCAAGCCAAGCCTTAAAAACTTCTAAGGACGGCAATTCCACCACCTCCCTAGATAACCCATTCCAGTACTTCACCATCCTTCTTGTGAAATAGTGTTTTCTAATATCCAGCCCAGACCTTCACCACTGCAACTTGAGACCATTGCTTCTTGTTCTGTCATCTGCCACCACTGAGAACAGCCTAGCTCAGAGGTGGCCAAACTATGGCCTGCAGGCCACATCCGGCCAACGGGACTATTCTGCCTGGTCCTTGAGCTCCTGCCAAGGAGGCTAGCCATTGGCTCCTCCCCTGCTATCCCTCCTCTCTAACTGTATATTGTTGTTAGGTTATTGCTAGGCTTCAGAGTAGCGACTCAGCCACTTCATTTTTTATCTCCTTCAGCACTCTTGGGTTTAACCATCTGGGCCTGGGGACTTATTACTGTTTAATTTATCAATTTATTCCAAAACCTCCTCTATTGACACCTCAGTCTGGGACTATTCCTCTGATTTTTCTCTGAGAAAGAATGGCTGGATTGTGAGGCTCTCTCCCACATTCTCTACAGTGAAATCCAATGCAAATAATTCATTTAGTTTCTTTGCAACAGCCTTGTTTTCCTTGAGTGCGCCTTTAGCACTCTGATTGCCTAGTGAGCCCCACTGACTGTTTGGGAAACTTCCTACTTCTGATGTACTTAAAAAAAATTGCTGTTAGTTTTTTTGTCTTTAACTAGTTGCTTTTCACATTATTTCTTCGGCTGCCTTACTATACTTTTACACTTGATTTGCCACAGGCTGTGTTCCTTCCCATTTTCCTCATTAGGATTTTATTTCCAGTTTTTAAAGAATGCCTATTTGCCTCTAACCACCTCTTCTGCTCTACTGTTTAGTCATGGTGGCATTTTTTTGTTCTCTTAACTGTTGTTTTTTTTCAATTTGGCGTATACATTTAGTTTGAGCCTCTGTTATGGTGTTTTTAAATAGCTTCCATGCAGGTTGCAGCCATTTCATCTGTGTGACTGTACCTTTTAATATATGTTTAACTAGCTTCTGCATTTTTGCATAGTCCCCCTTTCCGAAATTAAATGTTGCTGTGGTAGCTTTCTTTGGCATTTCCCCCTACAACGATGTGAAATTTAATTACATTATGGTTGCTATTATGAAGTGATTCAGCTATATTCACCTCTTGGACCAGAGCCTGTGCTCCACTTAGAACTAAATCAACAATTTCCTTTCCCTTTGTAGGTTCCAGAACTAGCTGCTCCCAAGAAGCAGACATTAATGGTGTCTAGAAATTTTATCTCTGCATCCCATCCTGAGGTGACATGTACCTAGTCAATATCCGGATAGTTGAAATTCTCCATGGTTATTATGTTTTTGGCCTTTGTAGCCTCTCTAATGTCTCTGAGCATTTCATAATCACCATCATCATCCTGGTCAGTAGTATAATTGTACTGCTATACTTTTATTGTTCAAATATGGAATTTCTATCCACAGAAATTTTATAGGACAGTTTGATTCATATAAGATTTGTATTTTATTTAACTCTAGGCTTTCCTTCATATATAGTGCCACTTTCCCACCAGCACAACCTATTCTCTTGTTCCAATGTATTTTGTACCCTGAAATTACTGTGTCCCACTGATTATCTTCATTCCACCATGTTGCTGTGATGCCTATTATATCACTCTCCTCATTTAATGTCAGGCACTCTAATTCACCCATTTTAGTATTTAGACTTCTAGTATCTATGTATAAATGTAACACATGTGCCTAATAGGGAAATATCTCTTTAGGAGACCCAGGGCCAGTATAACCACTAGGCAAACAAGGCGGCTGTCTAGGGCGCCAAGATCTGGGGGCACCAAAAAGCGCTCGGGCAGGGGAGTGGCGGCTGAGCCCTGTGTTCTGCTTGGGGGGATGGTGGCGTGCGAGGACTCCATGCCCGTGTCCCGCTTTGGGGATGGGGGGTGGGTGGCAGTGCGTGAGGCCTCTGTGCCCGTGTCCCGTGTGGGCAAGGAGGCGTGCAAGGGCTCTGTGCCCGTGTCCGGTGGGGAGGCGTGCAAGGGCTCCGTGCCTGTGTCCTGTGGGGGTGGGGAGGCGTGCAAGGGCTCCATGCCTGTGTTCCGCTTGCGGGGGAGGTGGCGGCACATGAGGGCTCTGTGCCCATGTCCTGCTTAGGAGGGGGGGTGGCGGGCGAGGGCTCCGTGCCCATGTTCCACCTGTGGGGAGTGGGGTGGGGTGGGGGCACACAAGGGCTCTATGCCCATGTTCCATGGAGGTGGGGAGGCATGCGAGGGCTCCGTGCCCATGTTCCGTGGGGGTGGGGAGGCGCACGAGGTCTCCGTGCCTGTGTCTCGCTTCGGGAGGGAGGCGGCGGTGGCGCGCAAGGGCTCTGTGCCCGTGTCCTGCTTGGTAGAGGGGGTGGCGTTGTGCAAGGGCTCCGTGCCCTGCTTGGGGGAGGGTCAGGAGGCGGTGGTGTGCAAGGGCTCTGTGCCCATGTCCCTGGGGATGGGGTGGCTGTGGAGGGTGTGGCTGAGCCTGGATCGCCCCCAGACCCTGGTGGAGAGGAAAGGGGGCGCAAAGTGGAAGTTTCGCTTAGGGCACAAAATATCCTTGCACTGGCCCTCAGGAGACCAAATGCGGGGGAGGTAGGAGTGAGCTGTGTCTGGATCATTGTTGCTAGACAGATTAAGCACTCCACATCCAGAAGCTTCTGGAACTGGGTGTGGTAGTTTTGGGTCTGCTCCAAAAGATTCCCTGTTGTTGGAGTCAGACTCCATGAGGGTAAGCAGCTAGAGCTGCCACTTTACAAAGGACCACGTGCCCTGTGTGAGTTGGGGGAAGCTGAGCGCAGGAGCAGGAAGCAGGCTGTTGTCCCCAACACTGAAAAATTTTGCAGCAGGTTAGTGAAACTGTTAACCCTCCAACAGGGAAGAATGGCAATGCTAATTATAACATGGGGAAATTGGGAGGGAAGAATAACTATTTTAGTCGTATGTTTTGAATGTTGTTTTGATTTTAGCCAGACTGTTCTAGTTAAATTGTCTTAGCTTAGCAAGTCTGAGTCACCAACTTTTCTTTAAATGTAGTAATGGGGAAAGAGTCATTTCTATTTTGCTATTCTCAGTTTTGTATTTTCTTATAACAGGGTTTTCTTTAAATCTATGTACTTAACTGAGTGGTTGGTTAATCAGTTAGCTGGCTGGCTAGCAGTGATTGCAGCAGAGGAAGAGTCTGCGTTCATTTCAACTGAAGATTCATACAAGCAAGTGGAGGGAAGATGTTCTAGACCAGGGGTGGGCAACCTTTTTGGGCTGAGGGCCACATTGTGGAATAGAAAATGTATGGCGGGCCATGAACTCTCATAAAACTGGGGTTGGGGTGTGGGCTCTGGGATGAGGCTAGGGAGGAGGAGTTTGAGGTATAGAAGGGTGCTGTGGACTGGGACTGAGGGGTTTGGAGGGCTGGAGGGGGATCAGGGCTGGAGCAGAGTTGCAGGAAGGGGTGCAGGTTCTGGCTGGAGGTGTGGGCTCTGGGGTGGGGCTTGGGATGAGAGGTTTGGATGCAGGAGGGTGCTCTGGGCTGGGGTCGAGGCATTTGGAGAGTGGGAGAGGGATCAGGACTGGGGCAGGAGGGTTGGGGCATGTGGAGAGGTTCATGGGGTGCAAACTCCAAGTGGCACTTACCTCAAGTAGCTCCTGGAAACAGTGGCATGTCCCTTTCCACCCCAGCTCCTACCTGGAGGAGTGGCCAGGTGGCTCTGCATCCACAAGCATTGCCCCTGTAGCTTCCATTGGAGCATGTAGGACAGGGTTGGGCAAACTTTTTGGCCCAAGGGCCACACTGAGGTTAAAAATTGTGCGGAGGGCCGGGTATAGAAGGCTGTGCCTCCCCCAAAAGCCTGACCCCGCCCCTTATCCAACCCCCACCCACTTCCCACCCCCTGACTTCCCCCCTCAGAACCTCTGACCCATCCAACCCCACACTGCTCCTTGTCCCCTGATTGCCCCCTCTGGACACCCCCCATATACTCTAACTGCTGCCCCAGAACCCCATCTCCTATCTAAGTCCCCCTGTTCTTTGTTCCTTGACTGCCCCCTCCCGAGAACCCCCCACCCTAGCCACTATCCTCCGGGACCCAACACCCCATCTAAGTTCCCCTCCTTTGTTTCCTGACTGCCCCCTCCCGAGATCCCCCCACCATAACCACCACCCCCCAGGACCCCACCACCTAACTGCCTCCCCACCGCTTACCTTAGTCAACCGGGTGCTCCTCGACCCGATCCGGCCAGGGAGCGCGGGGCCCCGCGCCACCCCAGGCTTGGCCCGGCCCCCGCCAGGGAGTGTAGGGCCCAGCAGCTCCCTGCACTTGACCCGGCCCCTGGCCAGGGAGCGTGGGGTGGGCCCAGCCAGGAGCGCGGGGACCCGCGGCATGCTGGCCCGAGATCGCGGGCTCGATGAAAAGGGCCAGCAGGCCACATGTGGCCCACGGGCCGTAGTTTGCCCACCCCTGATGTAGGAGCTAGAGCAGGGCCATGCCGTGACTTCCAGGAGCCACATGGTGCAGCCCCTGACCCAGTGCCCCAGCCAGAGCAGGGCCAAGCTGCGTGGTGCAGCTCTAGGGCTGGCTTAAAATGTAGTTTGCCCACCCCTGTTTTAGACTCAGCAGATGGTTTAGATTTGGTGACCAAAGACTCTAACTGAGACTTTGGTGAATAAAACCTAAACTTTTGTGAACTTTCAGTTTCTTTTCACTGTATTTCTGTGGGGACTGAACTGTTCAGATTTTAATTTGTTTCCTTTATTTATGTTTGTTTATAAACATAAATAACACTTTATACTGTGAAAGTAATGTCTATGGATTATAAAATAGTCATGTAATGTTATAAAAATTAGATTATAAAATCTTATGATAAATAATAAAGTCATTTAATTAAATTCATTTCTTTAGTTCCTTTTGGGACTTGAATGTGGGGAGGTTGACCCTGTGCAATCCGTGCTGAAAATCCTTAGAGACAGCACTCTGGGTCTCCAGCTACAGGAACTCCTCACTTAACATTGTAGTTATGTTTCTAAAAAATGCAACTTTAAGTGAAGCGATGTTAAGCAAATCCAGTTTCCCCAAAAGAATTAATATAAATGGCGGGGGTTAGGTTCCAGGGATATTTTTTTCACCAGACAAAGGACTTTTTATACACATACACACAGACACACACACAGACACACACACACTAAGTTTTAAACAAACAGTTTAATACTGGTACACAGCAATAATGATTTTGTGAAGCTTGAGGCTGAGGTGGTGAAGTCAGAGGGTGGGATATTTCCCAGGGAATGCCTTACTGCTGAATCAGTGGTTCTCAAACTTTTTGTATTGGTGACCCCTTTCGAACACCAAGCCTCTGAGCGCGACCTCCCAGCCCACCGCAGGGGTTGGGATCGGGGCTCACAACCCCCTGAGGGGTCCTCACTCCCAGTTTGAGAACCAATATGCTAAATGATGAACTAGCAATTGGATGAGCCCTCAGGGGTTAACTCTCACACTCCACAAGGCATCAGGAAAGGACGAAGGGGAGACACAGAGAGAGAGAGTGTGTGAGTGAGTGAGTGTGTGAGATATTATGCGCATTTCCCCTTTAAGTACATTACCTTGTTAATTAGATCAGCAAGCTGAGCTGCAGCGGCTGCCCTGTGGTGTGGTGTGTGTCCCCTGCTTTATGGAAGATGGGGTAAGTGGGGTGCAGGAGCAGGGGAACACCCTGACATTAGCTCCACTCTTCTTCCTCCCCTCTCTGCAGCAAGCAGGGGTCTCAGGGAGGAGCTCCAAAGCAGAGTGCAGAAGCAGCACATGGCAGTGGGGGGAGGGACAGCCAAACTGCCAGCAACTGATAGCCTGCTGGGCAGTTGCTCCACAGGGAATTTAGGGGGAGCTGATGGGGGGCTGCGAGTGCACCCTGGTTCCAAGCCCCCACCAGCTAGCTGCAATGAGGTGCTCTTCCTATAAGCAGTGGACAAAGCAGGAGGCTGCCAAACGACGCTGGAAGGGAGCATTGCACAACTTTAAATGAGCATGTTCCCTAACTGATCAGCAACTTAACAATGAAACAGTGTTAACTGGAATGACTTTAAGTGAGGAGTTCCTGTACTCTTCTATGGGAGTTGGGGTTTTTTTTGGCACTGGAGAAGGGTAATGAAGTGAACTCTAGCCCACCCAAAGGTTACATAAGCACTTGTTCATTTTGTCAATATTCAGCTGCTTGTCATGTGGTACATTTAAATGGGACTCTTTTGCATTTGATTGTTACTCATTAGCTCCTACCTGTACTTCAACAACTTCTTCCTATCCTCTTTACTAGGATATTGAAGTCCCCTTTAATAAACTTATCTCTAGGAGGTGTCTCTTCCCACACCATGTGCTCCTCTGCCCCTGTTGGCTTTCTCCCAGCCATTAGTTTACAAAATCCTCTCAAGCTTTTTAATTTTACATGCCAGCAATCTGGTTCCCTTTTGGTTTAGGTAGAGCCCATTCTTCTTATATGGGCTCCTCCTTTTCTAAGAGGGTCCCAGTTCCTAATAAACCTAAAACCCTCCTTCCTACGCCATCGCTTCCTCCATCCATTGTTTTCTTATGTAGTATTCTTGCCAAATCTAAGGACTTTACTTCTTTTACTTTTAACTTAGGGTAGGTCTACACTACAGTGAGGATTGACACTGAGATCGATCTATCAGGGATCAATTTATTGCATCTAGTCTAGATGTGATAAATAGATCCCCAAACATTCTCCCGTGGACTCCTGTACTCCATCGCTCTGAGAGGGGCAGGCATAGCTGATGGGTGAGTGGCAGTTATTCTTATAGCGCAAGTTGTGTATTTTAGATGGATCCCCCCACTAGTGTAGATCAGGGCTTAGGGTCTTTTTGACTAATCTTATTTTACTGAAATCCCCCTTTATAAAGCTTAGGGTCACTCCCTGTATCACTTTTTGTTACCCTACTTTCCTAGGATATTGAACATAATTATATTGGAGTCACTATTACTTAGTGGTTAATCCCTATCACTGAATATTACTTAGGACCAAGTTAAGAATAGCTTCTCCTCCTGGCTGCTCTAGCTCTAGCCGTTCCAAAATGCAATCCTTTCAAGTGCTTACAAGTCTCTTCTCTGACCTATCAGTCTTCGTTCTCAAAGAAAACCTGCACAACACTTTCAAAACTGGGGTTGGAATCAGCCCTGACAGGGAGAAAGAAGACAGCGCCATCTCCCTACCTGCCTCACACCTCATATCCTGCACCTATTGAAGATCAGAGGGATGTGTGGGTGCAAACCTGCCCACATATAAAGCCGTCTCCCATCCCCGCCCCACCCCCATTCCCTGCAGCTTAAGTGGAAGAGCTACTAGACCCAAAGCTCAAATGATTCCAGGAACAACAAAGTGGGGAAAAGGATGGGAATGCAGGTATCCAGAGTGAGCTACAATACTACCTTGCTTCTATTGAGAATCTAGGAGCAGATGGGCACAAGCCTGCCCACATCTAAAGATCCTTTTCTTCCCCCATCCTAAGGGGAGAATCTGCCAGACTCAGATCTCAAGTAATTCCAGGGGTACAACTAATGGAAAATAGGGATGGGAGTGAGGGAAACGGGAGCTAAAAGGACTCACATCCCCTGCAGATGCAGAAGAGGTCTAGCTGGGAGATCTCTGAGTACCTGCAGTGCTTTATCTGTTGCGGTTGCTCAGCAGCTTCTCTGCAGGCTGCCTGCTGCATCACAGAGAGAACAGAGTAGCTCTGGTTGTTCTACTGCTGGCTGTGGAAGCCCCAGAGTGTGCAGGGTAGGAGCTTGACTTGCAGGCTCTCCACCTGAGCCTAGGAGAGCACCTGACAGAGGATGCTATTCTCCCCTACACTACTACCCAGGGCAGCTAAAGGGATAGGTTTAAATGGAGAAGCTGAGAGTCAACAGGTTACAACTCCCCAGTTCTCTGCAGGGAACTTGCAGGTGGTTACTGTGCCCGTTGAACTGACAGAGAATGACAAAAACACAATAGGTCACAGAAACTGCCCCTAATAATTGATCATGACTCCCTGAACCTTTTGAAACATATTAATCTCTCAGGCTGACAAGGCTGCATAATGCTGGCCTGCCACCACACTGGCGCATGGACACCCCAATGGTGTCTCTACTCCACTCTATGGCATAGTGCCCCTGACGTGAGGTGCTCTTACCAAGTAAAGATTCTTGAGCTTAGGTAGGTGCAGCCCTGCAGTGGTTTCGAGCTTGTTTCCTCGCAGCTCCACCGTGTGCAGGTTTGTCAGCTTCCCTGGATGCAGACCTGATATCACCTGGATTTCATTCCCTGAGTGACAGAGAAGAAAGCAGCAAAAAGGTTATTTCTCTTCCCAGCACACAGCAAGGAGTACTTCTTTGTGGAGAGGCCTGATACACACCCACCTTTAAGGTTGAGGCTGCCCAGGCGTGGGTGGGTAATGCCCTCTGTGTCCTTGATGCGATTGTGGGCGAAACTGGCAATCTGCAGGTAGGGCAGCTCAGTGAGACGGGCGCTGGTCAGCCGATTACCATCCACCTTTAGCCACAGAAGGTGGACGAGGCTGCTCAGAGGAGACAGATCTCGCAGCTTGTTCTCTGACAAGTCCACATAACGCAAGTGAATGTAGTTCTGGAGAAGGCTGATATCTGTCAGGTCCCTGCCACAGGATGAGGATGTGAAAGAAACATCCAGCTTTCTTCCTCCCCTCCCTCTTGTCCACTCTGCCCCTCCCCACTGTTGGGGAGCCAGTCTCCTCTTCCGCAGCCTACCTACATCTGGTCTGGAGAAGCTTCTCTGGACGTGAGAAGGAGGAAGAAGGCAGATAGTAGAGTGAGCAGAGGGGTTGTAAACAGACCCTTGAGGGACTCCTACATGGCGCCCTCTCCCAGGAATGGAGAAGGAGTTATCAGGAGCAGGCAGAAACTGAGGGGAGGAAACCAGAGATGCTGTAAAGAGATAAGTCCTGCAGATAGTGGTCCTAGCATTGAGGGGTGGGTGGGGAAAAGAGGGAGATGGGGAGGGACCAGGCTGTAGAGCCAGGAGGCTGGAATGCATAATTAGTGACAAGGGCCGGTTCTAGGGGCAGGTGAGCAGGGCAATTGCCCTGGGTACTGACTTCCCTCTCCTGATTGGCTGTTGCAGTTTTTTTGCAGAGCCACTCAGGCATAGGGTGCAGAAAACATTTTCCACCCTGGCCAACAGAACAGCAAAGGCTGCTCTTGATTAATGAAAGACGGGAAGGTCTCTGTAGTACCTGGTGGGCAGGGTGGGACTCAGTTCACAGGGATGTGAGTTCCAAAGTCTCCCAAGAATGTCCTTTCCATGACACTTATGGGTGCATGGATTACAGGCAACTGGTGGGTAAGGAAGAGGATAATTCAGGTGGCTGCTGAATTTGGGGTGGTGACAGTCACTTGAACAGCTCCAGGAGTGAGTGCAAAGGGCAGAGCTCCAGGGGATGTCATCTAAGTCTCACAAGAGGAGAGCTGCTGAGAGCATTTCCTGGAGTGTGCATCTAACTATACATTTGTCATATCTACCCAGTCATCACTGTATATATCTGGACATTGATATTAGTGTTCTCAACAATGTATCTGGGCATCTACCTGACCCTACTGATCAGAGTGATCTGGAATGGTGTATCTCAGAGGTTACTTAGGACTGGCTAACTGTGGTGAGGTCTCCACCAGGGCATGATGTCCTGCCAGCTGTAACCTGGGAGTCCAACCAGAGAGACAGGCCCTAGAAGTGCTTTGCTGGCCCAACAAGCTGAACTCCAGTTGGCCAGTCATCTCCTGGTGCCAGCTTTGACCTGGGAGAGCAGGAACAGGTCTATGTAGATATTGGGGGAGAAGTAGACACAGGGAGGGAGGAGGGCCACTAACAAAGTGACAGTCCCAAAGCCCATAACCCTTTCCATCATCCCAGGGTACAGTCAGAGGTAACTCAGTGTGATCTGTCCAGACTATTGAGTGGGATGCCACACCAACCGTGGTAGCCCATACAGAAAGAAACCCACACTACTGGTCACTGCAATCCATTCCCCCATTAATCATCATTCCAGAACTTCTCCCCAACCTACTCCCATCCAACTAAAAAGGGTGCTGCAGGTAGGGTGTTGGCATCTGCACTGCTGCCAGTGAGGGGGGGAGGAAGGAGGATTTGACTGTGCATGTTACAACACTCACTTTTCCTTTGCCTCTAGTTTCACATAGGCATGAGCCAAGCCATTGCCTGTTTTACACAAGAGGGAGAGGCCTTCCTTCAAGATCTCCTCTGTAAGAAGGCGGGGAGACAAGCTCTGAAGGGGGGAGAAGGGAAATAGAGAGAGACAAAAACAGAGAAAGAGAGACTTAGAGATAACATCACACAAAATAAGGCAGAGTCAATTTCCCTACTCATCCCTAACCCCAGCCATGTCCCCCTACAGATTCCCTCCCCTAACGCTCAGGGCTCTTCTCTCAATGTCAGGCTTCCTTACCTCCTCCTCCTCCTCTGTTGGCTCCTTCTCTTCTTCCCCCTCCTCTCCCTCCTTTTCTCGTTCGTTGGCACTGTAGTCATCATCAAACTCCTCATCCGACATCTTCAGGGACCAGAAAAAGCCCCATTAGAGGAGAACTTAATTCTGGCCAGAGAGCCCTGACCAGGAGCCCCTGGGGGTCTGTGTGTAACCCTGGCCTGCCAGCAGTGAGAAGAGCTTTGCCCTACCTATACCCACGCCCCCTGCTGCTGTGCCTTGGCTTGTGCTGGGGGCCTCCTTTGAAGGGAGAGAGGAGTTCAGTCTGTGCAGACACTCCCAGTCCTGATGCAGACCCAGTCCTGCTGAGAACTCACCACCATACAGCCCACAAAAGGTCCTGAGAAATCTCCACCAGATGGGGATAAAGTATCAGCTGGGTCAAGAGAGGGCCTGGTGATGAGAGGGGAGAAGTCCTGTATCCCATCCACCAGTGTGGGTGCCCTGAACCCAGGCTGGCACTAGGGCAACAAACCTGCCCCCCTGATTGGGGGTGGGAGGGAACTGACCCCAGCTGTGAGCTGCTCCAGGAGCTTGGGACCTGCAGGGAGGGGAGAGGGTTTGTTTACTGCTGCTATGGAAACCCAGGAGATGGGTGGAAACTCTTGCAGGATCTGCTGCCATGGCAGCACTTGGTGATTGACACATCCCCGTGGCGAGAGTTCCCAGGAAATTGGGAGGAGCGAGAGAGGAGAAACTCGGAAGTTGATTGGCTGCCGCTTGATAGGAGGAGGCGGTGCCTGATTTGCATGAGGGGTGAGGTCGTTGAGACCGAGCAGGGGGGGAGGAGGCAGGAGCCGGGCTAGGAACTGGGGCGGGGCCAGTGGGCTGCTGTGATGTGGGTCGTAGTGCTGTAAAGGGGAGGAGGGGATGCAGAGCTTTGGAAGGAAGGACTCTTTGTTCTGCTCAGAGGGCTGCAACCTAGCATGGCTGAAGGAGCACCAGAAATTATAGGAGCTGGAACTAGGGGCGCTACTGCACCTCCTGGCTTGAAGTGTTCCCATCATGTACAGGGTTTTACAGTTTGGTTCAGTAGCTCTCAGCACCCCCACTATAAAAACTGTTCCAGAACCCCTGCCAGAAATGGCCTGCTCTGCAGAGCCCAGCAGCTCTAGATGAGAGTCCCTGGCTTGGCCAAGCTGTGCTGGCGCTGTGGCTGCCCAGAGCTGGGATGTAGCAATGCTGTGCTAGTGTTGGCCCAGGCAGGCCATGCTGTGGCTGCACCATGCTGGATGAACAGTGTCTGTGGAGCCTGTACTGACGTTTTTGATCTCTTGTCAGTTAAGCCTTTCCATGGAACCAGCTCCTGGGAATCATTCTGAACCATAGGTGCTTTATCTGGGGAGGACAGGGGTGCTGCTGCTACACCCCTGACTTGAAGTGGTTTCTATTATATAAACGGTTTACAATTTGATTCAATGGCTCTCAGCACCCCCATTACACAAATTGTTTTGAACCCACAGTGTTTACAGGCATCAGCTGGAAGACATTCAGGTTGAACCCATCCCTGCTTAGTGGTGGCTGGACAGTCACTGACACCGGAGTGCAGCTAGTACCAATGTCCAAGGTGCCAGCAGCTGCCACGTTGAAAAATGATCTCTAATGTACAATATTTCACAGCCCTAATGTTCCTGTTACACAAGCTGTGACTCTTGCATTCTGCTGTTCAGGGGACTGGATTGATTCACTAAATCAGTTCAGGGGACTGTTCTGGTCACTATTCAATGTGCCTCTTAAGCCGCAGCTCCCATAGTACATCTGTCACCTAGGAATTGTGCCACAAACCCAGTTTGCTCCTGCAACCTCTCTGTGCAGGATCACTTGACTGTGCTGATCAAGATCTGCCAAATTCTATTTCCTCTTCCCCCACAGTTCTCTCTGTTCCTTTGATCCAGATTCTGTGGTTCCTTGAAGGCTCTCCACTTCTAATTTCTCCTCCTCCTTAATTGGCCCCATCCCTTCTGGCTGTTCACTTCCTTTGCTTCCATTTTCATCATCCTCTCCCTTCTTAACCTCTCTTTGTTTTCTGGTACTCCATAGAATCATAGAATATCAGGGTTGGAAGGAACCTCAGGAGGTTATCTAGCCCAACCCCTCTGCTCAAAGCAGGACCAATCCCCAACTAAATCATCCTCTCTTAAAACAAGCCTGCTCCTCTTCCCCAGTCTTAAACAGCCATCTCTCCACCTCCCGTGCAGCTCCAGTTGCTGCCTCATACTTAGGGGTCCTACCAAATATTGGTCAATTTTACAGTCATTGGATTTTAAAAATTGTAAATTTAATGATTTCAGCTACGTAAACCTGAAATTTTACAGTGTTGTAATTGTAGGGATTCTGACCCAAAAGGGAGTCATGGGGGGATCGCAAGATTATTAAAGGGGGGTTTGTGGTACTGCTACTCTTATTTCTGCATTGCTGCTAGTGGTGGTGCTGCCCTCAGAGCAAGACAGCTGGAGAGTGGGGGCTGCTGGCCAGGGTCCCAACTCTGAAGGCAGGGCTGCTGTCAGCAGCAGCGCAGAAGGAAGGAAGGATGGCAACCAAATTTCCTGGTGCCCTAGGCAGCTATGTGCTGCTCCAGCCATTGCTCCACCCCCACCCTGCCTCTTCCCCATGGTCCCCATCCCTGCTCTGCCCCACTCGCCTCTTCCCACCCCTGCTCCACCCAGCCCCGACCCCACTCCACCCCTTCCCCAAAGCCCCCACCCTGCTCCACCCCAGCCCCGCCCTGTACTCCTCTGAGGACTGCTGCAGGGTTGGGCCTGAACTCACCAGTGGCAGGAAGTGCTGTGACCTGGCACACCACGGGGTGAGTGCTGGGGGCGGTTCCCTCTGCCCCCCAAGCCAGTCCCTGCCCCCCCCCCCCACGTGGAGGCCTGGGGCCAGCCTCCCCTGGCAGAGGCTTCCCTCCCCCACAGGGGGCTGCGTAGGGCCCCAGAATGGCTAGGGATGGCCCTAGATGGCATGCATGGTATTGCTATCCTTGCTTCAGTGCTGCTGCCTGCAGAGCTGGACCCTCAGTCAGCAGCCGCCACTCTCCAGCTGCCCAACTCTGAAGGCAGCAGCACAGAAGTCAGGGTGTCATGGTATGGTATTACCACCCTGACTTCTGTGCTGCTGCTGGCAAGGCACTGCCTTTAGAGCTGGGCACCTGGTCAGCAGCTGCTACTCTCCGGCCACCCAGCTCTGAAGTCAGTGCAGAAATAAGGGTGGCAATACTGCAACCCCTCCTAAAATAGGCTTGCAACCCCCCTGCAAATCCCTTTTGGGTTAGGACCCCCAATTTGAGAAACACTTGTCTCCCCTGTGAAATCTGTATAGTATGAGGTAAAAGCACACAGAAGACCAGATTTCACAGAGGGAGACCAGATTTCAGGGTCCATGATGCATTTTTCATGGCTGTGAATTTGGTAGGGCCCTACTCACACTCTCTTTCCTCTGTTCACACTGTTTCAACTGCCATTTACCTTGCTGGCTCATAGATCCACCTCTCTGCTCCCAGGCTGTCTCTCTGACTGTGTCCTGTGGGGAAATGGATTAGATGCTATCTGATCAGGCTTCTTCATCTCTTGGGCAAACTCCTGGAGCACCTGTAGGGAACAATCCTGCCTTGGGGCCCTTCTCCTCATGGGACTTTGCCAGACTGATTTTATATCATGTGGTGAACGGGCTCATCCCATTGATTCTGCGTTTACCCACACTCATTATAGTCATTATGCTTATATCATGAGGGGGTTTCTTCATAGGACATTTCAGACCCTTTATAATCTATTCACATGCTTTGGCCCATCCCCTCCAGCTCTAAATCCTGCAGAAAACCCTGGAGAGATCTTATTAGATATGCTCTTACATTCAATTGCTAATGGTTTAAAGACCTTGTAGGGTAAACTGGAAAATTGTGTTTTTTTGGGAAAAAGGGGAAATAAGGGGAATTGTGTGCTTTTTCTTGCCCCCTCTTCCCTTTTATTCTGATGGATTAAAAAGACCTAGAAGGCTTTTGTTTGTGTTTAACATTTTTTCCAGCCTGACTTTTACAATAACAATTCAGGTCCTGTCTACTTTCTTTTTCCTGGAAGTCTCTATGGAGGATTGGAGAATGTGTGTTCTTATGAAATCAGATTAATTAAGAGGAGAAAGGAGTTTTTTATTCAAGCTGCGTAAAACTTTTTTTTAGCACCTAACAATATAAAATGTCTAACAAATAGTTTGGAGAAAACCTCTTTTTGTTAAAGATCCAACACTGACTCTTCAATGACCCACTCAAAGAACTCCCACTCCATGTATTGGTGTTCTTTGAGGAGCTGGCAGCAAAAACTAGATGAGAAGATGAGATTTGGCATTCCTGACAATTCTAAGATTAAAAATTAAGCAGAGCCCCACCTACTCTGTCCCACTTTCAAAAGTTATTTCAGGACTCTCTGTTCTCCATAAAGAAGCAAAATAATGGCACAGATTCCCTTTTTTCCCTTTGCAGTTCACATGCATGGGCTTTTGCTCAATTCCTCATCTGGCAGTGCTGAGCAAGATAGAAGGAGCAGGAAACCAACAGACCAGAGCCTCATCTTGTTCTAATCCCTGCATGAGATGCACCTTGTTCTAGGAGTGGCAAAGAAATCAAAAGGTCATCCCAGTACACAATTCCTCCTGAGTATTTCAGGGTCTGTGCTCTGTCTATTTACATAGCACCCACTGCCTGGTACCTGCCAGGGATAAGTCCCACAGTCCTCCTGTCAGAGGTGGGCATTATTCTGCATTCTTCCCATGGAGAATCTGTTAATCTTATAATAGATTATATGATTTTCCCTTGAAATACCCTATGCCCTGCACAGATACACCATGTTCCCAGGGAAGGTGGTTTTTGCCACACTGAATTTTAGTCTTTTCTCCCATTCCTGTGAATAGTTCTGGTGATTTCTTTCATTATGAAATAGCTAAATCACTTTACTCTGGGACCACATTCCCTACTTTGTACTAATCATATTTGTTATTTGGTATCACAAGGCAGACCTGTGGTGGTGTTCTTTGTGTAAAGTGATGATGTCTCATAGTTTCTTAACATATTTGGCTTCAAGTTTAACCCGACTTTTGAATTTCCTGGTTTGTAATGCCTGATTTTGGAATAATTACCCCATCCCTTTAACATAGTTTACCCTAAATTACTGAAATATACTTTGACCCATAACTCCATTTTAACTTAGATATTGCCTGGGATTTCTTTATCAGCGGGTGTCATTTTTCTCTCCAAAAAGGCCATTCACTGTGTTGGTAATTAAGAAGAGGAATAAAACTTTTCTTCAGTATTCCCACTCCCCCCCAGTTTCTCTCTTGGACCAGCTGTGGTGTGTAGTGATAAAGGGCCTGAGTCTGCAAGGTGCTGAATGCCATCAATTCTCATTAAAAACAGGAGGAATTAAAGATGCTGAATATCCCTGGGGTGTGTTTATGAACAGTCCAGCAAGCAAAGACATTTTCTTTGTAGAAATGGAGAGAGCAGAATGCAAAGGGAAGGCCTGAGCCAGCTGGGTGAAGCTTACTCTATCTAATGCAGTGTTACTCCCTGTGAAGCCCAGAGCTACATTGCTCCTGGAATCATGTTTTTGGATTGAACTGGAGCTTTACACTGAGATTTGTGTTCAGGCCCTGTGCATCTATGTGGAATGAAAGGCAAGGGGCACAAAACCTAATAGGCTGAAGTCACAAACAGGTCTCAGTTACTGTCTCGTTGGCTCATGACCAAAGGGAAACTGAAGAGCTGTATTTTGGGAGCCCAGAAGTGGGTCACAAGTGGGTATGAATCAGACACTACCTGCTTTGTGGCAGAGGGGTATGGGTATGGGTATGGAATATAGGAAATTTGGTTAATTTCTGCTTATTGGCCAGCCGAGGGTACTTCAAGAGAGGCAATCATCAGCCAGTTTAGGTTCAACCTGGCTAATAGCCATTAATGGACTTAACCTCCATTCATTTATCCAGTTCTCTTTTAAACCCTGTTATAGTCCTAGCCTTCACAATCTCCTCAGGCAAGGAGTTCCACAAGTTGACTGTGTTCTGTGTGAAGAACTTCCTTTTATTTGTTTTAAACCAGTTGTCCATTAATTTCATTTGGTGCCCCCTCGTTCTTATATTATGGGAACAAGGAAATTCACTTTCTCCCCACCACTCAATTTTATATACCTCTATCATATTCCCCCCTCCCCACATCTCCTCTTTTTTAAGCTGAAAAGTTATAGCCTCTTTAATCTCTCCTCTTATGGGACCTGTTCCAAACCCCTAATCATTTTAGTTGCCCTTCTCTGACCCTTTTCTAATGCCAGTATATCCTTTTTGAGAAGACCACATCTGTATGCAGTAGTCAAGCTGCAGGTGCACCATACATTTATATAAGGGCAATAAGATAGTCTCCATCTTATTCTCTATCCCTTTTTTAATGATTCCTAAGATCCTGTTTACTTTTTTGACTGCTGCTGCACACGGCCCGGACATCTTTAGAAAACTATCCACAATAACGCCAAGATCTTTTTCCTCATTAGTTATAGCTAAATTAGCCCCCATCATATTATATGTATAGTTGGGGTTATTTTTTCCAATGTGCATTACTTTGTTTATCCACATGAAATTTCATTGGGCAACAAAATGGCAATTCACTTAGTTTTGTGAGATATTTTTGAAGTTCTTCAGTCTGCTTTGGTCTTAACTATCTTGAGCAGTTTAGTATCATCTGCAAACTTTGTCACCTCACTGTTTACCCCTTCCTCCAGCTCATTTATTAATTAGTTGAATAGGATTGGTCCTAGGACTTACCCTTAAGGAACACCCCTAGGTACACCCCTCCATTCTGAAATTTACCATTTCTTCCTATCCTTTGTTCACGGTCTTAACTGGTTCTCAATCCATGAAAGGATCTTCCCTCTTATCCCATGACAACGTAGTTTACATAAAAGCCTTTGGTGAGGGACCTTGTCAAAGGCTTTCTGGAAATCTTAAGTACACTATGTCCACTGGATTGCCCTTGTCCACTTTCTTGACCCCTCCAAAGAACGCTAATAGATTAGTAAGACATGATTTCTCTTTACAGAAACGATGTTGACTTTTCCCCCCAACAATTTATGTTCTTCTGTGTGCCTAGTTAGTGAGAAGAGACCCTGTGATTATGAAAGGAGGGAAATCTCTGTGGGATGGAGGGAAGTGGTGATTAAGAAGCAATCCCATACCAACAGCCCTCAAAGTTTAAACAGAGTACATTGGAAAGTCACTGGGGGTGGAGAGGTTACTGCTAGTTTGTACAGAGGGCCCTAGATAGCACAGTCTCAGGCTGCTGAGAGCTGGGAACATCCCCCTGCCCAATGCTAGGTAGAGTAAGCAAACTCAGTTTCTCACATGAGATAGGAAAGTAGATAAACCCCTCAGCCTGCAAATGTAATCCACTGCAGAAGCTAGTATTGACAACTGCTGCAGGAGTAGGAGAGGGCTTTCTCCCGCTGGCAAGGCAAGGGAGCCTATCTGGATCAGGGCCATGCTGAGCCAGTCAGTGAAAGATAAGGATGGATGGCAATGTAGTTATGCGTCAGACCTTTAGAGAGATGAATAGGAGCAATTCACATTCCAGTTCTATTGTTTCCAGCTGACTGCCCACTGGAGTGGACGTTACTGAGGCTGCCAGCCATCAAAATGTGAAATGACTGTTCCTTCTCAGTCAGGAGTCACAGGCTTGGTTCCTTCAGAAATAAGAGCTTACATGCTGGAAAATGCTGCAGAAAATTCTGCAATGGTGAGGCACATAGGGGCTGGACTCAGATGGGTGCCTGAGCTTCCTGCACAGCTGTCTCACCCACTGGCAGTTCCAGCAATGGACACTTTTCACAGCAGTGCCCAGCTCACTGCAGAAGTAATGCAAGGGAGCATGCAACTGCTCAGCACACTGGTCTTACCACATTCATCCTGCAGGAAACCCTCCCAACCTACAGCTGTGGGCTGCCTGAGGGAGGCACTCCATTTCTGCTGTATACTCCTTACTCACCCCCCACGGTAATGATTACACTGGGACACAGTCTGGTGCCACATGTTTATTTCTATTCATTGTTGATTAAGGGACATGGAAAAGCTACAGTGTCTCACAGGGATGTCAGCTGCCAGGCACTCCCTCCCAGCTGGTCAAACCACAGGCTGCCTGGTGCAAGAGGCAGCCTTTCCTCCTCCTCTCTCTCCAGCCCAAGTGACCTCCTTACTGCAGCACTGCAGAGGAAGATGAGTGGGAGGGAGAGAGACAGGCCATGGACTCTGATTGGTCTACCAGGCACAGGGGCACAGCCAGCCAGACCCACCCACAAGCCTACACTGAGTTTTGCCCACTTAAGAGGGTGGGAGGGCAGGCAAGAGGTGAAGACTAATAAAACCCTGCCTCTGGAAAAAGGCTCTCTGCCAATCAGAATCCAGCACGGTGACAGCAGTTAGCAGCAGGAACAGTTACAGTGAATGGGGGGAGAGGAGTCATGAATGAGGGGGCAAGGGATGAGCTTCCTTATTATTTCTTCTTCCTTCCCCTCCATGACAGTTTTCCCTTTTGGGCTCTGTGGATCGATTCAGTGTTTTGCATTGATAATGTCCAGGAATTCAGGCTTGAGCGAGGCACCACCAACAAGGAAGCCATCTATGTCAGGCTGGGAGGCCAGTTCCTTGCAAGTTCCACCAGTGACTGAACCTACAAGGTGGGCACGATTCCAAACAAGGGTTAGACACTCATAGTCAATGCTGTGGGTGGGATGGGGAAAGCGACTGGTTAGCTATGGGGACGGGGCATATGTAAAAGCTGTTGTATCCTATCTATAGGGCACCAAGCTGAGGTGCTAGTTCACCCCGACCTAGGGTGACCAGACAGCAAATGTGAAAAATCAGGACAGGAGTAGGGGTAATAGGAGCTCATATAAGAAAAAGATCAAAAAAAATCAGGACTGTCTGTATAAAAATAATCAGAACATCTGGTCACCCTACTCCCACTCAAAAGAGGTGTCCTGCAGATCAGAACAAGAATGGGGGTGTGTGGGAGTGGGGGAGGGAAGCATTTTCCTACCGTTACAGTTCAATGGAGAGCTGGTTGTGATTCTGAAGAGTCCGTCAAAGAACAAGGGGGCAGTTACTGTACACTCTCCAGCTTGTATCATTAATAAGCAATAATACTACCCCCACCAAGCTCAACTCCACTTTTCATCCACAGATCTCAAGTGCTTTCCAGAGAAAACAAGTTTCATTATCCCTTATTGTGCTCATGGGGAAGCTGAGGCATGGGGTGAAGTGACCTCCCCAAGGTGACTCAACAGGCTAATGGCGGAGTGGGGAATTGAACCCAGGTCTGAGTCCCAGACCCTCTGTCCACTAGGCCACACCACCTCAGGCAGCAGAGTGGCCCCATCAGCCTGGCAGAGAACAAGTGAACAGCTGTACAACTGAAGGGACAAAAAGGCAGAGATGAGCAAGGGAGGAGGGGGAATGGCCAATATTATGCACTGGAAAGGGAGGGGTGCCCAGGGCTGTTTACCTCCATAGATAATCCGAGTGGACTGAGCGACAGCTTCGGACACATGACTTTTTAGCCACCCCCTCAGCTTCTCATGAACCTCCTGAGCCTGTAATGAAACCAGAGCTGCATTACTGGGACACTAACCCAAATGAGGGAAGAGTGGTTTAGTTAGAGACCCTCTGAAAGGGGATGAGAGAGATGGACACTTGGCCCCTTAACCCTGTTCATACCTGCTGTGGAGTTGCAGTTTTACCGGTTCCAATAGCCCACACTGGCTCATAGGCAAGAACCACCTTGCTCCAGTCCTTCACATTATCTAGGTTGGGGAGAGGGAAGCAAGTGTTATTTGGAAGACAAGACATAGCACCACCTACCGGGGAGGGCAGAGCAGGGGGACTATGCAGCACATACAGAGCTGTCTGTTCTTGGAGGAGCTGCTGGGTATTCAGACACATCTGATGCTGTCCACACAGACCCCCAAACAAGCAGCTTTGTTGCTCCCCCTGGAATAAGTTACAAAGGAATAATAATATTCTTCCCAGGATCTTACATGGGGGGTCCCTCCGAAGCAGAAGGAAAAGCGACAGAAAAAATATTCTTCCCCATTTGGACCAAAGGGAAAACCCCCATCACTCTTACCAGCAATCACTTTGGTCTGTTCAAAAACCACCTTCTCTGTGATGCCGGCTTCTCTCTCATCCAGTTTCTCTCCAATGCAGGCTATGACACCAAGACCTTCAGCCAGGGCATGGGCCACCTTCTGCCCAATCAGCTGGAAGGGAGGAGGAAGAAGAGTTATCCAGACAGACACTACCAGGGCCACCCTGGAGCTCTTTCCCCCTCCACAGGAATGTTAAAGCTGTTTTTCCCTAAATCCCAAAGTGACCCACCTCATCGGACTCCCCAAAAACATGTCTTCGCTCTGAGTGGCCCAGGATTACCCAGGTGACTCCGATGTCCTTTATCATTGCTGGACTGGAAGGAGAGAAAAGAGCAAGATTAGGGTCTTGCCCCTGTCCTGGGAAGAGTCCTAAGGACTCTAGGTTCATTTAGCTCCATCACCTCATGGTGGGCTCACCTGATCTCTCCCGTGAAAGCTCCCTTTGGCACCTTATAACAGTTTTGTGCTGCAACCGCAATCTTTGCATCAAGCTTCTGACGAGTGAAATCAAGGTAAATGGAGGGGGCTCCGCAAATAACCTCTGGAGGGCAAGAGAGGGCATTAAACTCATGGGGTTGGAGCAGATGTCACACCTGATCCTCTCCCAACTACTGAATCCTCTCTTCCCCCCACTCCATCCCCTGATCCTTCCCTCTTCCTTATCTCCATCCTAAGTGCTTATTCCGATTCTGCCAGTCTGTGAGAACACTTCTAAAAAAGTCATCCTTACTGAAACTTGAGGACCCACCAACACAGCAGTGACGTTCCCCCCTCTAGTTTAATCTTCTCTTAAGGGACCCATGGCAGGTATCAGAGGAAACTCAGTTCAATGTTTGTATAGACTAGAGGGGAGGGCACAGCTCTGGGGTTCTACACCATAGCACAAAAGCAGAGCAAGGACCTCATGGAACCTTCAGATTGAGAAATTGGACATGGATTCTGTTCTTGTTGTAGAGAATTTAGATTAGCTGGGAATGAGAGGGGAGCAGCAAGTTAACTGAAATATTAACTGGTTAGGGTGCAAGGCAGACCAATGCAATTTTGGGGACTGTAGACCCATAGGCCAATCCCTCTAGACAAGCCTTGGGAGAGCCCACCTCACATGTTATACTCAGTTCTGAGCTCCTCACTCTCAGAGAAGAGCCACAGAAATGCTCAGGGGGCTGGAAAGATTAAGCCTTAGGTTGTATCTACATTATAAACCTTATAGCAGCATAGCTGCACCACTACAGCTATGCCACTGTAACATCTCCCGTGTAGCCGCTCTATGCTGGCGGGAGAGAGTTCTCTCACTACTATTATTAAACCACTCCTAACAAGTGGCAGTAGCTATGTTGGCAGGAGAGCAATCTCCCGCTGACATAGTGCTGTTTGCACTGGTGCTTTTGTTGGTGAAAACTGTCGGTCAGGAGTGTGTTTTTTCATACTGCTAACTCACAAAAGTTTTTCCAACAAAAGTGCTAGTGTAGACAAAGCCATAAGGCAGTAGTCCCCAAACTTTTCAGGGTCATGCCCCCGCTCTTTACCCCATCTGCACCCCAGAGCTCAGGCTCATGGCGGGTATGGGAGAAATGTTGCCGGGGTAAGGGAACCGAGGCCAGGGTCACAGCTGGCCTACAGTCAGGGGCTCAGTGCAGGGTTGGGAGCCTGCTCCCTCCCCATCCCCCCATGAGGGCTGGCCTGAGCCCTGCCACCCCCCTATCCCCTGAACGTTCCTCTGTGACCCCTAGGAGGGCACAATTCACAGTTTGGGGACCTCTGCCTTAGGGGTAGATTCAAAGAGCTAAATCTAGCAAGCTGATAACACCCATTACTGGGTTGTGTGTGCACGTGAGAAACAATGAAGTGTCTTAAGGCAAGAGGCACAGTGTTTAGGAGGCGCCCTGATAGAGACCAATTAGGGGAACAAGAGACAGTTGGTCAGGAGCTATTTCCCCAATACTGAGGGGTCTGGGAGCCTGGGGGTCATCTCCCCATGAAAAGGGCTTGGAATGCCACCAAGGTCACTGAGAACTAGTATTGGCCCCCTAGAGAATAGATTAGAGGGAACCTTGTTAGGCTGCTTCACCAGTCTTATAAGTGTAGGAGGTATCCACCATGGTAATATGACAACTTAGTGAGGAAATCAGCCTGGAAACTCCCTAGGCATCAACTGAGGGCTTGTCTACACTACAGGGGCTATATTGGCACAACTTCAGAACTGTGGCTGTGCCAATGTAGCTCCATAGCTTAAATCCTTTCGAAAGTGATGGAAATGTTTCTCCCATTATTTGTGGTTAATCCACCTCCCTATGTAGCCATAACTATGTCAATAAAATCAGAGAGGTAGCTGTGTTAGTCTGGAATTGCAGAAGTGACAAAGAGTCCTGTGGCACCTTAAAGACTAACTAAAGTATTGAAGCATAAGCTTTCATGGGCTAATACCCACTTTGTCGGCTGCATCGACGAAGTGGGTATTAGCCCACGAAAGCTTATGCTTCAATACTTTAGTCAGTCTTCAAGGTGCTGTGGCCTAGCCACAGCCACACTAGGAGTTAGGCCTCATAGCTACAGCTCTCATTGGTATCACATCACTGAGCAACCGTAGCTATGTCAATCTAAGTTCTAAGTGTAACCCTCAGACACACAATTCCTAGGCAGCTTGCCTGCCTGCCTTGAGCATGGCCAAGATAAGGAAGAGAGGAGACAAAAGTGATGCTGCCAAGTGAAGGAAAAACATGTAGAGATTAGGTGCAAACCAAGGCTACTGCTTCCATTGAGCATATCTGGTCATGTCCACTAAATGTATAGGCTTCCAAGCAACATTCCAGGCAGCTTAATCTATAAAGCCCTAGGGAACTGAATGCAGTAACCACATGGTAAGAACCTTTATGTGCACACTCTGGGGCCATGTCATCCTATTTGTGCACTGAGACTAGGTAAGACCCCCCCCTCTGGGAGGGAGACTTTGCAGTCTAGCTAGTGGCCTCCATTTGGAAGGGTACAGAACAATTTTAAGTAGAGAGAGGTTTATTTAGCTGGTTAATGTTTACATGGGAAGAACTGTTGCCATACTTGGTATGTGTGTGTTACTGAAGCTTTACCTTCACTGCAGCAGGGAGCATTATGACAGCAGAGAGGAGGAAGCCTGCAGCTGCCTAGTCTTGCTTCCCCTGAAGGGGCCACTGTTGTAGCTACTGGTACTCTCCTCTGTGCATAATTATCCCAGGACCTGGAGCCAAGCAGGGTTTTAGGGTGGTGGGGGGGCTGCCACTAGCACCCCTCCTCTCCAAGCCTAACCCCTTCATCTTTAGCAGCCAAGGGAGATCTGGTTTCCAAAACCAAGTACAGTAGCTGGTATTTTTAGCCCAGTGACCACTGGATATATTTAGGTCTCAGCCTCCTCAGAGACCTTTGACATTTCTTCAGAGCACTTCCCCTCAAATAGCAGTTTAGGCCCTATTCTGTGTATGTGACATGCAATAATCCCGTCTCCTGGGGGCTGTAATGCTTTGATCTCATTTCGGTGCTGGGTGGTGCAAGTGGCCCATGATACTCCGGAGGGCCGAGCAGATCTGGTGGGCTCTGACTTGGGGAGAGGGAAGAGATGAGTGGGTTCTAACAGGGTCCGC